>JAKSZT010053897.1:1003725-1030310 GCA_026826555.1 Tolypeutes matacus
GCACCTCCTAACCCCCACTTATCCAATCTCATCATCTCTCTGATCCTTTCTCCATATGGCATAATAGCACCCATTCAGAATTCCTGTGCTATGGTTCCCCAAATACAGATCCTTTAGCTTCACAAACTCCCTATTCAGGCGCCCTCCACCTAAAATGCTGTCCTCTGAGTCCAGGTACCTCCATCCCCATCTAGACCTACTATTTTCACAGACTCAGAGCCTCACATTTCTACCCAATTACCCTCCATTCTTCATCCTCTCCAACTCAGGGTCCTCGCCATCTATTCTGCCCCCCATATTCTCAGTCACTGCTTCATAAAAAAGGCTTGTATTACAAAATATGGAAATTTCCCATTGTTCCTTCCTCTTTTCCTATCTCTGGCCCAATTCAACATCCAAATTGGATGACTGAACACCTGGGCTCCTTGAAAGACCAGGGAGAGAAGGGAAATCTTTCTCAATGCTCCTTTCTCCTAATCCTGGCCCTGTTCCGGCCCCCCTGGGAGCTGTGAGACTTAATTAGCCTTTCCAGGTTACTCTGAGATCCTTGAGAGAAGCTCCAAAGACTATTCTGAGCTGGGAAGAATTTTATCGATATCTTTTACAGCTTTGTTTGTTCTTCAGTTTCTCCAGCTTGAACTCTCTATCCAAGTCTCCTTCATCATAAAACAACCTCAAAAGGATGAGCTGAAACTGAACAGCCTAGAGCCACTTAAATTCCTGCCTCTCCGCTGCCCCATGATTGGAAAGGGGTGCCTGGGTCCCCATAGTTGCCCCCCACCTCCACCCCACCCACACATCCACCCCCCCAAAATGGCATTCCACTGCACCCCCCATCTGGGAAAATGAAAGTAGAGGATGACTCAGGGGGTCAGGGAGGATCAAGGCTTGTTCAGAGCTTTGAGATCTCTGGATAAAAAGGAAAAAGGGTGGGGAGTTGTGAAAAAGTCAAATGAAGCGTCTGGGGCTCAAGAGCAAATCACTGTCCACCCCACCCACCCACTTCTCAGACTGTTCTTAGTCTTTCATAAATGGGTGCAAAACAGGTTTGCATTGAAGCATGTGCACTTTAAGCTAGCCTGAGCAGAACTGGCCAAGCATTTACTTCTTCTTTAAGGAGAACTGAATTGAGAAGACAGACACATGTATCCAGGATAGCCATTTGAGCCAGATGAGCTAAAAATGGTCATGAAAGCCCAGCCTATTACTGAACTTGTCAAGATCTGGACTTCAGTGGAGAAGAGATGAGTTATAGAAGGTGGCGCATAGGGTCTTTCATGCTTCTAGAGTTACTTAACCTTACCTCTCAAGAACAAGACAAGAGCTGGCAACACCAGAAGAGATTAAAGGTGGCCCTATTATGTACTCTCTCCTTCCCAAAGGTATCTTCAACTTTCTCGTTTTCCCTCTCAACACTTTTTTCCTAAATTACCTCAACCATTTTCATAGCCTCAATTATCATTTCTATGTGGGTGAGTTCTAAATCCTTCCAGACCCAGACACATTCTCTCTGGTCTTCCACTTCCAATATGTGATGAATTTTCCTAGTGGGGGCTCTACCAGCACTTTAAACCAACCTAATCTAAAATGTAGTTCATATTTACCCAAAAATCAGCTTCCTCTTCTAACTTCCTCTATTTCTGTTACAGATACCACTATTCCACTAATCACCAAGGCAGAGAACCTCCAGCTTCATCTTTGACTTTCTTTCTTTTTCTCCCTTCTCCCAGCTTACCCATTCCCTCCACCTCTACCCTATCCAAGTCCATTGATGACCAGGTTCACAATGTTGGAACCTCCATTCTTTCATTTCTATTCCCACTGCTACTGTCCTAGTTTTGGTTTTTAGCATTTCTCATCTATACTTCTTCTACACAACATCCTAACTGATCTCCCTGCCTCTCATCTCTTCTCCAAGTTATCTGTCCACTGCTGCAAGAATAATCTCATTTAAAGAATTTCTGCCTGCCCTTCATCCCCTATATTAGAGCTTGCAGTTCAAGTCCTGTCTCTTTCAATATCCTTACATGAACTTTCTCTGCCAGAAAAATGGATCATTCATTCAATTAATATATGTATATTCAATATAATATTGAACATTATTCAACATATATGAATTAACATCTACTATATGTTTGGTTTGCCGAGAAATCAAATGTGAATAAATATCATCCTTGACCTTAAGAAGCTCAGAGAAAGCTTAGTATCCCTTGAACATGTCTTTTGCTTTTCTGATTCCATGATTTTGTGCCATTTCATCCATATAGAAGGTTCTCCTTTGTCTAGTCTTAAAGGTTTTTTTCACTTCTGTGAAGCTTTCCCTAGCCACCCATCAGAATTCTCCCTCCTTTCTCAGAATTCCAAAAACACTTAATTGTCTGTATTACTCACTAAGTCTTACTGTCTTGACTAATAGTTTCCCAATGCTATACTTGAATAGATACATTGTGTGTGTGTGTGTGTGTCCCAAAACGACTGCAAGCACCTGGAGGATAGGGAGTCTGCCTTATTCTTTTTGTCACCCACATTATTTAACACAGGCCCCTGACACACACAACTGTGTATGTAATATGATTGCAGACATTACACTGACCAACTGAAGAAGTGAATTTCTGGAATAGAAATGCAGTATAATGTCATGAAAGGAACAATGGTTCTGAAGTCAGAAGTGGGGTTGTCTGAAGCTCCATCAGTTATTAGCTAAGACTTGAAATTCTGAGCCTAGTGTACAGGTTTTTATGAGGACTTAATGTATGAGAAAACATGGAAGGTGTAGACTAGTACATAGCACCTAGTAAATGCTCAATAAATATTCATCTCCTTCATTTGGCTCTGGTTATCAGACAGCAGGATAGATGGGATAACCTCCTTTGGGAGACTTCCAGCTTCAGGTCGCTTGTGCGGGTCCACAAGAACACAATCGACAGAGAAGCACTAACCTCCTCAACCATTGTGGGCTTTCTCTCTATATTCTAGAAACTCTCAGCACTTAGCCTACTTTTTGTTATGACATTTGTTACATATCCCAATACCCCCTTCTATAAGAAGTTTTCCTCTCTTTACTTTCTTCCAGGATCCCCCAAAGTAGAAAATGAATCCTAGAACCCCAAGTCCGGAGAATTGATTTTCTCCTACCTCCCATTTCCTAGGCCCAACATCATCTTATTAACCCTTTCTGAAGATGTTTAAACCTTTGAGGTATTAGGTCTCAGGGCTTCAACATATCCCCACAAGGAGCCCATTTTCCTCCTCAAACTCAACCCCCACCTCCCAGTACCTCACAGATATTGTGAAAGGCTTGGGGACAGTGACCTGAGCAGAGAAGTGTCCAGGCTCAGGAAAGTATATCTAGCACCTCCCGGTTCCAACCTGGGAGGAGGAAGAAGTGATTAGAAGCTCTTTCCATTTTTCTTTAGCCCCAATAAGGGTCTAAAATAAAAAGACAAAGAAACACAAAAGGTAAAAGCCAGTAGTGCTGGCGTAGTGATGTCCTTTTCTCCCGTCACTGTCACCACTAGCAGCAGCAGCAAGTCTCTAGCAGGGCTGCAAGGTCTCCTCTAATAGGGGAGAAGGATAAAGGGAGGAATGAGTCAGCCAGAGCTGAAAACAGAGGGTTTTGTTCAAGGGGAGGAAGTCTGTGATGCAACCTCTGAGGAAACAATGTGCTCCCTGTATCTTCACCCCCTCCCCACCCATCAGGCCTCCACCTCCCCTTTCTTCCCCACAGCCCAGACAGGTCATTGACCAGGTCCCTTGTAAGAATCAGGACAACAGAAGAAGCTTCCATAGAGCCGCTGGTTTCCATCACTCAACAACCTTAGCCTTCAATGTCACCCTGACCTTTCCTCTTTCTTGGGGCCAGTGGTGGCTCACAATTACCCATAATTTCCAATCATTATTTTTCAGCTTAAGCTTCATGCTATGATTCTGCAATGCTGACTCTTTGCCTTGAGTTTCTATTCACTTTACCTTTTATCTCCAACCCTTTACAAAGGCCTCTATCTAGCACATCCTTTTCTCTCTTTTACCTAGGTCTCTCCCTTTCTTTCAAATCCTGCTCAGTATTCTCCTCTAGGAAGACTTCCCTAAGTAAGCCAAATTTCCAATGCCAACCCTTTTACACTACATGCTCTTGGCATCTGTTACCCAGTTTATAATAATATTCATTTGTGCATCTTTCTCAGACTCCGGTTTATATAGGCTCACTCCTCAAAATAAGAGCTCCTCTTCCCTCTCAATAATTTTTGAATGTTTTGTGTTCAGAATCAAGAATAAAAAGAGTCCAAATTAGGGAGCAGATGTGGCTCAAGAAGTTGAGCGCCCACCTGGGAGGTCCCAGGTTCAGTTCCCGGTGCCTCCTAAAGAAAAAAAAAAAAAACAACGAGCAAACAACAACATGCAAACAATGAGCAAACAGACAAGGGAGTTAACTCAGGGGAGCTGATGTGGCTCAGTGGTTGAGGACTGGCCTCCCACACATGAGGTCCCAGGTTCAATCCCTAGTCCCGGTACCTCAAAAGTAAAAATAAAAATAAAATAAAATATATCTAGGGGAGCGGGGAAAAAAGAGTCCAAATCAGAAAATTATGAAAAATGGAATGGGCAACCTGGGGAGGAGGTGGGTAGTAATTGGTGGAAGATCACAATGCTGGGAGCGTGGGATGTCAACTTGATATAAGAGGCAACAGGACACGAGAAGACAAACATTACACTTCTCTTTGTTGCCTTTCTGCACATACTACTGACCTGCGTGTTATACAGAGGGAAATTACACAGATGGGCTTCCTGCATTTTAATGCCTCATAATAAAGTCACAAAGATAGATAAAGAACAAAAGAACCCAAAAAGCAACAACAGCAAAAAAAAAGTCAGGAGAACTGAAATATTAAATAATAATATCCCACAAAACTCGGAAGTAAGTATAATTAAGGATAGAGAACAAGATGTGTACAAAATGAGAGTGGAGGACAGAGTTTGAAAAATGAAGTGGAGTAGGGGATAGGAATGGGGGGAGATCTAAGTCTAGTGATAGTGAGATCGAGGAAGCCAGGGGTGTCCTCTAACCCAGGATAGCACCCTTGAAAAGAAGGAACCTCTGGAATGCTTTGAATGATAGGAAAAAGATGGCTTACCAAAGAGGGCGTTTCCTGTTTGGAGAAAGTGGGAAGTAAACAGGTAGAAGGTGATCATAGCAGGTAAGTTTGATCCAGGCGGGAGAAGCGTTTTGCTCCAATCCAATCCTTGAGGGAACAGCCAGCATTGTAATCTTAGGCCCTCCCTACTCCCTGGAGCAGGACTAGAATGATATGAATGGGTTCTACCCCCAGAATACCTTATACCCCCTACTGGAGGATAGGATTTCAAACCTTGAAATAAATTGCCCCATAGATGCCCCTTGCAACCTTACAATTTCCAAAGCAGTTTCATATAGCTGATCTTATTTGTGGCCTCCACTCCCTACAGAATTTATATTCCATTCTGTACATAATACTTAAACCCTGTATCACAAATAGCCACAGTGCTCTTAGTTTGTTTTTTTTGTTTTTTTTTTTTTAAGATTTATTTATTTATTTATCTCCCACCCCATCCCCCTCATTGTTTTACACTCACTGTCTGCTCTCTGTGTGTTCTTCTGGGTCTGCTTATCTTCTCTTTAGGCAGCACCAGGAACTGATCCTGGGACTTTCCAAAGTGGAGAAAGGCTGCTCAATCTCTTGCGCCACCTCAGCTCCCTGGTCTGCTGCGTCTCTCATTGTCTGTCTTCTGTGTATCTTTTTGTTGCATCATCTTGCTGTGCCAGCTCTCCATGCAGGCCAGTGCTCCTGCACAGACCAGCCCCAGGAACTGAACCCTGGACCTCCCATATGGTAGATGGGAGCCCAATTGCTTGAGTCACATCCACATCCCCCTAGTATTTATTTTACAGTGTCTGGTACATAGCTGGAGTTCAGTAAACACCGAGGAGTGAAGGTCTGATTGACTGATGAAGTGTATTTTAATTTCAACAGAATAGAGTGAAGGCTGATATCAGGTAGGACTTCCTAACTGTGTGGATGGGAAGATAGTAAGAGTCAAAGCCATTAATAGGCACAGAATTGTTCCACAAATCCTCAGGCCAACATGGACCTCCAACATGTCTTTTCCTCCATCCCTGGCTTCTAAGAAAGGAAGGAAAGTGATACTTATTATATCCCTACTATATGCCAGTAGTAGGTGCTTATACATACACGCTTTCATTTATCCAAGCCATATCCAACCTAGCCCACCCAAAAAGATTGCTTTTACTTTTTTCTTTAAAATCCTGCAGAGAGAGTGACTTCACATATTTCACATGATGTCTTCCTGCTTCTATTATTAAAGTCTTCCTTTTGACTAAGGGCATTACTTTATGGTGCAATTTAAACCTATTTCCTTTCAAAGTGTCTGTCTTATAATCCCTGCCATATCACTCTTCCTCCCTTTCTCCAGCACTCCTACATACATCCCTCATATACCTTGTTTTCTTCTCCCCTGGGTTCCTTGCTTTCTTTTCCCACTCCAAAGGCATATAACCCTCCCTAAACCAGTAAAAGATAGATGGAAAGAAGGAGAGGTTGCTAGGCTAAGGTGGAGGCCTTGAGCCTGGAGAGACGAACAAGGGCGGGAGGAGACAGCCACCCGCCCTCTGTCAAGGTGGCTTTGCCTGCAGTTTTTATTATGCATCGATTTTCTTATCCATCTTCTTTAGAGCCTCTTAGATCTTCAGGCTGCGGCTGTTTCTCCAAATTGTCATTCACTCCAAGCTCTCTAGCTCCTTGCAGCAGCTAAGAGAGGGAGGTGGGGGGGGGAGGTTGGCTGGGGAGGGGGTGCGGTGGAGGGAGAAGACAGCCAAGAGAGGTGAATGGGGGTTGCTAAGTAACCGTTGCCAAGGAGCCAGTACCAAGGAGCATCCCAAGCTGCCTGCTTATTCCAACCTGCCCCCCTTCCACATCCTCCCCTCATTTAAGTTTTCTCAGGTCTATAAACCAGCTTGATTCTGTCACCTTCACCAGCTGCAGAGCTTTTTCCTCAGCTCTTCAGGTGGAAGGCTACAGATTCCAGTGCCTGAGAATCTCATATTCCTAGACCTGGCCTGTCCTCCAGATGGTATCCTTAAAATACATTACCAAATAATTTTAATTTATTTAACAAAAATAAGGATCCTGTCTGCATGGGCAAGTTATTTGTAGTAGTTGGCATTGGGAGAGAGGATCCGGGGGCCAGGTGCACAGCCAGACAGTGTCGTTCTCCCTAAGAGGATCTGAAGCTGTACCATTAGATCTGAAATTCTGCAAATTCCAAGAACTCAAGGTATATCCTGTTCCTATGTCAGGATCAGTTTAAACTAAAATGACATTTTGATTTGGATTATCTGCTAGTTGGGACTGGCTCTTCATTCGATGCAGAGATTCTAGGAAGTACTACATAATATTATATAACAAATTTCCCTTCTTAATTCCATTTGACTCAAATAAATATTAGAAGTCCACATCTCTTCAGGGTAGTAGAGGGAATATGTAGCTGGGGAGGGGAAAGTGTTGCTAAGTCAGTCCAGATGTCCATCTTTGCCACCAATAATCCAGAAAGCAGAAAAGCCTTCTTCTGCCAACAACCCCAGATAACCGCCAGCGTCGCCATCTCTCTGAGGCTAGTGTAGAGTGAGTTAGGTAATGATCACAGATTATTCTGGACTCCCACAAGTATCACCATTCTTAAATTGACTAAGGGCATTCCTTTTGTCAGATCCTCAGTTCCTATTATATGCCAGATACTGTTCTTGGTAAAGCAAAAAGGGTCTCCCTCTTGGGTCAAAAGGTCCCCTCAGCCATCCTCCTGTCATTACTGAGAAAACAGATTCCACATTCTGCTTCAAAATCTACCAGGGTTTTCCAGTTTTGAGAGTTAACACATCTTAAACTTTCCTGCTGCAGCTTCAGACCAAACAGGCACTAAGGAAAACAAGTGGCCATTCTACATAAGGATCTCTAAACCACGGTTGTGCAGTATAACACAGTGGTGGTGAAGAGCAAGGCTCTAGAGTCAGATAGACTTAATTTCTTGAGCAAGACATTTCATCCTTCTAAACTTCAGTTCCTCATCTGTAAAATGAGAATGATACCACCTATTCCACAGAATTCTTATAGAATTAAATGAGATGTGATATATGCAGCATTATATCATCAATAAGTAAGTTTTCAATAAATGTTGCTGCCATTATCGTCATCATCATTATTATCCCTAGTCTACTCAGAATCAGGTAAATGGACAAACCAAAACAGGGACCCACTCCCCCCAAAATCCCTTGTTTCTGTAGTCACCCAGTTCCCAGAATGGAGGTAATTATCAGCTAACTGAAGCTAGAAGGCTGAGGCTATGTCCAAGGGACAACATGGACCATAGAAGGTAATCTACACTGAGGCTGGAACAGAGCTAATGTCCAGGCTATAACCTTGTTCTATACCATCTCCTAAGGATCACCAATTACATTATAAGCCCGTAAAACAAAGTGAGTTAAGAAATTGAGAAGAAACAAGGCATAAAGGAATGTTTATAGAACCAAGGAGTTCCCTTTACCCTGACCCCTTAATCTAACGACATTCTATTTAAGTCCCTATCACTGGCACCCCAGCCCCATCTTTTAGGTAAGCTGGGCCAGAAGGCTACCCTTTGGCTACCCATGTTGAGGCCTTCCTGATAGTTCTTCCTGATGTCTAACCACCATCCCTCTTTCTGTGTCAAACCCTCTCCATCACATATATTGTCCCTAAAACTTATCTTCCCAGGTCATCAAAGTTGGAATCATAAATAAAGAAGTTTGGGAGGAAAAAGGAAATGTAAACAGGAAAGAAAGAAGGCAAGAAGAACTGGCCTGGGGGTGGTTGTAGGAGTGGGGGTTTAAGAGGACAGGAGGTAGGGATAGAGAGGTTACAGGGAGAGTACCAAAAAACTGAAGCACCATCATTGCAATTATACATTTTGTCAAAACCTATAAAATTGTGCAGAGCAAAGTATAAACTATAATGTAAACTATAGTCCTTGGCTAGTACAATGCTTCAGTATGTGTTCATCAATTGCAACAAATGTACCACACTAATGGAAGATGTTGTTAATGTGGGAAAGTGTGGGAGGGGGAGAGTGTAGGATATATGGGAATCCTCTATATTTTTTATGTAATATTTATGTAATCTAAAGCTTCTTTAAAAATAAAAAATATTTAAAAAAATAATAAAAATAAACTGAAGCACCAAGAATGGAACAGATGAAATACATAAAACATTCTTCCCAGCTTTCCTAAGTGGTGTAGAAAGAAATAGTTCTGGTGAGGAAAGAAAATGGGAAGAGGAGAGGAATGGGGAGAGAGGGGAGCAGCTTTTCTGTAGGAAAAGGGAATGAGCTTAGGTCTAAGGAAAAAATTCCCAATCCAGATGTGCCTGTGGTGCTATGGAGCCCTTTGTGGAAAGAACTTGGGACTTCCAGGGGGGTTCCTCTAACTGAGACGTGTCGTAGGTATACCTGCTCAAGACTTGACGAGATAAACTCACTTGACGTGGGATGGAGGAGCAAAGAACTTATTAGCAACATGGTTTTTTGGAAAGTGATTGAAAAGAGTAAAATGTGAAAGTAAAGCAGTTGATGGAGACCATAATTTTGACTAAAGTCTCCCCCTCTCTCTCACACCTGATCCAATGAACCCATAGAAGATAACTGGATCCTTTTTCCTCCTCTAGCTCCCATCCTCTCTTTCCCTCCCCCATCCCCATCTTTTAACACAGCTCCTTGAGAAAATCTGCCCATATTCACTGGCACTAAGTCAACCCCGGCACCAGAAGCTGCCCTGGCCTGCCCTGAGCTACATTCCCTGTCCTGTCTGACCGTGAAGGGAACCAGTAATGCTGCTGCCTACTGAGGGATAGATTCCAGAAAGGACTTCCAACTAGAAGTCCTTTCTACTTCTAGTAGTCCTTTCCAGTTCCAACTGGAACTAGAATATTAGAACATCTTAGAGATTAACTCTGGCCCCCATATAAATCTGGGCTTCCTCGGTTCAAGGGTCAACTTAACTATCCCCCTGCGTGTTTTGCCTCACTCTTCCTTTGCCTCTTCCAAGGAGTGCTATTTCCTCTTCCTCCTCATTTACCTTGCACCCACAGCATAAAGTCCCTTGCCAGACCTAAAACCAACTCCAACTCGTAATCTCAGACTCTGGCGCTAGCACAGTTGGAAGAAGGTGTGTGACCACACAGTAAAACAGCTGTCCCTGAAGTAGGAGGCAAGCAGGGGAGAGGATAGGATTCTCAAGCTCCTTCTAAAAAGCTATAAAAGTACAAAAAAGGGAGTTTTATATAAAGTTATGGCTTACAGATGAAATAAAGAGGGAAGGACTTCTCAAATTTCACTCTTCCTTTGGTCCCATGTTAGTCAATAGTAATAATGACAACTAGCAATTCCTCAGTACTTCCCATACGGTGGGCACTGGGCTAAGTGCTTTACGTAAATTATCTCATTTAATCCTCTCCAAAATACCACTGCTAACCCAACTTTATAAATGAGGAAAATGAGGCTGACACAAGTTCCCACAGGCTCCTAAGTGGCCCAGCCTGAACACAAAGTAAGGGCTGTCTGATTTCAGAGGCTACATAGGTACCCCTACTCTAAAGTGCCTGTCCATCTCTGATGATCAGAAGACGTCTGTCTTGTGTATGCCCTTAGTGGCCAGAAAAATTATAGTTCTTCCTCTTCCAACAATTGTCTCTTCAAAACAAAGTGATATGAGCCTTCTAAGTACATTTCTGGACTGTATGATCAAGCCCTTTATGAAAGCCCTTTGTGAAAAGGGGCACCATTAGTCCTGAACTAGCAACTGAGGCATGTCGTCTCAACAGGGAACAGAGGTTGGGAAAATGTCAAGGGGTATCAGATCTCCAAGAACCAGTCTCAGATGCTTCAAACTCCCTCCCAGGGCTTTCTTATGCAACCAGTCCTCTACAAGAGAGAGGAACTAATTCTGCCAGCTTGTGCCAAGGGGGGATGGGAAAGTGGTCAAAGTAAAACTCTGGTAATAAAAGAACTACCTGAGGCTGCCTGGGGACTGGATGACTGGGAGACCTGGTGGACTGCATGCTTCTTGCAGCTTTTAGTCTTTAACCTTGTAAGCAGGGATCAGGAATGATGAAGCCACTCGGGGAAGCAAATGTGTCTCAAGTGATTGGGCTCCCATCTACCATATAGGTGGTCCAGGGTTCAATTCCCAGGGCCTCCTGGTGAAAAGCAAGCAGGCCCACGCGGCAAGCTGGCCCAAGTGGAGAGCTGGCCGATGCAGATTGCTGGCCCCCACGGAGAGCTGGTGCAGCAAGATGGCGCAACAAAAAGAGACACAAAGAGAGACAATAAGAGACACAGCAGACCAGGGAGCTTAGGTGGCACAAGAGATTTGAGCACCTCTCTTCCACAATGGAAGGTCCCAGGATCGGTTCCTGGTGCTGCCTAAAGAGAAGACAAGCAGACACAGAAGAACATACAGAGAGCAGACAGCGAGTGCAAAAACAATGGAGGGCGGGGGGATAAATAAACCTTTAAAAAAAATAAAATAAAGCCACTTGGGTGACTTCCCTGCCCGCCCCCTCACAAGGCCAAAGACCCTGACCAGCTCTCCCAAGAAGTACAGAGCCCAAAGCTAACTGAGACAGAGATGGGAGACAAAAAGGGAGTCTCTGTGACAGCAATTTCCCTCTCTGTCTACCTGTCTCCATGTCTTCCCCCCACTTCTCACATCCTGGGGCATCATTTCAGAGGCCTCTACCTTGATCTGTCTCCAAGTCTCTAACAAGATCAAAGCTCCTAACACCTGTTTTGCTTGCTGACTCCTAGGCTAGAGAAGAGGGGGCAGGGTCCATCCTGCAGCAAGGGGAGGGCCCTTACTTCCCTCCTTTCCAAAGCAGAAGGGAGCTTGGGAGGTTGGACCAAGGAAGAAACCAAACTTAAGGTTGGGTTGACAAAAACGCCCCCTGGTGGGAAGGCTGTTATTCTGTTATTGGTTTTTATTATTATTGCTGTTATTGTTATTATTCAATACATGAATTAACTCATAATTTAGGGCAAATATATTACAGTGTCCCATAAGTTCTTTCCTAACCTCTCTATCTAAAGAAGATCACTCTATCATAAGACCCAGTTTATTTCTTTCAGGAATTTATCACAATCCATAATTATTTGATTATTTGTTTTCTGGTTTGTCATCTATTTTCCACTAGAAAAAAAAACCTATATATTTGAGTGGAAGAAAGGTTGAATGGTGAATAAATAAATAATGAAATAACATATCTATTTGGTGGGATAAAAAAGTTCCTGATAATATGATACATACCCAGAAGTATCATGTCCAGACTTTTATTAACAATAATATCCTTAACTAATATCCACAATGCCCCTATTTATCACCTCTCACCTCCCTACCCATGATTGCTTCCCTTACAACTGTATACTATTCATTAAGTTTATTTAACAATTCTTTAAAGAAGCTGTGTTAAGCATTGTAGGGAGAGTATTAAAATGCATCAGAAACAATCTCTCCACTTCAGAAGCTTACAGTTGAGTAAGGGACAAAGGGAAGATATACATAACTACAGTTGAAGGCAGTGTATAGTAAGACAGTGTATGGTAAGAGTAAAACGTTAAAAGGATACAGGAGTTCAAATGGAAGAAATTGTTTCTGGCTGGGATTATCCAGTCAGGAGGTAGCATTTAATCTGGGCCATGATGATGGTACAGGATTTCAGTAGTCAAAAATTGGAAGAGGGCATTCCAGTAAAAGGACATAGCTAATGAGAAGTGCTTAGGGCATCATCTGGTATTGGACTTGAAAATTTCAAGATGAAGCTGAAGAATCAAGTCTTTGAATAGGGAAAACAGGAACCAGGACCTGGGTCCCAGATCAGGTTCCATTTCTCTTGCATACAGTCCTATTTACGGACACAGCAAGGTTCAACTAGGACAAGGTGCCCATTATGCCTCCATCTCCCCTTTTCTTCCACTGAGTTCTTTATCATCTATGAGATCATTTCTTGCTCTCCTCACTGAGAAAAGCACAAAGCACAGAAAAGCATATGCTATACAAATTAAGTTAGGTAATTTGCATACCTGGGGAAAGGAAGAAGCCCCTCCCCCTTCCTTCTCCAGAGTCAATTTTCCTCGATCTTCTGACACCATATGTCAATAAATATCTATATTTCCTCCTGCTCTGGAGAGGAGATGCTGTTAAATGTCAAATGTAAAGTAAAGTTTGTCATAAAAATCCCTCATAAAAAAATCTCCCAACTCCTGGCATTGGAAGATGGAGGATGGGAGTTTGTGTGCTGTGGTTGCCTGCTCATAATGTTCAGGTCATCTTATCCAGCCTCCTGCTTCCAGAAGCATCTCAGACCACCTTTCCTTACAGTTTTCTAAAGAAGAAAACAGAGACATTCAACTCCCCTTACCACTCTCGCCTCAGTAAAAATTCATGAAAACGAATCCCTGTTTAAATGACCAGTTTCTTACACTCTCAACTCTAGATTTCTTAATTAGCACAATTTTTAATTCTCCCCTTTCTGGAATGGCTAAAGTAGAGAGTCCCACTTGGAAGCAAAGAAGTCAATGAACTGGTTGCTGTGAGTACCTTCCATCACGAGATTCTAGGAAGACAGAGGTAGTTACATGGCTGGTGTATGTACAGGGGCAACTATGTATTAGGCTAGAAAGGAAAGGACAGGAGGGGATTGCCTCACAGCTGCTGTTTCTCTTTCTCTGCAAACCTCCTCTGATTATAGCAGATTTATAGGGGCCCCAAAGCAGCCTAGCATCTTAGCCATAAACTTCCCAGAAAGAAAACTCATTGAGGTTCCCTTGAGAGGTGATGAAAAATAAATATCAGGGTTTGGTACAAACACATCAGCCAGGGCCAGGGGTGGAAAGCAGCCAGTTCCCTATAGCTGATTTAACTTATTCAGGATGTGTACATACACAAGCACACACACCATGTACAAACTACCTAACAAAGATACTCAAATTTATAGACCTACTGAGATAAGCATACCCCCCTACCTTGGTACATTTCCGAGTTGAATGCAAACACATCTGTCAATATGGTATGCATACGCATGACTTTCAATGAGTTGCTTTATGGTTATGATACCCAGTCTCTCCCCCCTTCCCAAGCTACTGACTACAGGGTGGGGCACAGTGAAGGTGAATGAGGGAAGGTCTGAGTATAAGTTTGCATGTGTCACTGAGTGTGTCTCTGACTATATTCCAAAAAGCAAATAGAAATTATTTTTTCATTATTCATTATTTGGAATTATTCACTGTCTTTGGTTACCTCTAAATATACCATCAAGTTTCAATGACTATCTGACTTACTGAGCCGCTAGTCTGTGCAAAGCACATTTGAGGTCCAGGGGTTAGCAGCACAAGCTTAGCTCAAAGTTGGTACAAATCTTCCCCTTACTACTTACTTTGCACTAATTACTTTACCTCTCAGATCCTTAGTTTCAACATCTGTAAAATGTGGATAACAATACATACCTTAATGGTCTGTTGTATTAGACTAGATAATTATTTAACAAGCTTAGAAAAAAGTATAGGGCCTAGTATACAATAAACAGTAGCTATTATTATTATCATCGTATTAGGTATTAGAGATATGAAGAAGTAATAAGTAAGAACTGTTCTCTTCCCTTAAGGAGATTTTTAAATCTTGGCAAGACAAGATAGATATATGGAGAGTGAAAGGAATGGAAACCTAAAACTCCTATTTGAGCCCTAAGATGCAACTTCTCCTAAATCCAAGTCTTGTTTTGAAGTTTTTAGCAATGGTTTCGATGCTCTGATGAGATTTTTTTCTTCTATTTTTCATCATCCCCACACCTCACTGCCTTGCACACACCCACACATCCACCCCAGCCTTTATTTGAGGAGTTTAATCCATTAAAAAATTATCAAAGATCCTTTAAAAGACATCAGTTTGACCCGTGCCAGGGTATATCCCCTTATCCAGGTATCTGACCTCTCCTTACAGCCTTTGAAAGACGAAAATATCCTAATTTCCATTACAGATCGTTAAGAAGTCCTACTTCAATCCCTCTGCTCTCCAAATCCCTCTACATCATCAAATTGTCACTCATTTGGTTAAGGGACAGTAGAATCCTGAGGCAGGGGCATGGCTGATATGACCTCTCCCAGTCCCTTTCAGTCCATCCATGTGAGGTAGGGGAAGGCAAAATTGGCAGCAGCCCCAACCCATGCTAGGCTTGCCCCAAGGGAGGCTCTGAGCACCAGGCAGTCTCCAGCGTGGGCACAGCAGACATTTTCCCAAAGTTGGCAGAGCGCCACACTCTGGCATAGTGACTAGCGTGGGAGGCCTGGAGACAGGGAGGTGAGCCAAGGCCCACACTCCTCCCTTTTCCTCAAATTCAGTTTCCCCCAGCCTGGGCCCCTCCTCTTGTGCTCCCAGTTCAAGACTCTCAGAACCTCCCTACCACCTTCCAGTGTTCATCCTAACCAGACAGATACCCACGGCTTGCCATCTAGGCCCATGCTTCTCAAACTTTAAAGTGCATACAGGGAAGCGGCTGTGGCTCAATCAGTAGGGCTCCCGTTTACCATATGGGAGGCCCTGGGTTCGGTTCCCGGGGCCTCCTGGTGAAGGCAAGCCCGCCCACACGGCGTGGTTAGCTGACCCAGCGAGCACAAGCAGCAAGGGGGGGTTAAATGAATAAATAAATAAAATCTTTAAAAAAAAAAAAAATAAATAAAGTGCATACAAATCACTTGGGGATCTTGTTTAAAATGCAGATTCTGATTCAGTAGGTCAGGGTTGGGACCTATGATTCTGTATTTCTAACAAGCCCATACTACTTGGTCCATGGACCACACTTTGAAGAACAAGAATCTAGCTGGCTATAGCAGTCTTTACGCGAGTCTCCTGGGAAAAGTCTCCCTTTCCTCCAGATGCCACTGAGAATCATATCTCATACCTTCCCAATTCAAAATCTCCCTCCTAGCATAAAACACTTCTTTCCTGGGGAGCAGATGAGGCTCGGGTGGTTGAGCACCTGCTTCCCACACATGAGGTTCTTGGTTCAGTCCCTGGTGCCGCCTACCGACAGAGAAGAGGACAAAGGCAAACAAACAAATGAAAAAATCAACTCAGTGTTGCTGATGTGGCTCAGTGGTTGAGTGCCGGCTTCCCACATTCAAGATCCCGGGTTCAATCCCCAGCCCTGGTACCTGAAAAAAAAAAAAAAAAAAAAAAAAAAAAACATCTTTCTCTAGGTCATAAACTTATAAATTCTGCCTCAAATGTGGAAGAAAAAAACCAACAACCCTCAGAACAGACTCTTTCTTTCATGACTCTGAGGGTCCAGGTAGCCTAGAATTACTGTCCCATTTCTTTTCCACTCTGTCTGTCCCTCTTTTATTTCCCAAGTTGCTCCATAGAAGTCTTCCTCTAGGAAGCCTCTCTTGACTAATATTCTTTTCTTGGTTTCTAGTCCTACCTTCCCCTTTCAAAGTAACAATGTGTCAATCCCTGTCTAGTTATTTCTTCCTCCTATTTAAGTCCCAGTCTCTCTCTCCATTTTGAATGTGAATTTTCTCTCCCCAAAGATTCTTAGACAGTCTCACAGGCTTTTGCACCAGTCTCTCAAAAAAGCTGCTAAAAAAGTGGGTGAAAGTGGATGTGGCTCAAGCAGTTGGGCACCCACCTACCACATGGGAAGTCCTGGTTTGGGTTCCCGGTGTCTCTAAAGAAGACGAGCAAGACAGGGAGCTGACGTGACAGGCTGGTACTACAAGCTGACACAACAAGATGACACAAGATAATGCAACAAGATGATGCAATGAGAAGACACAAGGAGGAAATACAATAAGAGACAACAATCAGGGAGCAGATATGGCTCAAGTGATTGGGCACCTCCCTCCCACATGGAAGGTCCTGGGTTCCATTTCCGGTGCCTCCTAAAGAAGACGAGCAGACACAAAGTGTACACAACAGAGAGAGCAGACAGCGAGCGCAAAAAACGAAGGGGCGGCGGGGGGGGGGGGGTGGATAATAAATAAATCTTAAAAAAAAAAAGTGGGCAAGTGTGTGGGTGATCCTATCTCAGATAAGTTTCTCTGATGTCACTATCCCTGTTGGGAATATCAGAATCCCCACAAGTAAGAGGGTAGCTTCACATTCCTCCTCCCACGAAGGCTCCTGTATATAAAGACAATAGAAAAACACTTTTTCTATGCCAAAGCATAAAACTCTGACTGCTTCAGGAAAGATGCCTGTCAGGTCCACACTGGAGCCAGTCTATTCCCCCGGGATGCTCTGGAGTCAGGTAGAGAGGGTTGTGCCTTCTATCAATTGTGCTACTTCCTGCCTCTGCATTCCATGGGACTAGATGGAAAGAGACCAAAGAGGTGGTTTCAGGCATTCTCCTGCCCCAGGGTTGTATTATTCCCTGTTGCTCTTGGAATGAACAATACTGTTCTCACTGTTGGGGGAGGAAGAAGAAGGACAGGACCCAGTCCTGTCCCTGAACAAGATTCCACCGTGAAGGATTAGACAGGGGACTCACCAAGGTGCAGGCACAGCCAATCAAAGGAAAATTAGAAGCAGCTGGGTGCAGTTCTAGATCCTACAAGGGTGGGGAGAAATGCTGTTTGAAAAGAGTTTCAAAAGAGAGAGATGATGCTAGCCTGAAAGCAAGGAGAATCTTTTGTACCAAGGAAACGTATAAGGTTTGATTCAATTAAAGAGGTATTTATTAAATGCTCATTATGCGCCTGGTACCTAGCTAGGTGCTGTGGGGAAATGAATGATATTCTCTTTGCCTGTAATCTACAGTCTAGGGAAGAAAATAAAGAAACAGAGAACCACAGTATTTTGATCTAAGTGTTTTAGATCATCTAGAGCTTTGGTCCCTGGACCAGTAGCAACAACATCACCTGGGAACTTGTTAGAAATGCAAAATCTCGGTCCCACCCAGACCTCCTGATCGGAAATGCTGGAAGAGGAGTCCAGCGAGCATTGGCTTAACAAGCCCTCCAGGTGATGCTGATATACCCTAAAGTTTGAGAATCATTGAGCAGAGTAATGTTCCTAGCCTTTCTCCAACCCCCTCTCACTTGTGACTTACTTGATTAGTGAGTTAAAGAGACAGCACTGAGCGTACCTAGCTTGGCCCTTCCTGGTTTTTGCTGTTGTTTTATTGTTGTTGTTTTTTTCCCAGAGCCAACCTGCCCACGGGACATATGCATTCCAACCTAATCACAATGAGAAAGTCTAATAAAAGCAGGCTCTCCTCTGTGATGGGAGACACTGGTTGTTCAGCACTACCTGTAAGAGAAGTCAGTCTTTCTAATGTAGTGGTGCGGTATTAGCAAGCCAATTCAGCTGCAGATATAAAGTTGACAGTCTGATCTCCATTGGTCTGTCTCAATATCTTAATTATCAACTGGTTCCAAACATAGGCGCAGGGAAAGAGGGTGTTATTTATTGGAACCCTAAAACTCCAACAATGGGCTACTAGAGTGAAAAGTGGGTCAGGTGTAGGTATAGATTGCTTGCAGCAGAGAGACATAATAAGATAGTAAGGGGGCAGAAGAGACAAAGGAAATCCTAGAAATTTTTTTAACCAGAAGGAACCTTAGAAATCATCAACACTTACTTCTCATCTTGTAGATAAAGATGTCAAAACAGAGAAGCAGAAGTGGGTCAATTGATTGAGCTCCTGCCTACCACACGGGAGGCCCCTGGTTTGGTTCCCGGTGCCTCCTAAAGAAATAAGGAAGATGAACAGACACAGCAAGTGCAAACAACAAGCGGGTGGGGAGAAATAAATAAATAAATATATAAATAAATAAATAAATAAATAAATAAATAAATAAATAAATAAATAAAATCCCTCAAAGCATTGAGGGAATTGAGTGGCTTGTTCTAAGTCACATCACTAATTGGCAGCAGAGATGAGACTAGAACCCAGGTCTCCCGGCCCTCAGCTGTACTGCGCACGTGCACTAAAGCAGACAATAGTAAAGAAACTTTAAAATCCAAGAAGGTACCACTGTCAAACAGAAGAACCAACTGGATTTTCCTCATGATTACTGGGCCCAAAGCCTGCTTTGTGATCACAGGAAAGCATTTAAGGCCCTCTAAGCTCGGGTTCCAATCCCCCTGTCCACGTTGCCCCTTCACACAACCAAGCCTCAAGCAACCTGCCCACTGTGCTCTGAACATGCCTTCATTTTCCTGTGCCTTTCCTAGTATTAGTCTCTCTGTCTAGAATCTTCCCCCACCCCCACCACATGTGGTAAAATCCAAACTGTCCTTTAAGAGAGTCCACTTCAAATGCCATCCCTCCACAAAGCCTTCTCTGATTTCACCAACCTATCCCCACTACTGAATCAGCCAAAAAAGATTGTCCTCCACTCTGAATTCCCAAGACACTGTATTTGAATATTCCTTATGGCACTTATCACTTTCTATGTGCTGCAGTTGCGCCTGACCTCTTCTATTAGAATGTAAGCTCCTAAGGATAGGAGTCTTATCTCATAGCTCATATAAGCAATCTCTCCATAGTGCCTGGGATGTGTTACACAATAAATATTTGTTGGACCCATTATTCAACCAACCAAAGCTCAAAAGTCACATGTCAAACACCATATCACCTGTTGCAGTTTCCTATTAGAAACCAATACCAAAGGACGTCACAGGAAAATCAACCCTGCTTTCCCCCCAGAAAAAGCTCCAAATACCTCTCAACATTCTGCTTTTTTACGCACCACATGACATAATCCCATTTGGGTTTGTCTAACTCATGTAGCTTCATGTACTAATTAAGCTGTAAGACACAACAGGGCATGAATTTATTGTGCAATAATTCACACGCGGGATGTTTGCGCAGTGCTTGGGCGTGAGTTATGACACATTAATTCACGGCCTAGAGGGCCTCGTTGCAATTACAGAACCATTTTTTAAATATCATCTGGGTTTAAAATACAAATATCAGTCCCCCCAGTCTTAAAACCCTTAGCCTCAAAATGCAACTAACCAAGATCAGTTCCCTTCCTCATCATTCTTATCCAGTTATCTGTACTGATGGCAAAGAATGTACAGTCCAGCCAATCACTTTACTCCCCTAGGACCAAAGGGATTACCATGAAAAGAGAAGGAGAAGAAGAAAGGGACAGGAATTCATAGCTACATGCAAGAAAGAGAATGGAGCTAAGCAGGGGAGCTGGTCGTTGGGTAAGTAAACACTGGAGAAGGGAATGGAGCAACCAACTACGGGTCCATTATTAAGAAAAGAGAAGAGCCAGAGAGGACCTTTATGAATGTTGACATTAGATAAACCTTACCCACAGCAAACAGGCAAACTTCACTACCATTTTTATGTCCACAGTTAGATGAGTGGGATGGGTAGAGAGAGAAGGAATAAGTCACCTGGTTTAGTAACTCATAACCAAAAACAATTCCTTCTGTTCCCTCTTTCTCTCCCCACAGCTCTGGAGAGAAGGTGAGCTCAGTTCTACAGACGATTCTCCTCGTTGGCCATACCACACTCTATAAACACTCGGCGCCATCTGTGATGTCAGCCGCCAGCCTCCTGGAGAATCTGCCCCGTTCTGTGAGCTTGTATTAAAACACTCACTTATAACTCCGTATTAATTTTTCACGAGGAGTTATTTTTAACTCGCTCAAACCATTGTCTGAATATGCCAAATATATTTTCTTAATGAACGAGACCGGAATGTGGTTCCTTCTTCCCCTTACTCCCCTGCTGCTACTCAAATGGTCCCCTCCTCATTGGGAGCAAAGCTTTGGATGAACAATTCACAGCAATGCCCCAGGGAATGAGAACAGAGAAAACCAAGTCATGCAGCCCACACATTCCTCCCTACTCAGGCTTTGGTTTTGAGAGAAATTCAGGAATTGTAGACGGAGGTTTCTGAAGACAGATCAAGACAAAACTGAAAAGCCTTCTCCGTAGATTATCGAAAGGGACCCACAGGTTATTGGGTCAGATGGATTTCCCTCTACAAATCCATCTAGATTCCCTTATTTGCCATTCACCAGTCCCAATATTATTGGACTCACAGGCAGGCAAAGTAGGTAAGAAGAGTCAATTCTTAATTCATGGTGTCTTTCTAAAGTATAAATCTGATTGACTTGTTTCCCTTAGCATGGCCTTTCCTTTCTTCATAATCTGACCTATGCTTATTTCTCTAACCTCATACCCTTCCCAGTTCATGGCAAAGAATGTAGAGTCCAACCAATCACTATACTCACCTAGGACCAAAGGAATTACTGTGAAAAGAGAAGGAGAGGAAGAAAGGGCAGGAACTCCAGCCCGCAATTCTAGACCTGCCCTACTCTATTACTACTCTAATACTGCCTGTAATCCTCTCTCGCCCCCTTCACTAAGCCAGCTCCTACTTATCTTTCAATTCCCAGCTTAGAAACCGCTTCCCCAGGAAGCCTTCCCTGACTCTTAGACTGGATTAGGTGCCCTTCCTACGTTTTCTTACAGCACCTGTGCTGACCTCATTGGACCATATATCATAATGTATCAAAATTCCAGTTCATTTTAGTTTTTGTTTATATTTTCAATTATTAAATGTACAAAAAAAAGTAAAAAAAAAACAATAAAAAAAAATTCCAGTTCAGCTATCTGTCTTCTCCACTAGACTCTGGTTAGGTACTCAATCAATTTTTTTGTTGAACAAATATACAGAAAAGAGAAACCTGAAAGAGAAGATAATCCAGAATTCCTATCTACTTGACTTTGAGCTGCATTACTTTGTAGCCAAGCAACCTTTATAAATCTGACTCCGGTAAATATAGAAATGGTATTACATTCCTTGTAGAAGGCAATCAAAATGAAAAGTGTAAAGGGAAACCAACTGTGATAAAACCTTGACCACAGATAATTCATGGCAAGTATAAGCCACGTATAAGTGATAAAGAATTGTTTGCCTTTGAGGATACTTGTTTTAGAAATATCAGGCTGCCTGGGGTTACAGAGAACCACCCCAGCTGCAGTTAGAGAATCCCCACATTTTTTAAGGTATCATGATCAGCCCTACAATCTAGGTAGGATGTCCCCTAAGCCAGAGGTTCTCACTTGGGGGGACAGAAGGGAGGCATGCCAAAGACACCTGGGGGACATTTCAAACTTCATGTCCTCACCTTCTGGAGATTCTTTTACAGCTAGCTCTTTATCTCCCATAACTGCTCTAAACCACCCCAACTGACAAGGAATTGTCCTAAACTTAAAGGGGAAGAGATTCTAAAACTGATCTTCACAGGAAGGGAGCAGAGTTTAGTAATTATGAGTAAGGGCTCTGCAGGTAGACCACTTGGGTTCAAATCTCAACTCAACCACTTCATTAGCTGAGTGACCTTGGACAAATTCTTTAACCTCTGTGTGCTTTAGTTTCCACAATTGTAAAATTGAGATTAAAAGTAAATACAAGGGAAACAACTAGCAAGATGACGGCAGAGTAAGGAGCTTCTAGAGTCAGCTCATGCTACAGGACAGTTAGTAATCACCCAGAGCTATCTAAAGCACCTGTCTGGGGGCTCCAGGAGACCAGAAGAGCATCCTGCAACATCTTTGAAGGAATGGAAGGAGGAGACTGCCCATCTCAGAGAAGATTCATAAGTAGAGCTCTCCACGCCATGGAGGCCGGTGCCCATGCTCCACTGGAGGCACAAGCCGCCTCGGGAGCTGTTCGCGGCTGGAATTGGAAGCTCCACTTCCTAAAAACAGGGGAGGAAGAGACTGTTGGGCACCAATTTCAGCTACTGATTAGTAAATTCAGGAGGCTAAAGTATAACCCTAAGAACAACTAAAATTTGAAGATGTCCAAGTCAGAAAGAGGCCAGTAGCTGCCATTTTAACTCCGCCCCTGGAATGAGGGGAAGCAGGGCTGACTAAAAATCACACTGTCGGTAAAAACTGGTTTCTTTCACCCAGATTGGCCTGCAGCCCTAACCTAGGCTTCAGCCCCACCTCTAGCAAGGAGGAAGCTGGCGGGCCCTGGACCAGCCTCTCAGTAACTGCAGGTACATTCAGCTGGCACAGACTGAACAGTCGGAAGTCTACCGGGGCAAATGCGGTCATTTTAGACCTGCAGGGCATAGAGTGCTGCCCACACCTGCAGCTCCATCCCCACCCCAGGCAGGGGAGAAAGGGGCGTGAAGCTTCATCAGTCTCTCTGGGCAACTACAGTTTAGGCCTGCATGACTTGGATTATTACACATGGCTGTGGCTCTGTCCCTACCCCTGGCAAAAGAGAAAGTTGGGAGAAGCTTTATTGGTCCCTGGGGCAATGAGGGCAATGAGGGCAGCTTGAAGCTCCACAGCTTACAGCACCAACTACATCCAATACAACCAACAAGGGAAAAAGGGCAAGAAAGCCCTAAACTAAAGAGAGAAACTGCACCCAGAATAAATACATCTAGTAAGCCAAATGCCAAGACACCAACAAAAAATTACAATCCACACCAAAAAACAGGAAGATATGGCTCAGTTAAAGGAACAAGGTAAGCCTCCAGATGCAATAAAGGAGTTGAGACAACTAATCATAGATGTTCATATAAATCTTCTTAATAAATTCAATGAGATGGCTAAAGAGATTAAGGATATTAAGAAGACATTGGATGAGCACAAAGGAGAATATGAAAGCATACATAGAAAAATAGCAGATCTTATAGGAATGAAAGGCGCAATAAATGAAATTAAAAATACACTGGGGAGACCGGGATGGTGATGTCCACTCCAACTCCAAGTGAGAGAGGGCCTATATCCCATGGATATGGTGGGTGGGATGATCCTGCCTGCAGATGCAGGCCCTCTCCATTCCCTGGGATGGCCATTGCCCATCGTTGTCTCCTCACCAGGTGACTTGGATGAGTCCATTGAGCTGTAGGGTAGGAGTTGCAGCTCCACCTAGATTTCATGCACACCTGGCACATAGGTAGGCGGGAGGCTCCAGTCTCTGGAAGTATACCTAAAAACTCCAGCATCACATATAGGTTTGAATAGAAGGGACTGGTGAACCATGTGCAGGGAGGACTTATTTGAGTCTAATTCTGTCACTCTCAGGAGCACAGATTCCAAAATAGAACCCACTGATAAGGCATCAGTCTCTGGGGCTATCCCCCCTTATATAGGACCAGGGTGTCTCCGGAGCTCTCAGGAACCCCACTGAGTGGGGTGATAGGCACTTAGATGTTCTATGAGCTCCTACTGAGGTGTGCGTAAGAGTTACCTCTGGGATAACCTCCCGACTCTCTTTGAAGTCTCTTAGCCACTTGAACTCATTTGTCTTTACCATTTCCCCCTTTTATTCAAGGTCTTTTTCCAGTTGTGTTGCCAGTTGGCACTTGGTATTAATCCCTCGTTGCCAGGGAGGCTCATCCCCGGGAGTCATGTCCCACGTTGGGGGGAAGGTAATGCAATCATATGCTGAGTTTGGCTTAGAGAGAGGCCACATTTGAGCAACAAGGAGGCTCTCAGGTGGCAACCCTTAGGCACCCCACAACTGCAGGCTAAGTCTCATTTACAAGAGCAAAGACTCACAAGGGTAGTCATCAATAAAAAAAACACATCAGTGGGTCATCCTATTTTGACAGGCACTGTCCCTACACTCAGAGGACTATTGCTGCTCCCTTGGAGACTGTGGCAGAGCTCTCCAGGCTAGGAATTCAGATTCCCTCATTTATTGTGTGATTATCCACCCATTGTGAGGTGTGGGAGGTGGGGAACATGGGAATCCCAGTGTGTTCCGTGTAATATTTTGGGTAATCTAAGCACCTCTTAAAATATATGTATATATATATATAAATAACATTTTTGTAAGCAAATACACATATATGCATATATATTTATATATCATTTTGCAAATATTTGTATGTATTGTGAGAATTTTGATTTTTACCCATAAAAAAAAAAAAAAAAGTTATCCTGGAAAAAAAAAAAATACACTGGGGAAGCGGATGTGGCTCAAGCGATTGGGCTTCTAGACGGGAGCCCACTTCCTATATTCCTACCATATAGGAAGTCCAGGGTTCGATTTCTGGGGCCTCCTGGTGAAGGTAAGCTGGCCCTTGTGGCGAACTGACCCATGTGGAGTGCTGGCACGCACGGAATGTTGGCCCATGCAGGAGTGCTGGACCATGTAGGAGTGCTGACCCACATGGAAGGCTGGCGCAGCAAGATGACACAACAAAAAGAGACACAGAGGAGAGACAATAAGAGACACAGCAAACCAGGGAGCTGAGGTGGTACAAGAGATTGAGTGCCTTTCTCCCACTCCAAAAGGTCCCAGGATTGGTTCCCAGTGCCGCCTAAAGAGAAGACAAGCAGACACAGGAGAACACACAGCAAATGGACACAGAGAGCAGACAATGGGGGGAGGGTGATAAATAAATAAATAAATCTTTTTAAAAAAAAATACACTGGAATCATATAATAGCAGATTTGAAGAGGCAGAAGAAAGGATTGGTGAGCTTGAAGAAATAGCCTCCAAAAACAAACATAGAAAAGAACAGATGAAGAAAAGAATGGAAAAAATTGAAAAACTTGAATAGGGTCTCAGGGAACTAAACAATAGCAAGAGAGGTGCAAATATATGTGTCATGGGTGTCCCAGAAAGAGAAGAGAAGGGAAAAGGGGCAGAAGGAATATTTGAAGAATGGTAGAAAATTTCCCAACCCTATTGACAGACATAGATATCCATGTCCAAGAAGCACAACGTACTCCCATCTGAATAAATCTGAATAGGCCAACTCTGAGACACATACTAATCAGAATGTCAAGTGCCAAAGACAAAGAGAGAATTCTGAGAGCAGCAAGAGAAAAACATATAAGGGATACCCAATAAGATTAAATGCCAATTTCTCATCAGAAACCATGGAGGCAAGAAGGCAGTGGTACGATATATTTAAGATACTGCAAGAGAAAAACTTCCAGCCAAGAATCTTATATCCGGCAAGACTGTCTTTCAAAAATGAAGGTGAGTTTAGAATATTCACAGATAAACAGAAACTGAGAGAGTTTGTAACCAAGAGACCAGCTTTGTAGGAAATACTAAAGGGTGTGCTACAGTCTGAAAAGAAAAGACAGGAGAGAGAGGCTTGGAAGAGAGTCTAGAAATGAAGATTTTACCAGTATAAGTAACTAAAAGTCTCAAAAGAGTGATGAAAATAAAATATAACAGATAAAACCCAAAGGTCAAAATGGGTGAAATAAGAACTGCCTTTATAGTAATAACATTGAATGTTAATGGATTAAACTCCCCAACCAAAAGGCACAGACTGGCAGAATGGATAAGAAAATATGAGCTACCTATATGCTGTCTGCAAGAGACTTACCTTAGACCCAAGGATACCAATAGATTGAAAGTGAAAGGCCAGAAAAAGATATTCCACGCATACAGTAAAAAAAGGAAGGAAGGAAGGAAGGGAGGGAGGGAGGGAGGGAGGGAGGAAGGAAGGCAGGAAGGCAGGAAGGCAGGAAGGCAGGAAGGCAGGAAGG
>JAKSZT010053897.1:1030320-1242204 GCA_026826555.1 Tolypeutes matacus
AGGAAGGAAGGAAGGAAGGAAGGAAGGAAGGAAGGAAGGAAGGAAGGAAACCCAGAGTAGCTATACTTATATCAAATGAAAGAGGCTTTAAAAGACAATAGTAATGCTCAATCTGAGGAGGAAGTCAGGGGGAAAAAATTCCATTTACAATAGCAACTAAAAGAATCAAATATTTAGAAATAAACTTAACCAATGATGTAAAGCACTTGTATTGAGAAAACTACTACTCATTGTTAAAAGAAACTTTAAAAAGACCTAAATAATTGGAAGAACATTCCATGCTCACGGATTGGAAGACTAAATATCATTAAGATGTCAATTCTACCCAAAATGATATACGATTCAATGTAATCCTGATAAAAATTCCACCAGCATTTTTTAAAAATAAATAGAAAACACAATTATCAAATTCATTATGGAAGGGTAAGGGGTCCTGAATAGCTAGAAACATCTTAAAAATGAAAAGCGAAGTTGGAGGACTCACTTCCAGACTTGAAATCATATTACCTAGCTACAGTGGTAAAACAACAACAACAACAACAAAAAAAAAAAAAAAAACCCAGCATGGTACTAGCATAAAGACAGACACATATACCAATGGAACCGAACTGATGGTTCAGAAACAGACCCTCACATCCGTGGTCAAGTGATTTTTGACAAACCTGTCAAACCCACCCAGCTCTAGCAGAACAGTCCATTCAACAAATGGTGCTGGGAAAACTGGATATCCATAGCCAAAAGAAAGAGGACCCCTATCTCACACTTTATACAAAAATTAACTCAAAATGGATCAAAAACCTAAATATAAAAACAAGAACCATAAAGCTTCTAGAAGATAAGGTAGGAAAACATCTTCAAGACCTGATAGTAGGTGGTGATTCTTAAAGGAGATAAGAGGAGGACTGAGATGGACTACTGATGTTTAATATATGTAGAAGTTTTAATTAACTTTACTACAAAAGTGTGGAAATGTATCGAGTTGATGGTAATACATTATAGTGAGTAACAGCTGATTTATAAATGGGAATGTGGCTGAAAAGGGTGGCCTAGGGATGTAAATGCCAAATGAAAGAAAGCTAGAGGGAAGCGGCTGTGGCTCAATCAGTAGGGCTCTCGTTTACCATATGGGAGGCCCCGGGTTCGGTTCCCGGGGCCTCCTGGTGAAGGCAAGCCCGCCACGCACGGCGTGGTTAGCTGACTCAGCGAGCGCAAGCAGCAAGGGGGGGATAAATGAATAAATAAATAAAATCTTTAAAAAAAAAAAAAAAAGAAAGAAAGCTAGAGAATAATCTAGTGACTGAATAACACAGTAAATCCAGAGGTGGATGAGAATTGTGGTTGATGGTACAGACGTCCTTTGTGAGCTAGAGCAGATGTACGTCGCTTTTGCAGGGTGGTGGGAATTGGAGAAGCATGGGAGAAATACAATTCAAGTGGCTTATCCAAAGATGTACTGTGTTGATAATGGGAGAGTATGGAAAAAGTATGCCAAATATACACTATGGACCTGGTAATAGTCTGATGACATTATCTCATAATCTGTAACAAATGTTCCACCACGTTGTGTTGTGTTGATAGAGGGGTGTTGTTTGGGAATTCTGCACATGTACATGGTTGTTTTATAAGTTTACAAATTCTGTCATAAAAATATATTTAACAAATAATAATAGGGTGGGTTGGGGGAAAAATACACCAAATGTAAGATAAGGACTATAGTAAGTAGTAAGATTTTGACAATATTCTTTCATAATTTGTAACAAATGTCTCATGACAATGTAAGGTGTTTGTGGTGGGGTGATGTATGGGACCCCTGTATGATGTTTGCTTTGTGAGTTATAACTTTTACTATAACTTATTGTTTATGTATGTTCATGTATAAATGGTATTAATAATAATAATAATAATACAGTAAGTTGGGGGGGGAATATACCAAATGTAAGATATTTTGTTTAGTAGTAATAGTTTGAGGATGCTCTTTAACCAGTCAAAAATGTTTCACAACAATGCAAGGTATTGGTGGTAGGGTAAGGTATGAGAGCCCTGTATATTGTTATATATGTTTGTTTTATAAGTTCACAACTATTACTATACACTTATTGTTTATGTATGTTTATGTATGAGTGATGTACTTTAATAATTTTTTTTTTTAATAAAAAAGAAAGTAAATACCGGGGGCGGATGTAGCTTAAGTGGTTGAGCTCCCACCTCCCACATGGGAGGTCCTGGGTTCAGTTCCTGGTGCCTCCTGAAAAAACAAAAACAAACAGCAAGCAAAACAAATGAAAACACCAACTCAGGGAAGTCAATGTGGCTCAGTGGTTGAGCACCATCTTCCCACATACGAGGTCCCAGGTTAATTCCCCAGTACCTCAAAAACAAACAAACAAACAAAAAGTAAATACCTCACAAGGCTGTTGTGAGGCTAAAGGGAAAGAGTGCTTGTAAAGCACTTAGCACAGTGCCTAGCAAACAATAAGCACTTAATACATTTTGCCCAATATCTAATATTAAAATCTGATCCAAAGTCCTCCAATTTTGAGAATCAATTAGTCTTTGTAAATGTCTAACCTCAAGGTCACCCATTGAAACTCGAGTCTGTTAGTTAGCTGGCCCTTTGGAGAAAATGAAAACAGTCTTATTCCATATTATTTACTTTGAAGGTCTAAGGACACTTTCAGGCATGGTAGTGCTGAATGTCTTGGGAAGTCCAGACTTACTGAATTAGACGAGGTATGGGAAAATGTGAGGCTCAGCTATAATAATAATAGTATTAGCAACTGACTGAACGTTTACTAGGTGCACTCTACACATAGTCCCTCACAACAATCCTAAGAGACTGAGAGACAAGTCCTATTGTTATCTCCACTTTACAGATGAAGAAACTGAGGCTTAGAAAAGAAACCTGTGCAGCCACAGAGGTAGGAAATGATGGATTTGAGCAAAGACTGATGCCAAATCTCATGGTGAACTATTATGCCGTATTGCCTGTCTTCCCTGTCACTCTTTTGGGATTGTGGACAGCTTCATTCAACACCCCGTTCCTAAAATGGGTAGAAGATTGAAAGAGAGCTCACAATCCCCCTTTAGAGGCTTCTTGGGCTTCAAGAATTCGTCTGTCTTCAACCAGCCCTGAAGGAAGAAAACTGTTAGAAGAGGAAGATGGCATGAACAGAAAAATAATAATAATAATAATAATAATAATAATAATAATAGTATCTTTGCCTATGGATGCCTCATCTTATTTCTGGAAGAGGCAGTACTGGGTACTACAGTGCTAAGAGCAAAGAACATTGAGTCAAAAATTCTGGATTTGGGCCCTTGCTCTTCCACTTAACTGTATAAACTTAGAAACTTGCTTAATCTTTCTCATTTTCCTTATCCATAAAATGGGAATAATAATACTTTATTGTATCAATATAAGAAATAAAAAGATACAAACTATTACATACTGCTGATAGGAGTGTAAACTGGGGCCACCATCCTGAAGCACAATCTTAGTGGAATTAGCCTGGCAATCCCACTCTCAGGTATATACCCCAGGGAAGGATATTCATCACAGTACTGTTTATGGTAGTAAGAAGTTGGAGGAAACACAGATGTCTATTACTAGGGGAATATATAAAATGTGCTGTATGCCTACAGTGGAACATTACATAGCAGTCAGAAATAATGGCAGATTTACACAGAGCAACACGGATAGATCTCAAAAACAGTGTTAATTTAAAAAAATAAAATAAAAGCAGATGGCAAGCGGGTGTAGCTCAGTGGTTAAACGCCTGCTTCCCATGTATGAGGTACCAAATTCAATCCCTGGTACCTCATAAAAATAAAATAAAAAATAAAATAAATAAGTAAAAGCAGAATGCCATTTATACACATTAAAGAAACAGCCAAAATAACACTGTATAGTTTTCAAGGATACACACATATCTTTTTAAAATGTAAGTTCTTGTCATTCCTCTCCTCAAAATCTACCACTGGTTTCCCTTCTTATTCAGAGTATAAGAGAAAAATCTATATTTACAATGTCCTCGAGGTCCTGCATTAGTTGGCACTGACCCAGTTACCTCTTGGTCTTCTAAGTTTCTCTTTTCTCACTCATTTTGTTCCAGCCACTGCCCTGCTAACCATTCTGGCCTCCTAATATACCAGGCAAGATCCTGCTTCAGGGCCTTTGTATTTGCTTCCTCCAACACCTTTGTGCTCTTCCCCCAAATATCCACGGTTGCTCGTTCACCTGCATTTGGTGAAACAGCATTACTTCTGTAAGGCCTTCTTTGATCACCCTGTATAAAACTGCAATCCACTCCCCAACCACCATCTACAATACACCTTATTCTCCCATCCTGCTTTCTTTTCATGGCACTTATCACTATTTAAAATATCACACAGTTTACTTATTGATTTGTTCATTTGTCTCACTCATTAGAAGGTAAGCTCCATGAAGCAGGGATTTTTTTATTGTTTTGTTCACTGCCATATCCCCAGGACCTAGAACTCTGCCTGACACATAGTAGGCATTTTATATTTATTGAATGGATGACAATATACAAATAATCATATTGAACATGGAATGGAAGAGCATATACTAAATACATCAAATGGACGCCTACAGTAAAGAAAGGAAATAGGAATAGAGATGAGGAATGAAAGGGAAAAAACACAATGAATTCAAAGAGAGGTCTTACAGGAACTGAAGAGGCTAGTGTGTTGTGGACTGGGGGAGGTGATTAACTCAATTCTGTACAACTGCGGTTCAAGAAAGGCCCTCAAGTGGGAGTACCTGGTACAGAGCCTAATAGATGGCAGGCTAGCTCCTGAGCCCTTTTCCCTTTTCCCAACTCCTCTTTCGCCTTCCTTCTCCTTCAACCATCTTTGGATGATCCTGTAGCTAGCACTGTTTCTCTTCTAGAAAACTGTCCTCAGCCACCTACCTTTCAACAAAGGAAAAAACAGTGGTTATTCACATTTTTTGACTCACAGACCCGTTTCAGAAGCCAAAGATCACTAATGTCACTGGACCCTGAGCAAGAACCCCAGGTGAAGGAACTCTGCAGAAGAGAATGGCAGGGCAGGGTCAGAGATAGGTCATGCTTTCCATAATTTCCCTTTCCCTCAGCTTTGTTACCTGGGGTGGTCCTTGGGCCCCTCCCACTTTTACTGAAGATAAGTGAAAATGGGCCTGCAGAGAAAGTATAAAGATGCCAGGGAAGCATCCCAAAGAATAAAGCATATGGGAATATTTTACAACTCAAACAGAAAAATCAGGCAGAACAAACAAACCACTAAATGTAGAAAAGAAAAGCAAGCACAGATTGGGAATCCTGAGAAAGCCTAGCAGCAATGTAGCCTATAATAATAAAGAGAAACATCTTCCTCATATGCAGTTTTCAGAAACACCCTTTCTTGTGCAATAATCTGCAGTTATTCTTGTCATTTCTATTCGCTGACAACCCAGCTGTCAGAGCTCCTCCCTAATGCTACCCACCCCTACCCTCAGTCCCATCCTCTCATTCCTCTCTCAGCCCTGTAACTATGGAATCTAGTCCTCACATCCTCACTCACCTTTTGTGTGGTGAGCCTTTGGCCTGTATGAGTTATCTGACCTGCCAGGGATTACCCCCTCACTCCTTTCTGTCCAGTCTTAACTCTCTAGTTGTTGTTTTTTTAAGATTTATTTATTTATTTTTCCCCCTTTCCCCCTCGTTGTTTTGCGCTTGCTCTCTCTCTCACTGTGTGTTCTTCTGTGTCTGCATGTCTTCTCTTTAGGCAGCACCGGGAACCGATCCTGGGACCTTCTGGAGTGGGAGAGAGGTGCTCAATCTCTTGCCACCTCAGCTCCCTGGTCTGCTGTGTCCCTTACTGTCTCTCTTCTGCGACTCTTTTTGTTGCATCATCTTGCTGCACCAGCTCTCCACGCAGGCCAGCACTCTGCATGGGCCCACTCTCCGCTCAGGCCAGCTTGCCACATGGGCCAGCTTGCTTTTCACCAGGAGGACCTGGGAATCAAACCTTGGACCTCCTATATGGTAGACGGGAGCCCAATCGCTTGATCCACATCCGCTTCCCTCTTTAGCTCTTCTTAACCCTAATCTACAACATTCCCCCTACATACACACTTCTAGGAAGCCTTTCCTAAACAATCCTTATGGATTCCCCCATCTCCAACCTTCCTCTCCAGCCCACCAGTACTTAGAGCTAGCCCGGATGCTTAGCTAAAACTAGTTTTCCCTTTCTGCCTGGATCCTGTTCTTCAAATTTCTTATAGTCTAAAAGTTCCCTGGGGGCAGGGCTGGAATCCATATGCTTCCTCCATCTGTCCCACCCCAATCCTTGCTACCCAGGACAAAGATCTGCTTATAATTGTACCAAGCAACCAAAAGAAGCCCTTAGGATAGAAAAAATGAATATATAAATGTATTGATTGTCTACTATATCTTAGCATTCCTCGAAGTAAGAAACATTTTTTGGAAATATAGAAAGGGCCAGACAGAGTTGGGAATAGGAGCCTAGAATATGCACAATCATCTATTTCAAGAGCATTTTTGAAAACATTTCCCAATGAGGGCCCTGGGTCTGTGAATCTCCATTTAATTAAGAAACGGTCTCTCCCAAAGGAGGTGCTTGGTGCAGGGGAGGTGCTTAAAGAAATGCAAAGAGAGGCCAGGGAACGTGAAGCCAGCTTGTATAAATTCCATAATGCCTTGGGCTTCCTCCTTCCCTCCCTCCTCCTCCCTGTGTTTCTCTCAGTCTCTGAGCTCATTCCAAACTCCAAAACAAAAGTTCCATCCCAAGGAGCCAAGAAGAACTCATGTCAAATCCAACAATCCACCCACTAAATTGCAGGCTGTCTTGCTTTCCCAGCCAACCCCACCCACTCTCCTTCACCCTGAAGGTCATTGTGTTCATTCTCCTGCCCTAAGAAGGTTACTGCCCTAACTCTGGACCTCTCCTTTGCAAAACATTTTTCCAAGGAAGTAAGTTCCACTGGTCCCCTTCGTTGTGTGTTCACAACCCTAACAATCAGGAAGGTTGGCCTCATAGAGCCTGCTGAATAGCTTCAAATATCGCTTAGATAAGCATTGCTTTGCTAGAAGTTTGGTAAAGACTTGAGAGAGGAAGACTACCAGGCTATTAAAAAAATTATTTTCAGGTCTCAGAGTGTCAGGGAAATGGACTTTAAACACAACATCTCCAGAGATCATTTCAATCTCTTTGTATGCAAGTACTGCTCCTTTCCTGATCCAAAATTATATAGGTTCTCTCATCCTCCTTAAAATTCCCAAAGAATGGAAACAATGAAGCCTGTAAAACCAGTGTCTCCCAGACAAACAAGTACAAAATTTTCTGGATATCTGAGCTTCCCCAGAGTTTCCAAAGTCCTGGCTCAAGCACTCTTGCAATCGTGGTAAGAGACAGTCAGAAAAAAAGAGTGGAGGTTTTAAGTTCAGGATGAGAGCTTTAAGTAATTACGTGGCATGTAGTACACCAACATTTTCAACTTGAAAACAGTTCGAAACTCATAAGAAAAGGTAAATAGCACAAAGTCACCATGAAAACTGCTTCCAAGTCATATATCCAAGATCTAGAAGAAATTGACAAAGTCAAATGAAAAATGGAATCTTTCCATTTTCTCTTTACATGTGCCCTCTCTAGAAGTCTAGAGGTCACGGTCATTCATTCATTCAACAAATATGTACTTATCTGCAATTATTCAGCACTAAGGATACAACAATGAAGAAAAAAAAAAAAAAAACACAAAAATCCGCTACTCAAGTTACTTAGATTCAAGCAGGAGAGGCAAACAATAAACAAAGGAGTAAGTAGAATATACATATTGTATTGGATTGTGATCATGCTGTGGAGAAAAGAAAAGGTCTGGGTATGCTAAGGGTGGGCGTTCCCATTTTAAATAGGATAATCCAAGAAGGTTTCACTGAGAAGATGACATTTCACTAATAACCAGAGCAGGTGACAGATTAAGCCATGCAGACACTTGAGAACAGCAAGTACAAAGACCCTGGCCATTTTTTGAGAAAGAACAAGGAGACCAGTGGGGCTGGTGTAGGTGAGCGATGGTGGGGTAAGGTCAAAGAGATAGCAGGAGGCTAGATCATTCATGAAGGACCTTGGGGTCACTGTGAGGACTTTGGCCTTTACTCTGGGTGTGATGAACCCCAAGACAAAGTGATCATTCCATGTGTTGGGGACTGATTTCCACATTCTTTAAACTATTTGGTTCTCAAACTAAGGAAAAGATCGCCTCCAGAGTTTGAAAACAAGGCATGGACACCAGTTCAGTAGAGCTCTCAACAGATGAGGGATAAACAAGCTGAGGCATTCTTCCATCTGCCTCACTCTCTGGATACCAAAAAAGAGATGCTATACACCCACCTGCTGTGGCCCCTGGGAGATTAACATGATGGATTACTTTCATCAAAGTTGTTCACTTTATAGATTATCTTTAGCCAGGATTTAATCACTTAAAAAGCAAACAAAAGTAATCTTTGTATCCTTCACAATTTTGGATTATCTGTACCATCAATCTCCTGTATTATTGTAGATAATAAAGAGCAGAAATGGAGATAAAGGGAGCTTTTTCAGGAAACTGGTAAAATTGAGGACTGCAGCATAGGGGTAGGTAGAGCCTCAGAAAAGGGGCAGGAGTAGAGTGAATTAGGCACTTTCAAGCCTTGCAGAATTCAATAGATGAATTCAGTCCCATGCCCCAGATGCCCCAGGAAGGACTGTCAGAAATGTCTGAGATGATCAGAGCAGGGGAGAGAAAGGGTCCCAAAGGGAAGCCTGAAAACACATTTTTGAGAGGTAAAAAGTACCTCTCATAACCTCACTTCCCCCAGGCGACAGGGATGAAAGCTTCTACATCAAAATGAGAATCCAAGGAGTTATAGATTTTCTCAACAATAAATAATCTAGAGAGAACAGCCGCCCAACCACCGTTTATAAATGTTGGAAAATACACACTTGTTGGGGCGGGGGTGTGTGCATGGAGAAGAAAAGAATTATGGGGTTGTCCCCTCTGGGAAAGAAAGGGGGGCAGAAATCAGTTTTCACTATGGCATTCTTAGGATTCAAATGGGGGCTGGAGGGGGAATCTGGAAACCTGAATAACTAATTTATCTCAGCAAGAAAACAGGCATGCACTCCTGGGTTCCTTGTGCTATTTTCCTTTCTATCTGAGGAGCACCTTAATTATCTTCCTGTCTCTAAACACTGTCACCATCACCACCCACCCACCCCAGGGTAAAAAGAGATTCCACAGCTTCCCTCATGCCACAGTTCCTAGCTCATATTCCCTTCTCTGTGGTCTCATTAAAGAGGTCTTGGGTTACCTTTTTTAAGCCTCCATAGATTGATATGAAAAGCAGGGACTAGAACATAGGAGAAGGCTGTCCTCTCCTTCTCCTCAGGTAGAAAAAAAATGGACCTAAAATGGCAGTGAAATTTATAGGTTGTTCATTGATTCATTCAATAAATATTAAGCACCTACTCTGTGCCAGTCATTGTACTTGGTGCTAGAAACACAGTAAGGAGGAAAAAGATATGTCCCTTGCCTACATGGCACTCACTGTCTTCAAGAATGCTCTTATCTAATGTGCCTGCCAAAAAATGCATCACCTGAATCCAATCATGAAAACAATCGGTCAAACTCAAATTGAGTGACTTCCTACAAAACACCTGACTGGTACTCTTTGAAACAGTCAATGTCTTTTTTTTTTTTTTTTTTTTTTTAAAGATTTTATTTATTTATTCATTTATCCCCCCCTTGCTGCTTGTGCTCGCTGGGTCACCCAACCACGCCGTGCGGGCAGGCCCGCCCCCACCAGGAGGCCCCGGGAACCGAACCCGGGCCTCCCATATGGTAAACGGGAGCCCTACTGATTGAGCCACAGCCACTTCCCCAGTCAATGTCTTGAACAGTCTGAGGAAGTATTCCAGATCAAAGGACACACATGCACAAATGGGGCAAAATATTAGCAATTGGTCAATCCTGGTGAAAAACAAACAGATGCCAATTGTATTATTCTTATAACTTTTCTGTAGGTTTGATATTTTCCAAAATAAAGAGCTGGAAGGAAAAGAAGAATGACCCAATGATTAAGACTCTGGACTCTTCTTCCCTGATTGAACTTTATATACAAACTTGCCATCTACTTTTTGGTTGGAATGAAATCCCAGCCAGAATGATCTAGCCCAAATCAGGAACATTAGATAAGAGGGGAGGGTGGGAAGATAGAATTCCTTTGTCCTTGATTTACAACCAAAATTGTGAGCAAGTAAAAATGCTTAGAAAGAAACCACAACCTTGGATTGTTTTAGTATGTTTATTAAAAACATAATGTTATTGTCATTTCGTGGGACTAACATAAATTAATAAATCAGAGGTCTAGGCTTAAACTGTATATAAGAGGCACTGGGGAGTGCAGGGGCTGGCAGCAGAGGTGATTGGTATCTGGCAAGTAGGAGTACCAAGTATAAGCACAAAAATAAGGGTTACATGGAGAGGGAACTAAAATTTATTGAACTGCAAGCAATGAACACATGTTATTTAATTTAACCCCTATAACAACCCAAGGAGAAAAGTATTATTCCATTTTACAGATAAATAGAGGTCAAATAACCTTCTCAAGATCATACAGCCAGTAAAAAGAAGAGCTGAATTTGAACTTGGTTCTGCATGACACCAAAACTCCTGCTCTTCCTACTGCAGCCCCCAGCCCCCACAAAAAATAAGGATTGGAAAGGCATGACTCTTAAGGGAGTATTTGAGCCAGTACTTAGCCTTGTGTCCAAGTCATCACCTGCCAGTGTCTCTTCCCTTTCCTCCCAAATAGATACTGACAGGCCAGGGCTGGAAGTTGGGAGACTATTGAATCTGAAAGTTCCATCTAACCATTTCCTGCCAAAATCTTAATCCAATCTTAGAGTAGAAATGTCTCCAGATTGTCCTTTGAAATGCAAAGGAAGGATATTCCAACGCATCCTTGTAGCTATTCCAATAGTTCCCAGATCTGATTTTATGTCTAATTATAATAGCTACTCCTACAACTTTAACCTATCCCCTTTTGCTTGCTTTTTTTTAAACAATTTATTGAAGTATATCATTCATACATGAACATACATAAACTATAAGTGTTCAGTAAACATCATGATCTTACAAAACAAACATGCACAACATCATACAGGGCTCCTACACATCACGCCCCCCACAAACACCCCGCATTGTTGTGAAACATTTGTTAACAAATCATGAAAGAGCATCGTCAGAATATTACTACTAACTATAGTCCATATCTTCCTCCCCTATACATTATTTATTTATTTACTTACTTTTATCCATTTTTAACACCACCCCCACCCCCGTTTTTGCTGTTTCTGTGTCCATTCCTTGGGCAACTCTCTGTGTCCATTTCCTGCCCTCTCCTCTCATCCTTCTCCCCTTGTCTTCACTGGGATTTGATCCTTGGAACCTCCAATGTGGGAGAGAGGCATCCTACTGCCTGTGCTACCTTAGGTCCTGGTTTTTCGGTGTATCTCATCTTGGCTTTCCCTGGTGTCACTCTCCTGTTAGGTCATCATCCTGCTGCGTGGCTCGCGGGACCTGGCAGCTCACCCGCACACGGGGCCTGGCAGCGTACCCGCGCACAAGACCTGGTGGCCCAAGCACATTCTATATTTTTCTTTTTTTATTTTTACCGGGAGGTCTCAGGGATCGAACCCAGGTCCCTCCATAAGGGAGATGGATGCCCAACCACCCAAGCCACATCTGTTACCCTGTTATATCTCTTAAGGTTGACCAAAGATACCCAAAGTTACAGTCTTTTCCCATACAGGATGGTCATATAATAAATCAGGCTTAGTTTATCACCAGCATTCTAAAAACCAGACCTAGGGAGAAAAACTAGGTCTGGGGATACATGCATGGTTTCTAATATAGAGAATGTTTAGCCTACCCTGATTATCACAAAATCAGGACAGCGAGAATATTCACACCTTTTGCTTGGATTTTAGTGAAAATATAGTATAACAGATCTCTAGATGCCAAAAATAAGCACTCCTTCTGAGACTCTTTCATCACTCTATTCTTTAATCACTTTATTCTAAATCTCTTCTGCCTCACTATTTCATGCTCAAGAAGAAAACAGCTATCTTCAGTGCAGGTTAGAAAGTGCTAAAATGGGAAATGAAACCCTGATTCTCATTGGCCAAAGGAATATGTGGGGAAGACATCTTTTAAAATGGGAGCCCAATGGCAGGTAAATGGTTGCAATTTCCCTGACAACCTAAATACCTCCAGATTTGGCCTCCCCAGACATCAACAGTCACCCAAGGCTTCCAGATGCTGCCGGCACACACCATTAGGAAACATCTGTCACAATGAACAACCCCAATTGGGCCAAAGGAGAGTAAGAAGGCAGACGGTGCCAGTTTAATGAGGATGGTTTAGCAAAACATCTTTTAAGCTTCCCAATTCACTTGGCCATTTGCTCCCCAGAAATGGCTGCCAATCAGGAGCAGACTGGGGGGAATGTTCGCCGGAGAATGGCAATCTCCTTCTTATCCTTAACCAAAAGAACCCAATGCCAGCTTTTCAGTCAGCCTAAGACATGATTAACCCTACCCTGGAGCTAAAAATTCATGGTGATGCTGGGGAAAAGGACTTCAGCTACATGAGCTTAGTCATTCTGGTTTGGTTGTTCCTGGCAACCAAAGGCCTGGCTTAGTGGAATATCAGAAATTGGCATTAGTGTCCATGTCTGTGTCTGGCTCTGAGTTTGCAACACCCAGAGCTTTCTAAGTATTTATTAATCAACCATGAAATAAAGCTAAAAGACCAATGGACATCAGGTATCATCATTGACTCTTAGTGTTTCTCTTTGTGGGTGAGTGTCCTCGTTACTAAGGAAAAAAAAGACTCTTAAGGATAATGGACTAAGAAGAAACAGGTATTCTAAACAGGCTTATCAGTATAGGAATCTAATAGAGGTGATAAAGGATCTCCTTTCCCTTTTAATTTCAAAAGGAAGAAAACCTCAGATATGTCCAAAGACAAGGGGATTGAGAAAACAGCCTCTAAGGATCCTGCTTTTACTCAGGGAAATGGTGTAAAAATGTGGCTTACACCTAAAGAATCCCAACTGAAAAGATCGGTTTCAGATATTTGGGAATCACTACCCTGGCCCTCAATTCAATTCATCTTAACACCTTGTCCCCACTAGACCTCTATTGAGTAGGTTCCTATAGATTGCAAATGCCATATATCCAGGGCCAGCCTCCTGATCTACCCTCCTAGCCTCAAAAGTTGGTAACTCTAAACAACGAGATTCTCTCACTGCCCACTCATGTGCACCTTAGCAGCCATCAGAGAGTGCTGTCCTTTGCTGAAGCACTCCACAGCCCTAAATCACACTCACACTGATTGCTGCATTGCAGCAGATAACTGAAGTGTGAGTGCCCTCTACCCTCCTTCTGGAAAATGACACTTGGAGTCTCAAAAAGAAACACACACAAACACACACACACACACACACACACACCACTTCTCCCACCCAGACCTGCAGCTTCCCACTCTCTAGTAAATACAAATGTCTACGACTGTATTTCCAGGGCTTTCTTTTCATTGTTCGTCTACATCTTATTCCCACTATTAACCTTTTCAGTGCCTCTCTGCTTGAGCAGGCAAAATCTTTCCCCACACAAGCACAGCTTACTGTCTTTCACCTCAAACCTCACATAGACTGTCCCTTTCTGCCTGGAACAACCTCTTTCCAAACACTGTTCAACACAGCCTCCTTCAGGAAGCTTCTCTAACCACACCTACAGATACCTGATCTCTCCAGTATGCTTTCTCCCAGGCCTGCTCTCCCCTCTTAATAATGTCCAGACTTCTGTCCACCTGCTCCTACTTCCTTCCTCACAGTACCGCCTATGTCTTGAATATGTATCCAACCTGCTCCATCGGACTTCTTTTCTCCTCCTTCCTTTGGATTAGCCCCGTACTGAATACAGATGTCTTGCACAGGAGGCTCTTAGGACAGAATGGTATAATTCACCAACCTAGAACTTTGCACTGGAAAAACACCCAGTTAGGGAAGAGAGTAATAGTAGCAGATGGTGAGGTGGAGAGGGGCACAGCTTCTGTCTGATGAAGCTTTCAGCTTGTCTTTCCTTCCTCAGTTGATGCCTGAGGTACAAAGTGTTAAGTAATCACAGCCAAGGAAGCATCCCCAGATCTGCAGCCCAATTTGGTGATGTCAGGAATCTGGAACAAGAACTCAGGTCCAAGTTTCTTTTACCACAACAAAGTGAAATTACAAAAGAAGCAATCCAAACTGGCTGAAACAAAGAACATTATCTATGACACTTATTTGCTCTAGTGTCATTCCCTTCATGTCCAACTACTGAACAGACAGATGACACAGAGCTTATGGCTTTCATTGCTTTATTTAATTTGGAAAATAAGTCAACTAATCCTTTGGAATTAGGCAACCTAATTCTTAAACTGCAGTAACTAAATTTAAAGTTAGACTACAGAAAGGCAGAGTGGACCAACCATCAAATGGTTGAATATTGTTTAGAACAGGATTTTACTTGTTTTTGAGGATGGAAAAGTATCCATGAGCTGCCCTTATAGTGTAAGCTCCCATAGAAGAGAATTTGCTACACATTTTTCCTGTACTTTGTATAAATAAGCGCACAAGTGGATTCTGCTTAGTTTAGGTTGGATCTAATGTGGTAAATTAGATGATCCCTATATAGTTTTGGTCTTTACCTCAAGTGGAAATCATTGAAAGTATCTAAGTGAAAGGCTAGGTTCAAGCTATCAAAAATAAGATTTCAATTAAATGTAAGTGAATATAAAGATAATGTTCCAAATCAGAAGAACCAAAATTATGCTTTTTGCAAAGGAATTCAAGCAAAAGCAATGTCTTTATTTTCCCTAAATCATTATCACCACACACAATACAGAACAAATAGTGGCAAAGAGAGAAGTCCCCTCTCCGGAAACTTACAAGTAAGGGAGCTTCGTGACACTTCCCCACCCCCAAATAAGTAAAAGAGATACAAACCATGGAATGGAAGGGGCAATCCTAAATATGAATAAACAGTAAGGTATTCACATCATAGGCAAGGGCATTTCAAGATCCAATGACTCTTTATGCTTGATTGTTCTATAAATCCACAACTTCTCTAATGGGGAAAAGAAAAGATCCAATGACTCATAATTGATGGAAGATAAGAATGGCAGGATGTCCAGAGTAGACAATATTAAGGAGTGTCTTCCATGCACCTCAGATCAATCTGAGTAAGGTTGCATAGCATGGAAGAGGTGGGAATGACCCCATATTGGTATTCTGTCTGCTTCCCATGGAAGCAACAATTCAAGGTATATCTTCATTGTGGAGTAAAGTATAGGCTATGATCCAATTAACTCAGCTTTAGTTAGGCCTTCCTTCCATGCCTCCCACTGAAAACAAAATAAAGCACCCACACAATTTGAGTCAGAAAATCCAGTTTACCCAACTAGACAGATCCAGTTAAATATTTTCTACAGGTACTATTACAGACTGAGATACTAAAAGATAATAATAATAATTAACAGTCTTGGTCTGTACAGAAAAGGAAAAAAGCCAGAGAGAAACCATTTCAGTAGTAACAAGTGTGCTACTTCTCCCCTGGGGAAAGAGAATGACCCCACCATACTGACTACTGATCTTTCTACCACCTATGAACTTACTTTGTACTGCATTCTGTTGCAGTGTTACTTAGGTGAATACGTTGTCTCCCTATCTGAACTCAAAACTCCTTAGGGTTGAAGCTATTTCATCTTTTCCCACTTAAGCTAAAGACTATAATTCTGAAAGTAAGTATTACTAGCTGCAACCAAGGCTTGGACTAGAAAGCGGTGGCAGCCCCCTCACTGCCTGCTCGTTAGACCAAGAGGAAACAGTCATTCCCTCCAGCTCACCTAACCATACTAACACCCCTAGCGCTACACCTCTCAAATCCCATTCCAGTCTGGCAGAGGCTGAATCCAAAGTCATTGAAAGTCCATACAGATGTAGACCAAAATGCACATTTTTGCTTCCTTCTCTTGATATTTATGGAGTCCCTGCTACGTTCAGACACTACATTAGTATCACTGGGCCATTATTGGGGTGAACAATCAAATATCTAGAGCTTTTCTGGAGGCTATATATACTCCATATTATCTAGTGTCTTTCTGGGATGGTAGTGAATAAAGTGGCTTTTCAGAGTCCCTCTAGAATAACTTCAGAGAAGACAGAGTCAACCCAACTTCTCTCATTCTCTGTCTGAATCCAATTTGGGAAATTCTTAACATTGCTATCAACATCAAAAAAAAATATTATGAACTTGACAAGTCAGAAAAGGTAAGCTCTCTGCTTCTAGAGCCCTCCAGGAACTAGATGAGTTACCAGGAAGAGTGGGGATTAGATTTTCCAAACAGGAATCAGTAAGAGAGCTGGGAAAAGCCAGGGAGGTGTAAAACATTAAGGGATTAGAAAAGGGATGTGATACATTGATGTCAGTCAAAATCAATGTCTTCTCTCCTTCTTCCAACTATGATTCTCTACTCCCCTTTTCTCAACACAGCATCTTATCAACCCAGAAATCCTGACAAAAATCCTCAGGAGAAAACAACAGAAAATCCATCTACCTTAATTTCCAATCTACAGCTGTAACATAGGATGGCCTTTGTCTACAACGAGCCCTGATCCACACTCATTTTTTCCAAGAAGACATGTTAAGCTGCCCTGATTCTGTTTTTCCCCTGAAATTCTTCCTTTTCTTATAAGCATGGAATCTAGAAATCCATCCAGTGGTCCCATGAATCACTTTATCCTGTCTATACTTTTAGAGTAGCAGTTGTGAGTAGTCAGAGTCCATGGCCCATTCTTCCCTGTACCTCCTCCCAACATCCAAGATAAAGCACTACATATACAGGGACTTAGGAAATGCCACCATCGTTCTGCTTATCTTTCATCCTACATTTAAATGTTTTATTCTCCCATGTATTACAAGTCCTCCCATGTAAGCGGTTGCCTATTTGTCTCTCTTGCCAGGCTTTGCTGAGCTCTTCTCATAGGAGTGCTCCACGCCCCTCCCCCTCACCTTCTTCCTTATAAAGTTAATTTGTTTGTTTTTTTATTTTGTTTAAGTCAAGGGAAGCAGATAGGTTATATCATGTCCCCAGGATCTTACACAAATACAGAAATTCTTATCTAAATAGAGAGTTCTTACCCAAATATAGAGCAATATAACTTTCCAACCAAGTCTCATTACCCCACCCCCAGCTCACCCACTATAATCTACAACAAAGAGCCTCTGGCACCACATTTTTATAGGGGGCACTCCTTATCCCCATTCTCTGGTTCTTTCTAATTTCCAGTCTGTTTCATGATTTCTATGATAACAGAAGAAAAAAAAAGTGACAAGGATAAAACCAAAAACATAATACAAAAATCATCTGAATTCATTTGAAATATATATATATATTTAAGGAAATTAGCCTTTCTACATGATTTTACTTACACTAATGTTAAAATGAGTCTGCCTTCTGGGGCATACATCACATATCAACTGATAATAGAGACCAAGAGCTGCTGGAGGGCAAGGGAAAGGCAACCTAGAATTAAACCTTTGCCACACATAATAAAACAGGTGTCATGCATGGATAAGTGTTGTCTGGGCTTCTGGTGTTGGTGTACAGAGTGTACATGAGTGTGGGGTGAAGAGCAGTGTAAGACTCCAAGGGCCCAAGAAATTAAAGAGTCGCAAACATCTGTTTTGTGATAGCAGCAAACTGCCTCTTGGAGACCCAGGAAGCCAGTCCTATTTCGGGCTTCTCATCCAAGCCTTTATCAATCAATAAATATGCCTATTGTGTACATAAAATTGATAGATTCCGAGAGAGAAAACAGAGCCATTAAGTTTCAAAGTTTCTTTAGCACTGGGCTCATTTACAATATACTTGGGACCTCAGGCAGTGTTTTAAAGACCACTGGGCAGCCACACCCCACTGGAAATTGGCAATCTTTCCTCCTCCAGCCTTACCTCACCTACAATCCCCACCAAGGCTATTGAAAATTAGTTAAGACAGGCAGAGAGACGACCTTCGCCAGCTGTAAAAATGCCTCTCTAGTGCCTTATGCACCTAGGAAGCAGACGCTTCAAATCCTCTCTCTCGTTATTGCACCAGGCCAAAAAGGAAAGGACAGAAGTGAGGACATGGCAAAGAGGAGGGAAGGACACTGGGAGAGACAGGCTAAGGAATTGTCTCCTCCACCAACTCATGTTTTCCAGGGACCAGCTCTGCTGAGGACTTTTCTGGTTTGGAGAAGAATGGAGCTAGGCTTCCTAATCACACTGGCCCCAGCAAACCTTCCCCCTCCCCAAACCTGCAAGGCCTCTGGCCTGCACCCCAAATCCAGATCCTGCCTGGTGCACTGGCATCATCGTCATCCCTGCCCCCCAAAGCCCGTGGGGCTTTCTATTGCCAGCTGCATTCCAGACCCAGCCTTCTTCCCCTCTGTCTTTGTCTCTGTTTTCTTCCCAAGTCCATAACCATGGGAATTCACTTACCCATGATCTTTTCTACCTCGCAGAAGGAAGATGGTAGAGAAATGCAAAAGAAAAACGCAAGACCAAACTGAGGAGGAAGGGACCCAGGAATGGTGGCTCCGGGAAGGAAAGGTTAAGTGTGAACAAGGAGGCATAGCCCAGAATCCTGAAGGGAAACCTGAAAGTGAGCAATGCGGTCTGGGGCCAGGTATGGGTGGAGGAGGTGGAGTAGAGGCTCAAAATGAACTTGGTTGGCGACAGGGCAGTAGGAAGTGGATTTAGAAATAAGCACAGGTTTTGGAGCAAATCCTGGGTAAGGAGGGGGTCCTGGCTGGCCAGAGGTGAGCCTGGGGAAGGAGTAGAGCCCTGCCCATGGTGATCTGGGGGCCAGTCCCACATCCAGATAAAGAACCTCCACCCAGGAGTCCTTTAATATGGATAGTAGTCATGTTTTTCCATCTCCCCAGAGTCAAAACTAAAAGAGAATAGGCTTAAGCTTCAACCTGAGGGATTTCCCGAGACATTCAATCAGCATTCATAGTATATGTTAATTGAACACATATTGAAAGTTGTGCTGGAGGAAATAAGGAGGAAAAAGATATAGTACCTGCCTTCAACAAGCTTCCTGCTCTCTGGAATCTAGATATTCAAAATGTAGGGCTTCCAAGACCCTGGAACAAATGAGCAAAGGGAGGTACCTCCTCCTTCATCTTCAGAGAAACACCCAACTGTTGGGGATGGGGAGGAGAAGGGTAGAAGCAAGACCTGAAGAGGTAGAGTCTGTCTCTAAGAGTGCTAAGCCAGATGGCTGGAATTAAAGCAGAGGAATTGTGCTCAGATCTCAGAGAAACCTAAAAATTGCCTTGTGCCGGCCCAAGCTCTTCTCCATTGGACATGGACAAGGGCATTAACTGAGCACTCCTTTTGTGCCAGGCACTATGCTGGGCAGTGAGTAAGTGGCCCCAGTTAAGACTACAGAGCCCAAACTCCTAGAGGCAAAGCAGACAGACAGAAATTGGAAGGATGGTTGCAATGACAGAACAGTAGGGAGGGGCATCTGGATGTTTGATTTATGTCTCTTCCAACAGTACTGGGCTGTCTTCCCCTGCCTCAAGCTGGGATTTTCCCAGATGTGCATCTGCTTGAGGGAAAGAAGGGCGGGCACGGGGGGAGGGTCTCCATGTCCTTGCATTGGGTCCCAAGAGCAGTCCCTTCCCCTTTCTCCCAGTGCTGTTCACTGCCTGCTGGGTAGAGGGTGGGAAGTGGGGTGGAGGGAATGCCAGGGCCCCCAGATAATCACCAGGTAATAAAAAGAACTGGCCCAGGGCTGGGGGGAATGCAGAGGATGCAGAGTTGGGGCCATAAATCTCTCTTGGAGGAGGGCACACTGAATGGGGGGACCTGACAGTTGGAGCCTATCCAGGTGATTTCACATGAAGTATCTGAACCTTGAGGGGAGGGAGGAGGGAAGATGAGAGGCAAGCAGGGGTGTGAGCAGAAACAGGGGAAGGAGCTGAAAGAGTTGAGAGAGGCAAAAAAGATGGAAGGGAGGGCAAGAGATGGGAACAACAATGGGAGGAGGCAGCCACAAGGAGCTGGATGGGAGGCGACGTGGATGGAAAGACCTGAGCCAGAAAAACTGGGAGATGAGAGAAACTGACAGCAACTAAAAGGCACACACGGGGAAACTCATAAAGATGTGACGGTATGAGAGCCTCAGAGACTGAAGTGGGGAGGGCAGGAGAGAAGAGGGGCTGATGGCAGACATAGTCCTAGAAACACATAGACCACAAAAAAATTTTGGATTTGGAGTCAGGGGAGACAGACAGACAGACAGAACTGTCTGACAGAGATGACGGTGAAGGAGGTAAAGTAGGAACAAAGGAAAACAGGGATGCAGTGAAGAGGGGGGAGGGAGCAAGACAAAGAGAGAGAAGGAGGCAAGTGTAGAGCAGGAGGAGGGAGTGAGGCCGGGAAAGGGGATATATATTTTCTTTATGATCCTCTTCAATCTCACTCGGCTCGCTGCTGAGCCGGTTCCCCTCTCAGGTGCTGCTCCGTGGTGGATGTGCCCAGAAAGCTGATGGGGTGAAGCCATAGCTGCCGCCGGGCTGTCTCCCAGGGCCAAGCTGGGGAAATCTCAGAGACCGTACAGGAATTTGAAAACCTAACCAGCCTCTCCCTTTCCCTAAATGCTGCAGTCAAGAAAAGCCTGAAGCCCGGGCACACATTTTTCAGTTAATGCAGCCAGTGCCAGGGAGAGCAGGGCAGAGGGGATAGAGAAGCAGAGGCAGGCAAGGGAGGCAAGTTCTGGGGGAAATGTTGGGGACAGACTTTGTCTGGGGATCAAAGAGTGAGGAGAGGTAAGGGCTGGAGAGAAATCTGCATGTGCAATAAGCAGCAAGCAAAGCATACACAAAATAAAGACTAGTGACTCTGTCTAGTGACTGAGAAGAGATTACTTTGGGGTTAACAATTTAGACACCTGAGAAGAGATGACCAATGCCTTCAAGCAACTCCCCACTAGCAGACACCCACGAATACACACACAAAACCCACAGAGAAACTGAGGCACGGAACAGAGATCCTGAGGCCAGTGTACATGTGCAAGTCTGGATTTTAAGGGACCAGTGATGGAGTAACCAGCCGAATTTCTGAAGACCTAAGACTTAGCATGGCAACCTAGACCCTGCCTTTTATCTCCAGGCTTTCTTGAGGCTGAGGAGGTAGGTATGTTCTGTAAAGACTCTCCCTACCCCTGGCTCCTCTTAGAGCCAGGTGAGACCCTAAGAATAGTAACACAGGCAATCTAAAAAGGGAATTGTCCCCCGACCCTTCCCCACCAGCCACATTCAAGGTCCAGATATCTGGTCATAGCTAGAGCTCAAGGAGTCTCTTTGGTAGCAGAGAGAATCCGATCACAGATAGTTTGGGCCTCCAGAGAGGAATTCTGAGGCTGACTGGTCAACAACTGAGGTCACTTACCCCTTCCTACACCTATCCCAAAGTACCAGAGGGACTCCACAAGCCAGGGAAAAGGAGGATCTAGTCCTAGGAGCCCTGGGAAGCAGCTAGATGGGTCAGTCCATCTGGAATGGTTGGGCAGTCTAGGCTCCAGGCAAACTGAAGGACCCACATGGCAGCTCCAGATGTATTCCTTGGGTGGTCACACAAAACTGACAGCTGGGAAGCTCTGCAATACCAGAGGGGACCGCGAGGGAGTGCTGGCCAACAGCCAGCCTCCAGAGAGGCAGGAGCCGGCTGGCGTGAAGGAGACGGGAAGGCAATCGATCAGAGTCGCCCTGGCAACCAGGCTGAGCCTGAGACAGACAGCACATCGATAATGAAATCATCGTTAAATGACTTCAAGCCCTAATTAATAATCCAGGCCGACCGAGGCCATGCCTGACTGGGGTCGGGGGAGGGGATGTCTCTGTTGGAGGAGCATTGGAAGCTTCTGGACAATTAATCAATTAACCCACTCACTCAATAATTGGCTCCTTTGTCCTCTGCCGTGCCCCCTCCCCCACCTCATCCACCTCTGACTGTGGAGAGGGTAATAGTTTCCAAGGACCACACTGCCTCTATCACCCCTCCTGTTTCTCCATGGTCTGTTTCCTGGACCAACTCACAAAAGCCTTCCCTCAGTTAGGACTCCCCTGTGCTCTTCCACAAGACCCAGCAAAGGGTGAATGTTCCAGCACCTGGAGACTCCCCTTCCTTATCCTACCTCCTCCTGTCTCATCTCCTCCTCTTCCCTGCCTCGTGCACAGCACATCACTGACCTACAGCCCACCCTGACTGAGGAAAGAGCATTCCATGGGGAGTCATGTGAGTCAGGTAAACCACAGCCACATCAGCTCCACCAGTAGCTATGTGACCTCTCCGAGGCCTCAGTTTTCTCATCTGTAACCTGAGAGGATTCAACTTGTCTCTAAGGTTCCTTTCTGCCCCATTATCTATTATTCTAATAACTGAGCCTGAATCACTTCCCACTCCTCTACTGCTTCCTTACCTCAGGAGGTAAGAGGGGGGCTGGGAGGAGTGCAGGTCCTGATTTATCCACTGCCCCATCCCCAAGGAACTCACCTAGAGACCTGGAAAAAAGGATATGGCAGAAGAGTGCATGGAGAAGAAACCTCCCCAGCCCATCCCCCCCACCCCATCTGCACAGTCATTCTGGCCCTTGCCACCCACTTTGCTTATTGCTCTCTGCAACCCCCAGCAGGAAATGAAAAAGGTACAGGAAATTGCACTTTAAATCCCCCAGCTCCTGGCTCCCTCCTTCAAACTAGGGGGCTGGGGACACACTAACCTCACAGACCAGACTTTCTCTGTTTGCAATTAGCAAGATGCTTAGGATGGGAGGGGGCTCCCCATAGAAAGAGCAAAGAGCTCCTCCCTCCTAAACAGCTAAGCGACTATCCCCAATAAAAGTGGTGCTGGGGAGATCATACTGGGTTTGGAGAGAAGGAACCAGAAGATCTTGGGAAAGATCAAGACAGCCAGTGAGACGCCTGGACTGGACAGGTGATATCCACCTTTCTGGGAGAACTAATTTTTAGCGCCACCTGTAGCCAGGAGAAATGGTGTGCAGCTAAAAGCTGAGAGATATGGAGGTGGGGAGGGAGGCAGCCAGTGAGGGAACCTTCTAGAGAAGCCCTGCATAGAGGAGCAGTGAGCAAAACCCACCAGGTCCATTCCACCCCCATGGACACCAGGAGTTTAATAAAGTTCAGAATGTCCAGGGCTTACGTGTAATTAAAGCCAGGAGCGGGGTAATTACATTTCTTCTCCAGTTCCACACTTTACCCTCCCCCTACCCCACATACATACATTTTTTTTTTAATTACAAAAGTGCTGTGTTTACAGAAAAATCATGTATAAAATACAGAGTTCCCATACACCACCCTATTATTTTAACACCTTGCATTAGTGTGGTACATTCATAAAAAACATTTTTATAATTATACTACTAACTGTAGTCCAACATTTACAATAGGGTTCGCTGTCATACATCTTTTACAAAAGACATTGAACCAGATCCTGGACTTTAGAAAGTATCTCCACTGGAGAGATGGGCTTACTTTCAGAAAAGAAATTTAAAATAGGCTTTGGTAAGGATTTCCTTAGAGCTAGTGTTGATAAATGCTAGAACAAATGAGACAGGGGAGAGAAATATGATATAATTTCTCCCACCTCACATTTCTCATCACACACAGCCCAAACAGGAAAAGGAAAGCATTCGCTCTTGACTGCTACTTCTTTTCATAGGACGGTTGGCCTCCAGGTGATGTGTCCCACATCATGGGGCAAAATACAGTCTCTGTAAACATTAGGAAAATAACACCCCTCTAAGCCTTAGCTTCGGTAGGGAGGTGATTGTCTCCCTTCCCTGGGCCAGGGCAGGTAATGAAAACATACTGCAGAAGGAGCCCCTCATGCAGACACATAGCTTGATGTCCTCTCCCAAGCCCTGCTCTCTCTCCCCTTTTATTTCAACCTCTTTGCACCTCTCAGTGTCCATTATTTGGACTTTGCCTTTGAACCCAGCCCTGGGGAGCGTGAAAGGGTCCAAAAAGAAGAGAAGACTGGGCCTTCCTTAGTCTCTGGGAGGTGAAAAGGGAGACACACAAGAAACCCAAGAAGCACAAAAAAGAAATGCATAGAAGTAAAAGAGTATAGACAGTCACCTCAGGTGCTAAGGGGACATGTGAAAAAGAGTGGAAATAGTTGATGGAGAGTATAAAGCAAGATCAGAGGAAAGAAAATGCCAGCTTTAGAGCCTGGAGAAGGATGCAAAGGGTTTGGGGGATGGGAGGCTGCTGTGTCCAGCAGATATGGAGGGAATAAACTGGAAAGACATCAAAGATGAGGATAGAATGATTTTAAATGCCTAACACATTTAGATTTATTAAACTTTGCAACTGTACAAAGTTCTCTTGCCTGAAGCTCACTTTATTTTCAGTAACAAGCCACAAAAGCGAGTATTAGTATTGCCATTTCATTGATAACGAAACTAAGGCACAGAGAGGTTGAGTAATGTGCCTCAGGTCACAAAGCTGGTGAGTGGCAGAGCCAGGAATCAAGCTACTGCATGCTGGTGCCAATTTCTGCAAAGTTCTGCCCTGGGAGACAGCCATGCATGATGCCCAGCTGTGTAATGGAGAGATTATTCCATAGAGGGCAAGAGACCTGCCTCCTGGTGCCCCTTTCAGCATGTTCTGCCCTGGTGTCCTCTGGCAAGTCAGTTAACTTGTCTAGGCTTCATCTGTGAAGTGGGGAAGTAATATCTTACCCTCTGAATGTGGACCAGATCATTTACTGAATATTTTTTAGCTTTAAAATGCATAATTCAATCCATGAGAGGGATAGGTAGAGGGGATAGCCAGGATAGAAGCCTCAAAGCCTTTGGTCTTCCCGTTAGCGCCCCATCCCTAAACTGTCTACTGCTCCCTCTTTCTGTCTGCTGAGCCCCCAAGGCCTCTTCCCCACATTGCATGGCCTGAGCAGCTGTCTTCACCCAGCCATGGCTCACTAGCTCATGAAATCCAGGCTCATTTATCCTCACACCAGACAAGAACATGCCAAGCCCAGGGAAGTCAGCCTGGCTTGCCCACCTCACCCAGGGTAACCATAGAGCTATTTAAGTGGGATATTTTATGATGCGGCCCACCAACTACCACCACCAGCACTGCCACCCAATCTCAGGGGTCCCCCAGAACTTCTCAGTCTAAGCTGTTACAGCCCAGCAAAACTGTTTTCCCAAACCCTGCCTCCTCTATCCCTCTGGCTCCCCAATACACAATCCCCAACACACACAGTCCCCAAAACAACACACCCACACTTCCTCATCTGCCTCCAAGATTCACACTGGCCATTTCCTACCCCAAGATAATGCACTTTACTGAGAGCTCTAACCCATTCATTCCTCTCCTCTCAATTTTAGTGCTCCCTGCTAACTAAACAAGTACCATTCTCCCTGTCTTCTAGGAAAGCCTTCTGGTCTTCCTCCATGTCTTCCTCCATCTTCCCTTCTTTGGTCATTCCCAGTCTCCCCATCACTGAAGCCATGGGGCTTGGTCCAGTTGCTCCTGACCAACTCACAGACATTTGTTGAGTATGCCTCTAGGTTCTGAGTATCAGTCTCATCTTACTACCTGCTCCCATGCTCCTATCTCTGGATCTCCCCCCAGTGCCCAGCAAAATGCCATGCACAGAGCAGAATGGTCCAGTCCCACTTCCCAGGGGAGAGGAGGGGCTAGGGAGAAAAGCCCAAGGAGCCTAGGTTTTATGCTGTAAAGTCTGTGTTAAGGAGACAGGCAGCTGGAGAGAACTGATCTAGTATGGTCTTGCTTTCCTTTAGAAATTTCAAAGTACCTTTGGATGTGTGTGTGTGTGCATGTGTGTGTACTTATATGTGCGTGTACACACACTCATACCGGGGAAAGAGGAGTCCAGTTCCTTCTGGGTGTGGGAGTATTGGAGGACCTAGAACCCCCACATTCACTGTAGCCTCCACGAGGATTGGTCCTGTGACTCTGACTCTCTCCAAAGGAATCTCCGGCTACTGGGGCAGGACTAAGGCAGGTTGGACTCCTTGGGTTTTCATTTGCTCAGCTCAGTATACCAATCCACATGGTTTCCTGCTTTCTGTGGTTCAGTTCAATCCCCTTATTGTCCACACTCCCTGGCATCTTCTGTGCTCAGAGCTTAGAGCATTTATTGGGTTGAACCATATAAAATTCCTGATATCCAATTGTTTTCTTCCTATAAAATCTATTACTTTGGTTCTTCTCCCCTCAAAACACTTTTTTTAAAAAACTCCAAGCTAGGGAAACAGGTTTGCAGATTGAGGAAAGGCAGAAAGGAGAGACTTTAAGAAGAGCAGCTAATATTTATTGAGTACATACTATGTGCCAAACACATTACATTTGGTATCACAGCACTTATTCTAACAACAGTCCCATGAAGCACCTAACATTATCTACCCACATTTTACAGGTGAGGAAGCCCAGGTTAAGAGCTGGTTAGGACTAGGGCTGGTATTCAAACTCAGCCCAAGACCCACTACTTAACCACCCCCACCCCAGACCAGGGCAGCCCTGGCAGGCACTTCGAGGCAGCAAGCAGTGCCGGAAGAAGGGAGAAGAAACAAGCCCAGCACTACAGCTCGGCCCACAGCAACGCCAATTGGGAGGAGGCAGGGGCCGCCCCTGAAAGGCCAAGAGGTAGAAGGGCCAGTCAGAGAGGGAGGGTTAGAGGAAAAACCCGGGCAGAAAGTCAGAGAGCAGCGCCGGGAGGGAGACCGGGAGACTGCGGCAGCAGAGGGGACAACCAGGGAAAGCGAAGGAGAAACTGGAGGCAGAGGCCAAAGGGTGTAGACGGAGATGAAGGGCAGCGACACGGAGGAGCCGGACTATAGAGTCTACGACGCTAAAGAGCGATGGCAAGAGGCATAGAGGGGAAAGATACAGTCCAGGCGGGCAGTCTGAAAACGGGAAGGAGGGAGAGACCCTGCAGAAAAAATATGGAGACTGCGGCAAAAAGAGAATTAGAGGGGATTGGGGGAGCTGGAGTCAGCCGCAACGAGAGAGAGAGAGAGAGAGAGAGAGAGCGCGAGGGAGCGAGCGAGAGCGAGAGCGAGACCCTAAAAAGAAAGCCAGAAGCTCCCTTGGTGTGGGAAGGGACCTTCATCTGCATCTCAAGGACACAGAGAAAAACAGATGGATGACTGAGAAATTGGGGAAGCGGAGGTCCTGGCGGGGCCGTCCCCGGGGCGGTGCTGCCCTCGCCCCCCGATGCCCCGGCTCAGCGCCCCGCAGACCCCGAGCGCCGCCCCCTCCCGCCACCCCCCGGCCCAGCCCGTCCTCTGCGCTGGCATGAAATTGGCTGCAGCCGTAATGAGTCCGCGCCGCGCGGAGGAGGCTGAGGGCCCGCCAGGGAGCCCTGCGCGCCTCGTTTAGCTTGTTTATTGTTCAGGCCTAATTAAAACGTTCCACCGCGCTGCGTTTACATCCGCCCCCTGCTAATGAATTCTCAGCCGCCGGGCGATTTCGGAAACTGCCGCGGGCCGGAAGGGGGGTGGGAGGTGGCGGGGCTGGGGAAGGAGTGGAGGAGGGCGCAGTCCCCTCCCCCACACACACACACACACCCTTCCACGGCAAAAGGAGCAATTAGACATGGGCGATTCGCTCCGACGTCCGTGTGGGCGCCCCCAGCACTAGAGCCCCAAACCCCTGCATGGATTTCGAGGTGATGGAAGGCAGAGCCGGTCGGCTCAGAGGAGGGGCGGGGAAGGGAGGTCAAACCGTCCTCTGTGCGGGCGTGGGGCTGTCTGTACTTGAGACGGTTTGTGCTGGGTGAGCGCACCTGCTCTGTGGGGCGCGTGCGCTGAGCGGCTTGTGCGCGCAGGACTCTGCGTTTGTCGGTCGCTCCGGCTGTTTATACCGGTTTCTCCCCCGCAGGGGGAGTCTGTGGCTTACGATGTTTCTGGTCTCGCTGGGCGTAGCTGGTTGCCGTTTTGCTGTTTGCCGCCTTGTCACGACCTCAGCGAGGGCAGATGGAGCCAGTGGAGGGAGAGAGACAGACGGCGATGCTTGGGCAGCCAGGGCTCCCCGCCGGCCCCACTCCTTCTGCAGGCAGACAAACACACACACACACACACACACACACACACACACACACGCTCCCCTACGCAGCACTTAGCCAAATAAAATACCCAAGAAGCAACCCAGACGCCATTCTCACATGACCACATGGAACACACAAATGAACAAACACTCAGACACAGCCACATGCCAATCACACACAGATGGAAAGACAAAAGCCTGGGGAACAAAGCGACATGGCACAAACACATACAGAATACGTGTAAGTCATGGCAGTGCACCCCTCAGTGGGCCACGATTCCTCTCACGGCAAATTCAAATCACTGGGCCTGGCCTTCAAAACCTGCCCCCATCCATTCCCCTTCCTGCTGGTTCCCGAGGCCAACTCTTCCTTCCAGGGCTCAAAGCTGTCTGTCCCTGGTCTCGCTTATGGTTTTGGTTGTTCATCCCTGTCCCAGAACCATCAAAAGGAGGTTCTCTTCCTCTTCTCCTATTCCATTCCGTGCCCTGCTGAGTTTCTTCTTCCACATTCCACTTATAATCTCCCCCCCACCACCACCCCGAGGCCCAGGCTGCCTTCCCTGGTTAACTAATTGGCCCTGATTCAGAATTTGCCCTAGTAGTTTGTACTTGTTTGTGTGGTGGTGAGTGTCACCAGGTTACTTTGCAGCTTTAAGTATGGGGGGGGGGGGCTGTAAGCTCCCCAAGGGTAGGGCCACTTGTGACCAAGTATTTCCATCAACGGCCAGGGCTTACCCCTCAGGGTGGGGCTGCAAGTGTTCCTGGGTACAATACTACCTGGTTTAAACACAGAAAAAGGTACCTGGGCCCCAGCAGCCTCTAGGACACCTTCCATTGTGTCCACATTCCCCTGGTTCTTAATTGAAAATACTGCTACTCCCCACTTGGGACCTCCATCTTATTCTCCAACCTTGCTAGATTCCTAACAACACTTGCCTGTTTTTAAAAATTAGATCCCCCCTAAAGGATAAAGATTTGCCTCGGGTTGAAGACACTCAGAGCTGTGCCACAAGCTGTAAAGGTGATCCCCAAAGAGAAATTGCCAGGAATGACCCGGGCAAAAGCAGCAGCAGCAGAAAGTGCTACTTTGGAGATGGCACACATCGGAATTGGCTCTTTGTACTTAAATATAATAATAAAGGGCACTCTAAAACAACACCACTCGTTGACTGTCTCCCCAATTCACTGCAGGGTTGTTTCATCCCCACCCAGCCTCTTTGGGGAGAGAAGTGCCCCACCTTCTTTCTACTCACCACCCTTTCTCTCCCTCCCACACTCCCACCCACACCCTGCCACCACCACCCCATTTCTCCACGGTCTGCCCTGTTCTCCACAGCCAGATCCCTCCCTCCTGCAGTTAGAGGCTCCCTCCCTCTCCCTGTCTTTCATTCACACACACTTCGGTCATCTTTCTTTCTCCATCTCTGTCTTTCTCTGTCCTCTGTAGATTTCTCTACTCCCTTTTTCAATATCAGTTTCTCTCCTCCTGATCTCGGTTAGAATGCTGCCATTTCTTTTCCTACTTCAGTCTTTCTCTAACTTTCATCTTTTTTTCTCTTCTCCCCACTCCCCCCACCCCCACCTCAATTGCTCAAAACAGTCACTGCAGGGGGAGGGTGTGTGACAGCTCTGCACATCTAGTTCAGCACCAGATGATTCTGGTATTTAAAATAAAGCCCTGAATTGCTCTGTTCCTGCACACACACACACACACACACACACACACATGAGCCTCTCTTAGAGGCAGGCAGGGCCCTTGACCCAGAGTCTCCATCTCATAATCTGCAGCCTCTCCCTGTCCTCTTTGCTGCCTCCTCTCCCCTCACTCCCATCTCCTCTCTCCTCTGGCTCACACCTCTTCCCTTCCTTCCATCTCTCTTGCCCTCTCCCTTTGTCTTTGTGTACAACTCTCAGTCTCTTCTCAGCTTTGGCCCCAGGACTGTCTGGCTTTGGTTCTGGGTCCATGACTTTTGGTGTCCCCTGGGCCCAGGTACATCTCGTGTCTCTGAACCTGTCTTGTGCTATCTCTGATCTCTGGGTGCCTCTGCCTTTGTCTTTCTCTCTCTGCTCTCTCCTGTCCCTGGGTCTGTGTCTCTGTTTCTGTTCTGTAAGTGCCTGTCTCTGTCCGCTCGTGTCTCTGTCTCCACCTCTGCCCTTATAATCTCCAGGACGCTGCCACCACTTTATTGGTCCCATTCTGTGGGTCTTGGCTTGCATTTACTGGGTCTTTCTGTTCCTGTCTGTCTGTCTGTCCCTCCCTTTCTCTGCATCTTTGCACTGCCCCGCTGTTACGGGAATGGGGGCTGAAAGTGGAGTAGAGGATCTGGTGCAGAGGGCTGGTAGGGAGAAAGGGGCTGGCGGCCCTTTGTGTGGAAGATTGACGGCTGTGGGGCGCAGCCTCCGCAGCGCTGATTAGGATGCAGCACGGGCTCCAACTGCGGCATTCTGCTCCTCACCGAACATTCTCCAGGACTCCAAATGTTGGTCCCCTCCTCGCCTCCTATCCCAGCCTCTCAGGGTCATAGGGCCTTTCTCTCTGCCCCAGTTCGCCCATTGGGAGCCAGTGGAAATTTGAGGAGGGCCCCTCTCTCCATCTACATGTCTTGGGAGATTCTAAAAGAAAAGGAATGAGGAGAGGTGGGAGGCAATGCAGAGGCACTTTGCAGGAGGGGGTGTATGAAAAGAAATGTAGCTGGGAGCATCATCTCACATTCCCCACAGAGAATTGCCAAGCGGCCCCTAGCACCCCTCACATATATATGGAACAACTAGACCAGAGAGGAGAAGCGGGAGGTGTTAAAAATACAGGAAGGGGAGCAGGAAATGTAATACTCCTCTTTCATTTCCTCATTGCGCCTTTAACAGTGCCCTGTACATAGTAAGCTTTCAATAAAATTGTTGACTCATATTTCACCAGTTCCCCCATGTTCTGCCTAAATCTTTGTACCTCAGTTCCTTTAAATAAGCCCCCTGTGTCCCCCACCCACTCACCCCCAGCAACTCAATATCTGCTCCCGGGACAATTTCACCTACCAAGCCTTCCAAGTGCCCCAGTTATGGGACCTTAGCTCCAAATTCTAGTCATCCCAACCATTCCTCCAACATTATCTTCCTGGGATTCTTCCCTCTTCCCCTCCCTCCCTTATGCACCGCAATGCCACAAGGCCCACCGGGTTTCTCCTCAAAGAGTCAGTCACTAATGAGCAATGAGAACAAGGAGGGGAGGGCCAAGGGCAGCCTGGTGGGTGGGAGGGGATTCCAGAGCTAGCAAATAACCAGCCCTGTCGGCATCTGTCAAATATGCCATTTCTCTCCATCATCCCTGTCTCTTGCCTCCTGACTCCTGCCAATCCATCTCTCCTCTGACGCTGACAGACTGAGCTCAGGTGCGACTTCGTGAAAGACCAGAAGCCCAATGCCTGATCTGCTCCAGACCCATTTTCTCCAGGGATGTCGCCAGGCTCTGATTTCTTTCTTTGAAGGAAGTTAGGGTTGTAGAAGGAAGAGAAGCAATCGCACCCCCATCCATATCTTTTCTTTTAATTTTTATTTTGGTAATATATATGCCACCTAAAATTTCCCTCCTTCCCGCCATATCTTCATCCCAGCCCCTTGTCCCCACCGCACGGTCCCCTAAAACAGCTCTAACCTTCAGCAGTGGTATAGAAGGTTAAACCTCAGGAAGGCCTTTCGAGGTATAAGGAGGTTGTGAACGCCTCAGAAACTAAGGCAATCGTTGGGGAAAAAAGATGCGGTTGGACAACCAAAGAACGCTTCTTGCAATATACGTAATTTCCACCAGGGGGCGAGGGACGTAGTTCTGCGGACTTGAGCGGAACCTTCTCAGAGGCGGCCTGCGTAGGGCTCGGCGGCCACAGGAGGGCGGCAGAGAACAGCGCTCCCAGCAGAGCCCGACGTAGGCCATGGGTGCCGTCTGTGATCCCGCGATGCCGGGCTGGGCTGCCACGGCTGGGGGTGTCTTTGACTCGAGCAAGAACCCATGAATTTCAGAATTCAGGAAACCTTTCTTGCAGCCCTCTCCACCAGCATCCCTTCTCAGGCTCTCTGAAATGCCATCACGCACCCCCTTCCATTTTCTGGTCCTGCAGCACTTCTGGGCTGCTGGCACAGAAAGGACCCTGTGGCTTTTTCCTCACGGTTATACAGCAAATAATACTCTCAAAGAGGTGATGTTTCCCAGGGTCCCGGCCAGAACTAGGGCCCAATTTTTCTTGATTTTCAATGCAGGGGTCTTTGCATTGTGCCTGATGCTGCTTCTGAAATAAAACAATCCATTACTGGCACCTATGGGAAGCCAGCTCACAACCCTGGGGTGACAAAATGGATGCCAAAACTATGTCCTTCCCCGTCTTTACATAATATAACTGGTGCAGCAGGAGGGTTAGCCACAGAGCACAGAGGAGTACACAGCAAACGCCTCTGCCCTCAGAGTCCCACAGCCCCTGCCCCTCTCTTGTTACTTCCTGAATTGCAAGACAAAGTCTCTTCATTTATAATGTGTGCTTTTCACCATTTCCAGAGGTTCCTTGAAGCTACAGGTAGAGAAACCCTTTTCCAGTTCTAATTTAAGTCTCGCCTACCACAGTCCTTTAAAGATGAAGGAAAGCAGCCACCCAGGATACCCAGTTCCCTCTTCCCAAAGATCCTCTCTCCCAGCGTCTCCCCACCCTGGCTCACTGCTCCCATCTCCCTGCTAACCCACCACACTCTCATTCACTCCTCCAGATGCTTCTTGCTGCCACAAAAGCTGAGACACTTTAGGAGGTAAGCACAGAAAAGAGAGAGAAACAGAAGCCTATCTCCAAGGCTGTTCCTGTTTCCTTTACCCTCAGTTGGGAAGTTCTACTTTGAGTACGACCTCAGTCTTCTGGCTAGACCTCACTTCTTTGACTCTCCTTGGAGCCAAAGAGCCAGTGGAGCTGATAGTACCTGAGATGGAATGGAGCCAGTTGTGTGTGGGGGCATGTGTGTGAACTTGTGTGCTGATGGGTTAAGTGTGCATACACATGCTACTTCTTCCTCATAACCCCACACACACCCACATACTTGATGCCATCTCCCCATCCAGATTCCTTCCTTGTAAACAAAGAGGAGAAAAACATCTCAACCTATCAATCACCTTATTCCAACTTTCATCCTCTAGAGGAAACCTGAAAAACAGAACTTTCCCTTTCCTTTCACCCTCCCCATGTGTCTCCTTGTCCACTCTGGTTTTTGAGATTTCTCCCTAGGACCTCCCCCAAACTCCAGCCCCAGAATCCAGGAGACACCAGAGCCTCCTCCCTGCAACGGACTGAGACAAACGCCAATCACGTTGGTGCCTCTTGCAATGCCCATTCTGCTTTGAATTCCCAAGGTCAAAGCCATTCTGATGTTATTAAAAACATAAATGTTGCATACCAGGCAGCCGGGGAAAAAATTATAAGGCAGCCAGACGAGAGGGAGATGGAGGGGCTGGTAATTGTCTTGTCTTCCCAGAGTCAAGCTCCACAGGGCTGGAGCTGCACACAGAACATTGCTTTTTAATTTAACTCGGTAAGGTCAGCGGCAGCAAATGAGGCTGGGGAGAAATGGCACCTCAGAGCGGGGGCGCCAGGGCACAGCCCCCACCCTGAGCCTGCAGAGCCAGGGCTCCTGGCCAGCATCTCCGAGCAGTGCCAAGGGAAGGAGAGGGAAGATGGTAGAGAGGATTCGTTATTTCTTAGCCCACCAGGGAAGGGGGGCTGAACAATTGGGAGATGGGGGAGAAAGAATCATTCTGAGAGCTTCTGTGTGCCTGGGTTTTGGGTGGAGGGAAAAGTAAAGGCTTCAAGGAGACTCTAAGTGAGACCAGAAGGACTCAGGCTGATAGGGACAAATACCGCCCATCTTCCCTCCTCACAATCCCCACTGTACAGAAGAGAATAACAAGCAAGATCCATGATTAGAACTCAGGGGAAACCTTTCCCCCAGCACCTGTGAATCCTGAAGCTCATCCAGGCCCCAGCTCTGTTACCCACACAATCAGAGTGGACAGGGTTCCCCAATTAAGTGAAGCACACTGCCCAGCCTCTCCATGTCCAAGGATCCAAAAGGGCAGGGGAGAGGATGATGGGAGTAGAAACTGAGGCACAGAACTGCCCATTCCACCCCCCAAGAATCTTTCTCCCAGGCTGCTTTCTGTGGCCACCTTCCCCCACTTTCTTAGGGTGCCAACTGCCCACCTGCAGCTCTTCTGGTTATCTGGTTGTTCTCTCCATTTCCACTGCTACAGAAAGGACTAGAGTTAGATCAGCAACGGGACTTCCCAGATCAGCATCTTCATCACAGGCACAACCCAGGCTGGGGCAGAAAGGAGAGAAAGCTGAGGAAACTGGGCTTTTCTGAGTAGGCTCTATGAGAGTAGGGAGTCTCCCCTAGTTAGGGGAGAGGGGAGCTTTGAAAAAGCTGAGTGACTCAGAGGCAGTGGCATCCAAATATACTTTGGGAAGTTCTTCTACAGGTCAGACCTCAACTCCTCCTGCTTCAGTGTTAGCCTGTTTCTTTTTTAGGATTTTTTCAGGGAGAGAGGACTTGAACAGTAGGTTTGAGACTTGAGGGCAAAGTTTTAATTATCCCTTTCCTTCCATCCAGAAGTGTCTTTGCTACATGAATTTTCTCCCAGGTTTCTAGTCCCTTGTCAGTTAGGAATTCAGAGGCAATGTCAATTAGGAATTCTGAAGCCCACTACCCCCATGATGCACACCCTGCCTGTCCCCACCGCATCCCCTTTCCAGAGGTCCCACGCATCCCCTTTCCAGAGGTCCCACACTCCGCACCAGGACCCTGAATCTGCAGTTCTCAGTGTCTGCCACAAGGTGGCATCCAATGTGTCATTTGGCCCAGAGCTAGACCTGGTGCCTCACCAGAGCTATGACCCTCTCCACCACGCAGACCTCCACCTCTATCCCTACCCCCACCCCAGGGAAGGATGACAACCCCGAGGGTTTCAGGAAAGGAGGAACTTGCTGGAAGGACTCAGACTTTGGGAGTGGGCAGACTGGGCGAGGTGGGAGAAAGAAAGGGAAGGTGGAAGGGAAGTCTGAGAGAACAGAAGTCTGAAGGGGTCCACTGGGGGAGCAGGTCTCAGGTGCAGTGAAAAGCCGAAGTTGAGAAATCACAGTGGTGCTGCCTGCCACTCCCCACACCAGGCCCAATATCTTGGGGGCTCCATGGGCAGCAGTCAGTGGGAGAGGAGAGCAGGAGCCTGTTAAACTGGACCAGAAGCAACCAGGAACAGGAGAAAGGCCAGAATGGGGGGGGTGGGCACGCAGGGAGCCTAAACTAGAATAAAACACCAGGATAAGGTCAGGGGAAGCATTTGAACTGCCATCGCCCTTCCCAGTAAGAGTTGGATGCCATTATCCCTGCCATTCCCATAAAATAGAGAAAGGGAAGGTCTCAGTCATTTTTTTTTTTTAAGATTTTATTTATTTATTCATTTATCCCCCCCTTGCTGCTTGTGCTTGCTGTGTCCATTTGCTGTGCGTTTTTCTGTGTCTGCTTGTCTCCCCTTGCTGGGTCGTCCTGCTGCGTCAGCTCACCGCGCCGTGTGGGCCGGCTTGCCTTCACCAGGAGGCCCTGGGAACCGAACCCGGGGCCTCCCATATGGTAAATGGGAGCCCTACTGATTGAGCCACATCCGCTTCCCGTCAGTCATTTCTTGATTGCAGTTCTGATCTTCCTGGTGCATGGAAAGGGATCCTGGGGGGGAGGGAAGAGAGAAGAAGGCAGATACAGAGGAGAAGAAAAGAAAGCCCTGCCCATAGAGAAGTGCCAGTCTATGGAGGGGGTGGTGGTGGCAACAGGGATATAAGTCTCAGATCCAGGAAAGAGGGGCCTGCAAGCACCTGGATAGCATTTATAAAGGAAAAGTCTGGGATTCAGAACCAGGAGGATTAATCAAGGACGGCTTCCCAAAGGAGGAAAGAATGGGGCATTACTGCAAACAACTGAGAGGAAGAGGAGGGGAAAAGCAGATTCAGGCTGGGCACAGGCTGTATGAGGCTAGGAGAGGGGGAAGGAGGACTGCACATTGGCATGGCTGCCTAAGTGGAGATAGGAGACCAGATGGAGGGGTTCCACAGAGGGCTACTGGGGAGTTGAAGGAGCAGGCATCAATAGATGAGAGCCTAGCTGAGAGGGCACAGGAGTCACTGCAGGTTTAAGCACGAGGAAGGGGGACAGCACTCCAGCCTAGCTGAATTAGTCCTCCTCTTCCCCACCCCTATAAAGCCAAGAGAGTAGGAACAGAATCTAGGGTCCTCCAAATAGGGCACAAGAAGGACACCTAGGCAAGGAGTCGGGAGCCACCACCACCTAGGGGATGCACTGGCCCCACCTCTCAGGCCTCAGGCTCCTGTCTGCAAAGTGAGAGACTTGAAACTGATGGTCTCTGAACTTCCTTTTCTGAGCCTGTCCTGTGGATTCTTGCCCTCCTCCCAAAGAATGCTCTGACCCATCTGTTATCCTCCCAGTGGTCCTCTCAGGGTTCCTATACTCTAGATCTACTCCCCCACCCAGGAGAAACTACTCCGTGCCAGGGGGAGTAGGGAGCTCTGATTCCCCAGATTCCAAATTCATAAACCCAGTGTTGGGCCTTTTGGGCATGAGGTACAACAAGAGGATTTGAGTTTAGACTCAAGGAAGAACTTCCTAGCACAGGAGGTCAAGAAGCTTTAGCTTGTGTGAAATTTAAGAACACATACATGGTCTTACCCGAGGCCTCTAAGAGACAATGACACTGTTTCGGACCTCATCTGGGTAATGCTGACCAGAGAAAGTTTTCACTGTGGTTATGATCCAGAGGCAGAAGGATGCACACAAAGACTTCTCGGGACTCTGCCACCCTAAGGCAGAGTGGGTTGAGCCTAGAGCTAGGAGTTTGGGCCTGGATGGAAGATAAATCCCAAAATCTGTCGAAGAGAGGGGCAGAAGAGAGTAGGCCTGACCCTCCACTGTCTACGCACCTCCTTCCCACCCTGGCCCCACCTCTTCATTGCTCTTCTGCTCAGAGCAGGGCCTCTGAACAATTCCAACTCATGAATGAAGGCCTCAGGACCCCGTCTCCCCCCAGCTTCAGACCAGGGACCTTGCCACCGTTTCCCTGTACCTGGCAGGGCAGAAGCATCCACTGCTCAGGTTCCCCAAACCGCACACCCTGGCTAGAGACAGCCTTCCTCTCCTGGCTTCCCACCTCAGCCCCACCACACACCGCATCCTTGAACCTGCTAGAAATTTGGGTAAATCAAACACATCTTCAGCTCTGAGTCTTCAGGCTCCCTGTGACACCCTATGCACACACATGAACATATGCACACTTGCAAAGGCACACACAGATGCACATGCTTATGCACACTCGCACATGCACACACAGATGCACACTCGTGCATACACACCATCAACACACACACACATATCCACACTCACACATCACAAATAATTCTCACACACACAGTAATACAAAGACACACTCATAAACGCACACATTTACAGACATGTATGCACAAACTTACACATATTGCCATGTACAGCTCACACGCACACACTCACATGCTCATCAAACATACTGATACATAGCCACACATACATGCATTTCTATTTCTTTCTGCTAACTAAGGATAAAGAGCCCAGTCCTCTAGATTCTAGAGGTCTAGAATGGTTCAGGGGAAGCATGTAAGCCACAGGAAATCCATTTTTCATTTCCTGGCCCAAACGGGAATCCCTTTGCTATGTCCCCCTCCCCGCCAGCAGAATCTCTGGGACTATGGTCCAGATGATGAAGTGGACCTGCAAAGATGATTCATTCATTCATACCACAAACACTTTGAGCACCTATCTGCCGGCCCCTGTGCCAGAAGCTGGGGCAGACACATAAATAAGCAAGACCTTCTGTCCTGTGGTTGATGAAAAAGAGCAAGAGCTCAGAAGTCAGCGACCTGAGTTCAAATCCTGTCTCTTTCTCTGAATAAGCTGTGTTACCTTGGGCAGGTTACTTAACTTCTCTGAGCCTCAGTTTCATCCCTTGTAAAGTGGAGTTAATAAAACTTGCCCAGTAGTGCTGTGAGGATGAACGGACAAGGAAAGCCTCCAGCAGCAGTGTGCGCCTACCCACGGAAAGAGACCCCTTTCCCTTCCCTAACCTCTGTGGTGAAAGTGGGGAGAGAGTTCTGTAGGTCCTGAAATGGGGAACCCCGTCGCCTTGAGCCTCAGTCCCCCAAAGTCTGCACACACCTCGGGAAACTTGATCTCGGAGTTGGCGGGCTGGGATCCGACTCCTCCCGCCCCTCCACCCTCGGCCCCCGCCCCTCCTGGACCATCATGCCTCTCGCCGGTTTGCAGGTCGCGTTTTCCGTAATAACCTTTAATGCGGCTGGCCACGGCCCAAATGTTCGCGATGGAGCGCTGGGCCCCGCGCATCAGATGGACGATGAAGTGTTAATCATCCCCCAGGGAGCCGTCCCGCGGAAAGTCGTCATTAATTTCTCTGAATTACACCAATTCCGAGACATTCTTTATGGACAGACAGTGCGGGAGACAGTTATATGACAGGACTTGCTGTGCTAAGCAGATGTGGGAGAGATTGCGTCGCTCCATGAATACTAAACAATCGCTCCGAAGGAAGCCCACTAAGTCCTGCGCTCAGAGCTGGGAAGCGGCCCGGCCTGCCCCCACCTTGACGGGACACACCCCTGCAGGTGTCTTGGGCTGGGAAGCCCCGGTATCGCATTCCGCCCCTGCTGCTCAGGTGGCCTCCTCAACTCCCCTCCAAAGTAAGGGCTCAGCTTCAGAGCCAGGAGGGGTTCTGGGGATCTTGCCCTCACCTTGCTGTGGCCCTTCCTGCCACAGCCTTTACTCACTGCATTCCTTCCAGAGCCTGAACTCCTCTCAACTGCCTTCTCTTCTCTCATTTCACACTCTGATCTTCTTCCAGCTCTCCATCCAGATAACTCCCCAGCCTGCCCATCTCTGAGCTTACGCTAGCATTGCCCCATCCTACCCTATCTTTCATCACAGCACCCTCCTCCACCTGCTCTATTGCACCACCTCCCCACCATGCCCACCCTGGCTCACCCTCCATCCCTCGGACCCCTCATTCTGCCCAACTCCCACCCAGATCACCGCCCCACCTTGACAACCCTCCACCCTATCCGCTCTGCCTCACCTCCCCATCCTGACCCACCCCGGTCCTGCTCACCAACCCCAAACAACCCCAGCCACCTCCCAGTAGGCTCCACCTTCCCATTCCCTCCATCTTTCCAACCCACTGCATCCTCCCATTATGCTCCCCGTGCCCCATTTCAAGTCATTTCTCCCACATCTGCTTTCACACCCATTCCGCCCTCCACAACCTAGGAAAGAATGAGGTTCAGAGCAGAATGAAAGGAAGGAGGTTTGCCCCCCGCCCCGTACCCGCTGCCTGCCCTCCTCCCTCTCTTCTCGGATATTGAGAGGGGTGTTAAGGAGAGCTGCAGAGACATCTCTCCACAAGCAAAGTACTGGGCGGACGGGAGACGGGGAGAGGGAAGAGGGTGACCAGGAGAAAACCAGCCAAGGCAATCCAGTCACACCTGAGGGAAGCCCCGCCCACCGAGGAGAGCCCCGCCTCCAACAGAGCGGCCTGAGGAGGCCCAGCCCACCCCTCGCCTCCACCCCTTGTCGGGAGGGTCCGCCTTGGCAGTCCTGGGACCACGGGAGGGCTCGGTTACGCAGTCACCCCAAAGCCACTCTCCCCTCAGGGGAGGACAGAGGCAAATGCTGACTGTTCCCCATCAGGTCGTCCCAACACCCACATCTCCACCCGGGCTAGCGGAGAGACCCCCCTGCTTAGCTCTTAGCGCGGGTGCGGGGGAGAGGAAGGAAAGTGCGCAGCCTCTGCGTCTTTTCTCCTCGCAGATAATTTATGTCTGAGAGCGGAGCAGATGGCGGGTAATTTAGCAATTACCGTGTGCAGGAACGGGACTCGTGTCTCCACACGGAAGCCAAAGATACCCACCGCAGTCTCATCTTCTTTTCTGCCTGTTTTCTCTGTTTTGGCTCCCCATCTCCCCATCACCTTGTTGAACCCCAATACTCAAGGAGAGGAGATCTCCTTCTAGGGATCCCTTTTCATCCTGATCACTCCCTTATCAGGTATAGGACTTCTGCCTCAGAAAACAAGTGGAGCCCTTCTGCTCATTGTAAGTTCTTCTTTTCCTCTGCCCTTAATATTTCTTGCTGCTGTAAGTGTTCATAATGGCCTGGGAGACTGTAGAGTTCTCTTGCAACTTTCTCCCCTCTTCTACCTCTTCAGGTTTTCCATGGTATTTCTCCCAAATATCTGGGTTCCAGATCACAGGCTTCAGAAGCAGCTTCTGGGTTCCAAGGTCAAGCCAGGGACTGAGGAGTCTGATATCTGCGTGGGAGGCAAGGGGAGGCAGTGATTATTAAGGTGAGAAGGGTCCAAGAGCACTTTGGAGCTCTGTATACACAGTAAGTGTGTAGTAAGCATAAAATGGCTGACCAAGTGAGAAGGTGGGCTTAGAAAGCTGAGGGAGGAGGGCGGATATGGCTCAAATGGTTGGGCTTCCGTTTTCCATATGGAGGGACCTGGATTCAATCCCCAGGACCTCCCAGTAAGATAAAGAAAAATATGGAAGGCACGTGGGTGCGCTGTCTGGCCCCGTGAGCAGGTGAGCCCCCAGGCCCAGCCAAACCACGCAGCAAGATGATGACATAACAGGAGAGAGACGCAGGGGGGAGTCAAGATGAGACATGCCAAAAAAACAGGAACTGAGGTGGCACAGGTGGCAGAACACCTCTCTTCCACATCGGAGGTTCCCAGGATCGAATCCCGGTGAAAACAGGAGGAGAAGGATGAGAGGAGGGGGCAGGAAACAGACACAGAGAATTGCCCAACAAATGGACACAAAAACAGTAAAAATTGGGGGGCGGGGGGTTAAAATGGATTAAAAGCAAATAAATAAATCTTAAAAAAAAAAAAAAAAAAGCTGAGGGAGGGGTCTGAAATGCGCGTCCATTCCCTTCCTCTGGGCCACTCGGACAGAAGAAGCTGTAAGATAGGCCCTGAGCCTGGAAAACTCCCTAAGCTGTGGGATGTGGCCTCTCCACCATCTGGGTCCACTCAGCCCAGCCCAGGCCACCAGGCCTCAGATACCTACTATTAAGAGGCCAGGCCACTGGGTCCCCATACACCCTCTCTTCAGCCAGGGCCCCCAGATCTCTGATCTTTACTCTCTGGCCCCTAACCCTGCACTCCAGCCTGAATGCTTCCATTCTGACAGGCCCTTAGGTGACCTCTGGGCTCTGAAGAGCTGGGCTCTCAGGGCTTTGAGACACCCCCACCACCAGCTCCCCTAGCTCCTCCTCATTCCTAGACACCAGAGAAATACTAATTAATTAGTATGTGCAACCAGCCACGGGCACGATCTCGTTATTCACCACAGGGACCCGCTGTTAACACACCAGACCCCCGGGACGCGGGCACACACCAATTACACAGCCAGCAGCTTGGCTAATCACAGCTCCTGGTGACACTGTGGCTCACAGAGGAATCCCCAGCTTCCCCCTGCACAACACTCCCCACTCCTCCTGACTCTGGGAACAGGAGGCTGGAAGGAAGGAGGTGAGGGCTGGTAGGGGAAAAGTTGAAACTTGCTGGAACACAGGAGGTCAGCGCAAAGTAGCTGAGGGGAGAGTGGGAATGAAAGGTTAGAAAGAAAATAAAGAGAATTTCCCTACAAATCACGGTGGTCTATAAATAGGCACTCTGAAATTAGTAGCTGCAGCAAGAGGGAGTGCTGGTTAGACTACAAGAAGGACTTCCTGGTGAGGTGGTGCTTGAGTAAGATCGGACCTGGGAAAGTGCAGCCTTTCCCTTTCTCCTTACAAGCAGGAGATGAGAAGATGACTATTGAAGTAGATGAAGAAGGAAGCAAAGTGCAGTTCTAGGAACTCAGATATTTGGTTTCAATCTGTGTCCCCTAGCTGAAGTTCAAGGGTAAAGAGAGCAGGCGACCTCACTGCAGACACAGATAGACGGCTTCCCCCTACACACACGTCCCATTGACTTTGCCATTCTGCTGTCACTCCACAGCTTCTCCGAGATTTAACATATTGACTCTCTGAGCTGCAGAAAATTGAATTTTCTTCATTACGACTGTCTCCCGACAAAAGCAGCTCATAAATTCTCCATCTTTTTCAGGCTTCCCCGCCTCCTCACCATCCAACCTCTCTCCAAGGGATTCACATATTTGAACATACAACTCACATGTGTGTAAAGGCAAGCCATGACCAGCACACCCATGACATACCACTCACCAAAACCCGACATCTGCCCCTATCCCTCACTGCCAATGTAGTCCACACCCAGACCCAGGCCACTGGATGAGAAATGAGGGCGCGCGTCTCCCACAATCAAGGTCCAAGTGTTTGGTGCTCAGGGGTCTCAGAATAAATACAATTGATGTATACCAGGAACTGAAGGGTCCCATGCTTCCACCCATGCTTACAGATCCCCCGTAACCCTAACAGTGGTCTCACATGGGACAATCTGACATGTCCTGGGATGCGGTACTCACTGCAGGTCCACCTTGGCACTGTCTGGGCATAGCTAAGGCTCCACCTCATAGCATCTCGCTCCCCTGCCCACCCCCCCCCCCCCAGGGATATGCCCACAAGTATGAAACATGCACAAGTCCACATGCTTTGCATAGACACGGAGGCAGAGGAGAAAACAGCTCCTAGGACTTAGTGGGGGCTTCCTTCACACATGACAACTGTTCCTGTCTCCTCCAAATACTGCCCCCTGCACATACACACACTAAGCTGGTCCTCCTCCATATTGCTAGCACCTCAGCAGTATTCCTCAAGGCAGCAGCACTTCCCCCTTCCACCACCAAGGGATGTTGGCATTGCCTTCCCCACACTCCCCACCCCTGAGTAGGCTCTGTCCATCTGACTCTCAGTTACTTCAGCCCCAGGAACAGAATTGGGGGAGGGCAGGGCCTAGTTCTTTTGGTACCTGTGCCAGCATGGCAGCTGAGGCTGTAATGGATGGGCAAGAGGCCAGGCTGATGGCCAGCACCATGTGGCTTGTGCCCAGGGCCAGATCGGGGTGGAAAGTGATGGGCTGGCTGCCCGGGCACTCCACCCTCCAAAATGCCATGCAATCTGTGAGTGGAAAGAGACAGAAAGAGGAACCCAGATAGATACAGATAAGGACATCCCCCAAGACTAGACTAAACCAATCTCTGCTCCCAGCCTTGACCCTCAACAGCCTCTGTCTCCCAACAACTCTGACCCAAGCACAAAGGGAAGTCATCCTGACCTGGCCAGAGGCCAAATGGTTATTTCTTTTCAAGTAGGACCAGCCCAACCCTACAAACAGGAACTAGGGGTGGTGGGGGTGCATCCAGGGAAGGGGAAAAGGACGATTCCTCAGTTAGGAGGGGGCTGAAGCTGGGGGTGGGAGGGTGGTTCAGGCATTTTTATGTAAGCTAATTAATAAGCAAATATTATGCACAATGCAGATGAACATCTATTGTCTTTGAAATCCCAATCCTGCTTCTAATGGTACTAATATATGAATATATCTACCCAAAACCGTTATCTATGATTGGGTCCTCTCTTTCTCCCAGTGCCTATGCTTCTGAACTATTCTCCATCTTCTACCTTAAGGCAAGTTTGGAAAGCAGATGTGGCTCAAGAGGCTGAGCGCCTGCTTCCCACATGGGATGTGCTGGGTTCGGTTCCTGGTGTCTCCTAAAAACAAAAACAAAAAAACAACAACAAAAAACCCAACTCAGGGGAACCGATGTGGCTCAGTGGTTGAGCACCGGCTTCCCACTTACAAGGTCACAGGTTCAAACTCCACCCCTGGTACCTCAAAAAAAAAAAAATCAAGTTTGGAACCACAAAAGGATCGCCAGGAATACTGAGCTCCACAGAACAAGGAAGGGCTTACAGGCGATTCAGAGGCACCTAAAACCCTCTACATCCAGAAGTGTAAGAACAACCTCCCTCATCACTAACCTCACTCCAGCCACACCCCCAAACCTGCTCTTCCTGCTAATGTCCCCATCTCAGAGAGGGACCACCATCCACACAGCTGTCCAAGCCAGGAACCTGATATCAGCCATGACTCTTCCTTCTCCCAGGGTAGAGATGGGATGAGGGAGTAGGTTGCATACACTAAGTGACCATTTTTTTAAAGCTAACAGTTTAACTTTTTTGAGGGTCATACAATGTCCACAGGCATCAAAATGACCACCTCAAAAATCAAAATGTCCGCTTCCCTCTCCTTCATCCCCCATGCCCTGTCCACGCTAACTCCTAAATATCTCTTGAATCCATCCACTTTGCTCCATCCTCTCTAGCAGATGAGAGTCAGTTCTCAGCAGGAAGACTAAGCTGCCTCCTTATTGCATTCCCAGGCTCCAAGGTTAACCCCCTCCATTCCCGCAGCACTAGGAGGAGCAGGGGGACAAAGGGGACATGCCCACCCACTCAGTTTCCCAGAGAGAAGTATTTTGTAGCTGCCAGAATGGTGATAGAACTGTCAAGTATATGAAATCAGCTACTTAAATTGCAAACATGACACAGCTCATGTTTATTTTGTGGTAGTGTAAAAATGTTCAAACTTTTCATCAAGATAGAATATCAAAACAAAGAAAAACTATGACTATAAGAATAACACTATCTTGAGGGCAAAAGACCATTACCACAACCAATCAGTTTATTCCCCACCCCTACCCCCAACATTTTGGTTGGCTAGGCTCCAATCTATGCTTCATCCAGCAGCCAGGAGATTTTTTACCATGAATGTTCACAAAGCCAGTGCTCTGGGAATCCACTGGAATGAGTGAGAGACAAATAGAGGTAAGCAGATGGGCAGATTGGAATCATTTAAAGGTCCTGTCTCCAGAGGTATCTTTTCTCCCAGGACGATTCTACCAACTCTAAAATGGATTCTCAGCCCTTTGTTGACAGAAAGAGCAATGGACATATGACTAAACTCTATCTCCAACCCCTATGCAGCTGGGAGAGGCCACATGTCACAGTTTTTCATCACAGAATATGAGTGGAAGTGATGTGTTACTTCCAGGCTGAGAAAGTTAGGAGTGGGTGTGCCTTCTCCACATGCTCTCTCTTCTCTATCTGCTTCCTGGATGACACCTGGGCAATGTGAAGTACATTTATAAGATGGCAGATCTGCATGGACTGATCTGGATTCCTGAGTCAGCTGACTACAAATATCCACATTGGATTTATGTAATCTATAAATATTTATCATGTTAAGACACTGAGATGGGGGGGAGTGGCGGTACGGGGAGTGTCTGTTACAGCGGTTACATCTACCCTGGCTAATACAAGAATCAAAGTAATGAGGCCAAAGTGGCAAGAAACCAGACTTGAGGCATTGTAGAATTTGAACTGTAGAGGGGAGAGGAGAGCACTTAGGGGTCAGAAGTGCTTGATTTGACTCTCATGCCAGCTGTGTGACTTTGGTCACGTTATTTAATATTTCTGACCTTTGGTTTCTTCATTGGTAAAAATTAAATAATTATAATATGACCCACTTCATAGTATTGGTTGTGAGGATCAAATTAGTCAAAGAACATAAAACGCCTTTGACGGGGACGGATGTGGCTCAAATGGTTGGGTGTCCGTCTCCCATATGGAGGGACCCAGTGTTCGATCCCTGGGAACTCCTAGTAAAAAAAAAAAAAAAACACAACGCCTTTGAAACCATAAAGCTGTACAATTGTCACAGGCTATATGGCTCCAGCAGCTGATACATAATGCTTATTTGAAAGCTATTGACAAATAAATATGGATGGATGGATGGAGCCCCATCTTGCTCCTCACTAATAAAGGACCAAGATGATCTGAACACTTTGAGATTAGAGGGTTCTATAGGTCTATGGAGTGAAGGAGGAATTGCACAACCTGAGTAGTACTGAGAACCCAAAAGCACCCTTCCACCCAGCCTGAGGCAAATGGAGCCAAGGAACTAAGAGGCCAAAAAACAAACAAACAAACAACAACAAAAAAAAAATGGGTAGGGGGCCTTAAAGAACAATTTTTAAAAATCAGATTTTGCCCTAAAATTATGTTAATGTTCCTACATCCCACAGATTCTGCAGTTTGGAAACACTAGTGACAGCCTATGGTATCTGTTAAGAGCTGCTTCTGTATGTTTGTAAAGCACCTAGCAGAGTGCCTGCATGCAGCTATTATTATTTTCTGAGAAAGCATCTTATAGTGGAAAAGGTATGAGTTTCAGAATAAGATTGTTCTGAGAGGCTTTGAGCAAATTACTCTTAGTCTAGTTTCTTCATCTGTAAAATTTGGATAGCATCTTGCATGGTGGTTATGATTCAGTGGTTGAGAGAGCACCTCTCACATAATAGATACTCAACTAGTGGTAGCTCCTCTAGGTAGCATTTCAAGAGTCCAGGACCAGCTTTCATTCAGTATTTATTGTTTCAGGCACCTAATCCACAGTTAGGATTTTTACAAAAGAGAAAAGAGACTTAAAACTTCAGGAAAAAAAGGAATCATTGTTTTAGCAGCTCCTTCCACAGCCTCTACAGAGTCCTCCAAAGGTCATGTCAGCCATCCCCCTGCCTCTAGTCAGGAGTTAGCTGCCTGTAATATGAAAATATCAACAGTTCTAAGATCTTACAACCTCACCAAGAAGTATGCTTTGTTTCCTATAGTTCTTACTTCCATCTGTCTTCACAGTAGTATTCTCCTTGTTCAAAAAATCATTAGTGACTGGCTTCCCATTCCTAATAGGAATCAAATCCAAACTTTTTAACTTAATGTATTTGTTAGGAAAACACTAGCTACTAAAAAAAGTTAAACCCCAATATTTTGGTGGTGTAAATATATAGAAATGATTTACTGGTCAAGCAAAGTCTAAAACACGTGTTCCTGATTAATGGGCAGCTCTCTGCCAAGTGGTTCTTCAGCAAATTAGGTTCCTTCCATCCTGCGGTTCCACCATTTTTCACAGTGCTCAAGGTCATTTGCATCAAGCCTAAAAGGAAAGAATATGAAGGATCTCCCTTAGGAGTCTTCATGGTCCAGGCCTGAAGTGAAACACATCCCTTGAAGGGAAACTGAAAAATGTGGTCCAGCTGTGTGGTCAAGAAAAAAAAAAAGGAAACATGTTCTGATAAACACATAGCAGGCTCTGCCTTACCTGGCATTCAGGATTCTCCGTTCACTGACTTAAACTTACTTTCCAATCTTTATCTTCTTTTATTCAGGTCTGGCTCATGCCTAGTTTATTAGCTTTGATGCAGTAACAACCAACCCCAAAATCTCAGTGGCTTATAACAACAAAGAATTATTTCTGACATATGAATATGTGGGCTGCTGTTAGGCTGCAGCTCTGCTCCATAGGTCTTCTCATTCCAGGACCCAGGCAAAGGGAGCAGCTCCCACGTGGAGCATGCCCATTCTAGCGGCACAGAGGAAGAACATCAAAGTGGAAACTCATGTGCTGAAACTTGGCATGAGTCACATCTGCTCACATCCCATTGGCCAAAACATGAAACATGACCAAGATCAAAGTCAATGAAATGAGACAAAAAGGCCATCAACAGGAGACACTGCAAATCACATGGCAATATGGAAGGAAGAAGGGAATAAATAATTTCAAAGAATAAATCAACCTACTCAAAACTGCCATGCTCCATCTGGAGTATGCGGCTGACATTACTAATTAATCACAGTGCTCTTTCCTCAGAATCCTTCTTAACACAACACTTCAGGCAGCCATTACCAATAACCTGGGTTTGGAGAAAAGAAAAGGTTGAAATTGATTTGCAGTTCTTATGTGACAATCTAGGCTCCTGTAAGCATTACACATTCCTATCCCTGAATTTTTGCTTCAGTCTGGAAAAAGCTTAGTTCTCCCAGCTTCTGTCCTGCCAAACCATCCAAATCGAACCCATCCTTCAAATAACTATATTTTACATTCATTCTTTCAACAAAATTTACTGACTACCTAGCATAGAATCTGACACACATATTTGTTCAATGAATGTTTCACATCACCTAATGCCTTGCACATAAATGCTCAGTGACATTTGTTGCCTGATGAACTAACAGCACTCTTCCTTAGAACAAGAGGAGTTAGTATTACATATCAATAGTGGGATAGGAATATGGTATATGAGCTGCTTGTGCTTGAATCGTGATTCTACCACTTATTAGATGGATCTAGGCAAATCACTTAATTGACTGTGCCTCAGTCTCATCATATGAAAAATGTGGATAATAATACTCTATTTAGGCTATTGTGAATATTAAAGGTGAAAAGCTCTTAATGTGATATAACACATTTTAAGCACCCCCCAAAAAAGAAGTTGTTATTATGTTTAGCTCCAGCTGAGGTTGAGTTTTCTTATAGGTCTTTATACTGGGTAGAAGACAAAAATCAAGAACACGGGAGACTTGGGTCCTTGAACAGGCCCCACTCTTAACCCACCCCAGGACCTTGAGCTGCCTTCCAGCTTGTTCCCTAACTCATAAATCCTCACTAATGACACAGACACGTCACCTTAATGTTTGTGAAGCCTAGTGACTTATTGTTGAGTGCTTGGAGATCTTCAGATGAAAGGCACCCAAGGGCAGGCACCAGACATCCTATTCACAGTCATGAAAGCAAAAGACCACTGGAAAACTTAGAAAAGGCAGCAGGCCTCATGACTTAGTGCAGCAAAGAACTAAAAACAGGCACCTAGAAAGAGCAAATTAATCCTGTAATCCTTTAATACACGGACAGGCAGAAAGATAATTTTGAATGTCTCAGACTACCTTGGGGGGTGGGGGGAAAGGGGTGAAGGCAGGATTCCCAAGCCTTTAACTTGATTCCAGAGGTGGGGATTGTGAATCTCTTTCACCTCTCCAAAATAAAAACCAGAGAAACAACATGTATTGTTATCCTAAATAATTTGAGTCAGTTAAAAGGCTTGAGCAAACAGGTCCCTGTAAGTGGCTTGTGAGTCCTGACGGGCCCTGCATTAGGCCAGGCTCCCTTTTCAACTTCATTCCCCTCACTCCACCACTCCCACTGCCACCACTTCAGCAAATTTATCTTCCTCTTCCTAGACCCAGAGGCCACTCTGGGGGCGCTGAGTATTGACAGGCTCCTTGCGACTGAAATCCTCAAGTTGGAAGAAAAGGGTCAGCGGCGTAGAACAGAGTTTTTACAAGGTCTGTTCCCGGGGTTGAAGCAAAGAAGCGGCTACCATAGCTATTCGTTCCCCATCGTCTGAATTGGTGGGTAGCTGTGGTGTAATGGAAAGAGAACTGGATTTGGAGTCAGGCAAACCTGGTGTGCTACCATTTCATACTTTTTATACTTCAGACCGGTTCCTTTCTGGGCTTTAGTTTCCTCATTTATAAAGTGTTGATAACAACAATACATATCTCACAGGGATCTTGTGAAAATTAAATGAGGGGGCGTACCGGAAAGTGTTCTGTCACCTATAAAGCGTTATAAAGGAGTTAAAGCCTTAAATCCTCCCTACCCCCAAAAGTGCACGTTGCAAGCCAGCAGTTACCACTAACGCTGCCGACCTCCCTTCCTACGGAATCATAGGAAGTGAAGTCCTTTGATGGCCACACCCTCGTTTGCTGTCATGGAAGTGAAACTCCGCCTCCCAGGATGCCGTGAGGAGGCCACCGCTAGTGCCACCCCGTCTCCGCCCCCTTTGCGCGCAGCCTTCTGGGATATGCAGTCCCATATCTGAGCAGGCTCGGCGACGAAGACCGCGAAGGAACCACAAACCCCAGAAGCCCTCGTGCCCACCACGCTTCTCCCTCCCCTCCGAAGTCGGAGTGCTGTTTTTGTTGTTGGTGAAAGGTGAGGGAACAGCTGATCCGTCTGTGGGGTAAGAAACTTGGCCTAATTTGGGGGCGATCTTATGGGGGGAGTCACTCCACTTTCTGAGTTGCGAAAGGATAATCTAAGGGAACTGTAGAAGGGGAATGCAGGGGTGTTTGGGCTTTAACACTTTCCATACTGGAGAGGCCACCCTCACTGTTTCGGAAGTTCTTGGTTTCAAGGGAGCCCTTAGTAGGGGGTGCCCGTCACTGTCCTGTCCTCACCTTCCTTTCAGCCCGTCTCTATAAGCTTGATACGTTTAGGGGAGTTGGGAGCTGAAATCTTTGCCCATTCTCTCCCAGGCAAGACGTAGCCCCCATAAACTTCCCCTCACGCCCTCTCCCCCCCCCCCCCACCAAATCCAAAAGCCTTCACCATGCTGAATGCCTGAAAAAAACCTTCCAAGTTGTAGAATGTCAAGGAACTCTAGAGCTCTACACAGTGGGGGATGGGGTCTCCCCTGCCCCATGTGAACACCTGAATCTGGCTGCACACAAACACCTTGGATGTATAGAGCTTTCTTTAGGCCTGGGGAATGTTTCCAGCTACTGTGGATTTTTTGTGTGTGCAGGGGAGTATTCGTGGTTTCCCTGGCTTAGATATTTGAGGACAATTCGTCCCCTTTAGAAAGCTGAAAGAATTATATTTGGAGAAAACATGGAAACTAGCTTTAATTAAGGATTTTTCGGGGAGATGAAATCCAAAGGAACTCCTCGTCTTTAATTCAGTCTCTAACTTAGAGGGAGGTCACTCCTTGTAGAGCTAGCCACCTTTCCTTCTCCACTGAGTTTCTGTTTTCTTTTAAAGTCCCTGCCGCCCTGACTTCAGCCTGTTGTGATTTTTTTTATGTTTGGGGGCGTGTACATGATTAGTGGCGATGGCTGATTGGACACTGTCAGCTGTGGCTTTTACAGGTTATGATTAGTGGGCTGGAGGGAGGGACGAAGAAGAGGACTGGTTCACTGCCCTGAGCTAAGGAGTTCTCTTGATTATCTGTCATCACTCTACCCCCATATTTTCCAGTCAGCTCTCCCAAACTAACTTGGAACACCCTTTCTCTCAAACCCATTCTAAAGCCTATCTACAACTCCAAACCAAGCAGATGGAAGGATTTAAGCACTTAGAACTGAGGCTAAAGAGAACAGAGAGGAACAGGGAGGGAAGAACTAGCACTAGGTTAACACCAGTCAACCCAGTAGGTTTCTAGTCCTGCTCTAGGAAAGATCTGGAGAAAAGAATGTTAGGTTCTTTTTGAACTCTCTCTCCCTCCCCTCAATATTAAATATACATTACCCTTCTCAGGGCTCCTTCCTTCCCAGCTTCCAGTCTGTCCCCTGTCCAGGGGTGGAGCTTTCCTGGCTCCTGGCACCCACATTCCATCTCCCCAACACCACCATGTTCCAGCTCAGTGTTTCACTCCACCCTTGAAGCAGCCGCCTCCAGAATTCTTGACTTCCTGGAGTGATGAAGTTGAGGGATAGAACCTGTCTTTCCTTATATCCTCCCCTTCTCTTTGTCTCTTGGATGAGAACAGAGGTTTTTGCTTCCCTAGAATTCATGGGGGTAGACAACTCAGAATGTGGGAGATGACTGAGAGCCCAGGGGTCTGAGGATTGGGGTGTTGGTCCCCTCCTAGCTACAATCCAGCTCTGAAGACTTAATCATTCCTTTCAGAGATCAGTTTCGTGTTTTCAGACATCATAACTCATTCCTAGGTGCAGTTGTGTCGACAATTTCAGGAGTAAGTAAGGAGACCTACTCAGAGTGAGAAGGCCCCACACCTCTGTTGGATTTTTAATTCCAGAGCCAGAAGGTGTAGGTGATGGGATGGAGGATGGAGGCTGAAGAATTCTGAAAACTTAAGGTTAAAGAAGGTGGAAAAAGAGGGAGAGAGAGGGGCAGAGCCTGGGATAGTGAGACTTGGTCAATGGGGCAACAAAAAGGGAGCCAAAATTAGATCTGATCTGGAAATGGTGAGTGAGCCAGAGAGGGTACAGTGTGAGGTAGAGTGGGGACTGACTCAAAAGGCCAGACCTATGTCCTAGAGACTAAGAATGACACCTCTAAAAGGTCCTATAACCCTAAGGGGCTGGAAACCATATGCCGTCATCTCCAGGTATGGAACAGGGGCTGTGAGGGATTGGGCTGGGGAGAAAGAGATAGAATGGAGACTTTAGGATATTAACCCTTTCTTTCACAGGAGGGCAAATATACTAAGGGCATGATGGAAGAATCATCACTAAGCCGGGCACCATCCCGGGGTGGAGTCAACTTTCTGAATGTAGCCCGGACCTACATCCCAAACACCAAGGTGGAATGCCACTACACCCTTCCCCCAGGCACTGTGCCCAGTGCCAGTGACTGGATTGGCATCTTCAAGGTATCCCTGGAACCCCTTTTGGCTCAGGCCTAGGGATCATGTGTTGGTTGGAATAAGGGGAATGACTAGGTTCTTGGATTCTCAACCACAAGTTGAAGGAGAAGATGTGAGAAAGATGTTACAGATGACAAGGGCCATGGGTATAAACAAAGCTAATCTCCTCCCCATCTTAGCCTTGCTCTTCCCTGACACATTAGTGTCCTTCCACTTTCCCTGTCTCTCATCATCCTTGCCACTAGATCACCATCCTGTAACCCATCCAATCCCTCAGCCCCTCTACCATCCATATGTGATAGTCCTATCACCATACCCTTCTCCCATCTTGGGCTTTCACAGGTGGAGGCCGCCTGTGTTCGGGATTACCACACGTTTGTGTGGTCTTCAGTGCCTGAAAGTACAACTGATGGTTCCCCTGTCCATGCCAGCGTCCAGTTCCAAGGTACCAGGGAAGATGGAAAACCAGGAGGGAGGAGCCAAAGGGATAGAGATTTGGAAGAAGGTAGTAAGCTCAGAAACATAAAAGTCAGGCACAGAGAACAAGAGAAAATAAGTGCAAATAAATACAATGAGAAATATATCCAACAGGGTTCAACAGACATGGGACTCATGGATTATAACAGAATCAGGGACTCAGAGTTGGAAGGAACTATAATGGGAATCTAGTCCAACTTCCTACTCAAAGAAAGAAGAACTCCTCTTATGGAACTTGGGTCTAGGGAAGAGGGAAGGGCAGCATCATGTATTGGAAAAAGGGTGGTTATTAGATTCTGAAAGATCTAGGGTCAGATCTCAGCTCTAACACTTACAAACTTTTGACCTTGGTCAAATTACTAAACTTCTCTGTGCCTGTTTTCCTAAGTGTAAAAAAGAATGCCTGGCTTGCAGGGAAAATGTGAGGATTTAAAATGATATATGTAAAGCTGCTAGCACAGTGAGTGAATTTGGTAAGCACTCAATAAACACTAACTAGCATTGTTATTTTGATGATAGAGGGGTTTAGATTTGCAAAAGAGAGGGAGGAGCCTAGGCAGAATGGAGGGAGAAGAGGATTCCTGGGAACAGAAATAGCCTGTGGGAGATGGAGAGGGGAGAAAACAGTATATGGAACAGGGAGCAGGTGGCTGAAGCCAAGGACAGTGGATGATGATGTAGGACATGAAGTGGATGATGTAGGACATGAAGTGGAAGAGGGACCTACTGAACTTGGGGGCCTTGGATCATAACTGGGGTCCTGGGTTCATTATTCTGTCCACAGCCAGCTACCTGCCCAAACCGGGGGCCCAGCTCTATCAGTTCAGATATGTGAACCGCCAGGGCCAGGTGTGTGGGCAGAGCCCCCATTTCCAATTCCGAGAGCCCAGGCCCATGGATGAATTGGTGACCCTGGAAGAGACTGACAGTGGCTCTGACATCCTGCTGGTTGTCCCCAAGGCAACGGTGCTGCAGGTGAGAACAAAGCAACAGAGTAGCTGCTGGGCAGAGGAATGGGAGAACAGCATTGCAATGGGCCCTTTACCTCCTCACCCTCCCCTTGTCTGTAGTCTCAACCAAAGACCTCAGTGGGAGTTATACAAAGTCTTGCCTTCAGGAATGGCTCAGTCTGACATAGACAGACACAACACATAGGACAGGAAAGAAAGCCACCCACAGGGCAGTGTAACTCAAGATTTCAGAAGAACTTTTTGAGACTTCATTCTCCAAAGTGCTATGTCCTGCCCTAGGACCTTGGAGAAGAGCCCAAGGATGGAGGGAGGCCTCTCCAGGGCACATTCAGAGGAAGGGAAGGATGAGACCCTCTTCCAGGACAAGTGAGGCATGAGAGCAGATAGGCAGGCCTCCAGACCTACATTGTCCAATTTGGAGCCCCTAACCTCATGGTTTTTGTTTTTTGTTTTTTTTTTTTATAAACACTCTATACTCACAAAGCAACAACTCTTCTTCCCTCTCTCCTCTACATGTGGCTTTTTTTTTTTAATTAAAGAAGTTGTAGGTTAAAATACAGGATTCCCACATACTACCCCAATATTTTAAAATGCATAAAATAAAGGATTCCCACATAGTACCCCAATATTAACACATTGCATTGTGTGGTACATTTGTTACAATTGATGAAAGCACATTTTTATAATTATACTATTAACTGTAGTCCATGGTTTAACTTAGGAGTCACTGTTTGTGTAGTACAGTTCCATGGATTTTTTTTTCTTTTTAAGATTTATTTTATTTATTTACTCCCCTGTCGTCGTTTGCACTCACTATCTGCTCTCTGTGTCCACTTGCTGTGTGCTCTCTATGTCGGCTTGTCTTCTCTTTAGGAGGCACCAGGAACCGAACCTGGGACCTCCCATGTGGGAGAGAGGCACTAAATCACTTGAGCCACCTCAGTGCTCTGCTTTGTTGTGTCTCTCATTGTCTTTCCTCTTTGTGTCTCCTTGTTACATCATCTTGTTGCACCAGCTTGCCGTGCCTGCCCATAATGCCAGGTCGCTGTCTTGCTCATCTTTTCCAGGAGGCACCGGGAACCAAACCTGGGACTTCCCATGTGGTAGGCAGGAGCTCAATCGCTTGAGCCACATCCACTTCCTTCCATGGACTTTTAAAAAATTTTTATGCCAGTACCATACATACAACTTAACATTTCCCCTATTAACCACATTCAGATCTATGTATTTCATTGCTGTTAATTATGTTCACAATGTTGTGCTACCATCACCACTATCCATCACCAAAATATATCCGTCATTCTGAATAGAAATACTGTATTTTTCAAGCCTAACTGCCTATTCCCTATCTCCACTCTGTCCCCTGATAACCCATAACCTATATTCTAGATTCTGACTTTGTGAGTTAGCTTATTCTAATTATTTTATGTCAGTGAGATCGTACAATATTTGTCCTTTTGTGTCTGGTTTGTTTCACTCAACATGGTATCTTCCAGGTTCATCCTTGAAGATATTGTCACATGTATCAGAACTTCATTCCTTTATATGGCTGGATAATATTCCATTGTGTGTATATATCACATTTTATTTATCCATTCATCGGATAAACCACATTTGGGTTGCTTCCATCTTTTTGGCATTGTGAATAATGCCACTGTGATCATCAAATGCAAATATCTGTCCAAGTCCCTGCTTTTGATTCTTTTGGGTATATACCTAGAAGTGGGATTGCCAAGTTATATAGTAATTGTATCTTAATTCTCTGAGAACTGCCAAATTGTCTTCCACAGTAGCTGTACCATTTTACATTCCCACCAGCAATGAAAGAGTGCTCCTATTTCTACACAACCTCTCCAACACTTGTACTTTTCTATTTTTTTAATAGTAGCCATTATTGTGTGTGTGAAATGGTATCTCAATGGGGTTTTGATTTGCATTTCCCTAATGGCTAATGATGTTGAACATCTTTTCATGTGCTTTTTGGTCGTTTGTATATCTTCTTTGGAGAAATGTCTATTCAAATCTCACCCATTTTTTATTTGGGCTGTTTGTCTTTTTTGTTAAGTTAAAGAATTTCTTTATATACTCTGGATATTAAGCCCTTATCAGATATGTCGTTTCCAAATATTTTCTCCCACTGTGTAGGTTGTCCTTTGACTTTCATGATAAAATCCTTTTGGGCACAAAATTTTTAATTTTCATGAGGTCCTATTTATTTTTTTCTTTTATTGATTGTGCTTTGGGTGTAAAGTTTAAGAAACCATTGCCTAACACGAGGTCCTGAAGATGCTTTCCTACATTTTCTTCTAGTTTTGTAGTTCTGGCTCTTATATCTAGGTCTCTGATCCACTTTGAGTTGATTTATGTATATGGTGTGACGTAGGGGTCCACCTTCATTCTTTTGCAAATGGAGATCCAGTTTGTTGAAGACACTACTCTTTCCCAATTGAGTGGTCTTGCTCCTTTGTCAAAAATCAGTTAGCCATAAATGTTAGGGTTGATTTTTTTTTAAAGATTTTATTTTATTTATTTATCTCCCCCCACTCGTTGTTTGCGCTCGCTGTGTGCTCTCTGTATCCATTTGCTGTGTGCTTTTCTGTGTCTGCTTGTCTTCTCTTTAGGCAGCACTGGGAACTGAACCTGGGACCTCCAATGTGGGAGGGAGGCGCTCAGTTGCTTGAGCCACCTCAGTTCTCTGCTTTTGTTGTGTCTCTCATTGTCTTTCCTCTTTGTGTCTCCTTTGTTACGTCATCTTGTTGTGTCAGCTCACTGCGCCTGCCCATCACACCAGCTCACTGTCTTGCTGGTCTTCTCTAGGAGGCACCAGGAACCGATCCCAGGACCTCCCATGTGATAGGCGGGAGCTCAATCACTTGAGCCACATCCGCTTCTTCTTTTTTTTTTTTTTTTACCGGGAGGTCCCGGGTATCGAACCCGGGTCCCTCCATATGGGAGACGGACACCCAACCATTTGAGCCACATCCGTCCCCCAACACATCCGCTTCTTGAGGGTTGATTTCTGAGTACTTTATTTGATTCCATTGGTCTATATGTCTGTCCTTGTGCCAGTACCATGCTGTTTGTATTACTGTGGTTTTGTAATAAGTTTTAAGATCAGGGAATGTGAGTCCTCCAACTTCGTTCTTTTTTTCAAGATGGCTTTGGCTATTCAGGGTCCCTTTCTTTTCCATACATATTTGATGATTGGCTTTTTCATTTCTGCAAAGAAGGTTGTTGGAAATTTTGGGGGATTATATTGAATCTGTAAATTGCTTTGGTTAAAACTGACATAGTAACAACATTTAGTCTTCCAATCCATAAATACGTAATGTCCTTCCATTTATTTAGTTCTTCTTTGGTTTCTTTTAGTTGATGTGGCTCTTGAGTACTTGAAATGTGGCTAGTCAAAATTGAGATGTTCTGTATATGTAAAATACATACTGGATTTTTGAAAACTGGGGGAAAAAAAGAATGTAAAATTTTTCAGGGGACGGATGTGGCTCAAATGGTTGGGCGTCCGTCTCCCATATGAAGGGACCCGGGTTCGATCCCTGGGACCTCCCGGTAAAAAAAAAAAAAAAAAAAAAATTTTCAGTAATTTTTTTCATTGGTTACATGTTGAAATGATATTTTTGATATACTGGGTTAGATAAAACATAATTAAAACTAATTTCACCTGCTTATTACTTTTTTTTAAGTGGCTACTAGAAAATTTTAAATGATATACATGGTTTGTGTTATATTTCTATTGGAGCAAATAGAGGTGAATTAGGGAATGGAAGCAGATGTTAGCAAGGAAGATACCCTGCAGGGAGGCGAGGGCCAGGGGGCAGGAAGTACATTCTTCAGATGAGGAAAAGATGAGAATGAGTAGCTTGTCTGTGAACTAGACAAGCCCTTGCTCTCTAGAACCCCAAGTCTAATAACACACAGAACAACACAAAAAAGATTTTTATATCTTATATAAGTCAGAGATATGTGAGCTCCTACTCCATGTTCAGTTTTCACATTCATTATTCTCATTTAAGCCTGTCAACAATTAGGCTAAGGAATCACTTTTTAGATGAGGACACAGAGACTCGGATGCTTAGTAACTTACTCAGGTTCACACAGCTAGTCAAAATCATATTGGAGATTTGCACTCAAGTCTATCTGTCTCCAGAACATTCAGAGTAGAATTTGGGGAGCCGTCTCTTTTGTCTGTGTGAATTGAGAAGGACTTCTGCCAGAGGGATATTCCTACAATTGCTGGGTAAGGAAGGGGCCTGGCCTAGGGTAGGAGAAGGTAAGTGAGGGATGGGCAGTTAAGAGTGTTGTAAGCTCATGTGTCTGACTGGGTGGTGGGCAGGATACCGTAGAACACCAAGCCTCCCCTTGCTTGCCTCTCTCTATTTTTGGAGGTACCGGGGATTGAACCCAGGACCTCATACATGGGAAGCAGGTGCTCAACCACTTGAGCTACATCCGCTCCCTTGCTTACTACCTCTTTACAGTCCATACTGGTGTAACTTCCCAACCCAAATATATCTGGGGAGTGACAGGGATAGGACTTTTGGATGGGTACTTCACAAACACACCCCCTTCTTATCTTGCCCCTATAGAATCAGCTGGATGAGAGCCAGCAAGAACGAAATGACCTGATGCAGCTGAAGCTGCAGCTGGAGGGAGAGGTGTCAGAGCTGAGGAGCCGAGTCCTGCAGCTCGAGAGCACTCTGACAACAGCCAGGCAGGAACATGCGGAGCTGACGGAGCAGTACAAGGTGGGAATTGGGCCAGGCAGGGGATGGGGCCTGGCTGCTCACCCAGTGTCCAAAATCTGAACCCAGTAAAGAGGGTAAAAGCGAGATATTAGTGGGATTTTGAGATTGTTCTGGCATCAAGGAAATAGGCTTAAGGAGCAACAAGTGAGATTAAATTTGATATGACAAGAGAAACTTCCCAAATACGTATTAAGGCACAGTTCTTTGAACCTGGAGTGCTGCGGTAGGGTAGAGATGGCCATATTCAGAGGTAAGAGAATGTTCCCTCAGTTCCTTTTTCAAGGAAGGTAGGAGCAGTCAAACGTGGGTATGCTCCTCCTAAGCCTTTGTTTCAGTCTTTGAGAGATAAGACTTAACCTCCCTCTTCTTCTGAGGGAATCTTAATTCCAGGGACTTTCCCGGTCCCATGGGGAGCTCATAGAAGAAAGGAACATCCTGAGCCGGCAACAGGGAAACCATGTGGCACGGATTCTGGAGCTGGAGAATGATATCCAGACCATCAGTGAGAAAGTGCTGATGAAGGAGGTAGAACTGGACAGGTAGGGGACATTCCCCACCCCTTACCTTACTTCTCTTCATTTCCTATGACCCCTGCACCCCAGCTTCCTGTTTCAGGTGAGCAGACCTGCTGCCTGTCTCACATGGTTTTTCTTTCCCTTCTCAGCCTCACTCAGGATATTCTAGTTCCAGGGGATATCTTTTTCCCTCCTAGCTCTCCTCCACTTTTCCCAACCCTATTCTGTATTCCTCTCCTTCAGAAATAGTAATAGAACCATTTATTGTGCAGCAAAAACTAAGCAGGAGCTAGGAGTGAGGGGGAGATTTGAATAGTCAACACAAGATAAGAAAGAATAGGTTTTCAATTTTACCATAGGAAATTAGACTCTGTTCTCACTATTAAGAAATATTAGAAATAGTGATCCAGGAATATTATGGAATCTCTCCCCTGTAAAAAAGGTTTGAAATCATAGAATCTTAGCATTGGAAGGAATATAGAACCTAGAGTATATAAAAGAGGATCACTACCTCAGAAGGCAACGTCTTTCAATATTGGACAACTCTAATTTTTTAATCTTTTGTATTGAGCCACACTCTGCCCTCCTATGACTTTCACCCATTAGTCCTGGTTTAGACTTCTGGAGCTACATAAAATTAATTTCTTTCTTCTACCAGACTATTATTTCTACCAAACAGCACAAATACCACCTCCCATCCTTGTCCTTCAGATTTTCATGAGGATAAACATGACAGTTCTTTCTTGCTTCAAATTACATGATTAATTTTCTTTCATTCAGTACTGGTATATTTGATATTTAAAAAAACTCTTTGATGGAAAGAGACGTTCTATACAAGGCCCAGAATAATAAGTGGGTTGATCCCTGAGGCTTCTTCAGCCCAGGATATGTTAATCTTGCTCTCCAGAGATACTAGATATCTAGATTCTAAGTCATGGAGTAAAAAAGTAGGGATCGGGGGTCGGATGTGGCTCAACTGGTTGGGCGTCCGACTCCCATATGGAGGGACCGGGGTTCCTTTCCCGGGACCTCCCGGTAAAAAAAAAAAAAAAAAAAAAAAAAAAAAAAAGTAGGGATCCCATTGAGCAGCTGGAAAAGATTGGGGACTGTCTAGATCAGGGGTCAGCAAATTATGTCCCACAGGCCAAATCCAGCCGACCACCGTTTTTATATGGCCCACAAGCTAAGAATGTTTTTTATACTTTTTAGTGGTTGAAAAAAAATTTAAAGAAAATAAATATTTTGTGTCATGAAAATTATGTGAAATTCAAATGTCAAGCACTCATAAATAAAGTTTTATTAGGACAACCACACATTTGTTTATGCATTGTCGATGACTGTTTTCTCACTACTATGGCAGAGTTGAGTAGTTGCCACAGAGGTAAAATAGTCCACAAAGCCTACAATATTTACTGTCAAGCCCTTTACAGAAAAAGTTTGCCAACTTCCAATCTAGACAAAAAGTTAAAATCAATAGTGACTGCACCTTGTCTAGGAAAGACAGAATTCCTTATCTCTTGATTGAGTAAAACCAACCAAGAAACCATCAGCAGGACATTCCATAAAAAGGTACATAAAGGGGAAAGGAAAACTCTTTTATTTCTAGACTGTGCTCTAGAACCAGGAATCTTGGGCTCTTGGGCAGCTTAGAACTGAATTGTCTTTGTTTGGGGATTTGAGTATCCCAGAGTGAAGTGGTGGCCTGGGCCTGGAGGAGCATCAGTATAGGAGCTCAAGACAGAAGTGCAAGTCCTTCACTCCTTCCCTGAATGGCAGTCAGATTCTCTGACATGCTGCCCTCCACTCGCAGGGTTAGAGACACAGTGAAGGTCCTGTCTCGGGAACAAGAGAAACTCCTTGGGCAACTGAAGGAAGTACAAGCAGACAAGGAGCAAAGTGAGGTAAGCGGCTCAGAGTTCATTTGTTTTCCCAATTGGTCATTCTGTGTTTTTTGATTCCCTTCTGTGTGCTGAGCACCAAAGAGGATAAAAATGTAAAGAAGACATTGTGTGCATGCTGCTGGAAACATAAGACTACACCCAAATCAGGATTAGTCAAAGTAGAATATAATAAGTGTCACAAGTGAAGTATAATGAAGTGTTATGAGGCTCCAGTGGTATGGATGAGAACACATCTTGTTAGGGATATTAGAAAAGATTTTTATAAAGAGGGCATGAACTAACCTAGTATTTTCAAACCTTTTTAACAGCAGAGCCCTTCCCCCACCCCCAATGAAGTTTTACATCTTATGTGGAACCTCACTAAATAAATGAAAACAATATTTTATTGCTGTAAATGTAGTTTTGTACATTCAGATGTATAACATTTACTTATAAGGTCAACAAAAGCAATTAGGTAATTTTGATGGATTCCAAAATTTGAAGTTGGAAGTTGTGGATAACTGTTCTGTCAGCCCCAGCAGCTTATGTATTTATTTCTTTATTTTGTTTTGGTTGTATAATATCTAGAACTGAGTACACGCAAGAAGATTCAACATGCAAGAAGATGCAAATGATAGCCATTTTAAACTGCCCACCTTGAAATCTCATTTTGCTCTTCAATTAAATTAAAAATAAAACAGAAACTCTATTCTGAGGTTTGCACAAAAATGAATTTATCTGGCAGCAGTGTCAATGGATTAGTGATCTCCAATGTCTTAACTTGTGAGGGTTTTTTGTTTGTTTGTTTTTTAGAGGGTACTGGGGATTGAACCCAGGACCTTGTACATGGGAAGCATGTACTAAACCACTGAGCTATATCCCCTCCCCAATGACAGATGGTTTATTTTGTTTGTTTTGTTTTTAAGAGATACTGGGAATCAAACCCGGGGCCTCATACATAGAAAGCAGGCACTCAACCTGCTCCCAACTTGTGAGTTTGTGTTGTTTTTAACATAATTTTTTAATAATTTAGAAGAAATTTAAATCAAATATTTGTAGAACCCCTAAATCATTTCCTCAGAACCTTAGACTTCTGTGGAAGATGGTTTGAAAACCACTCACTCAGCAGTGAAGAATAGGTAGAATTTGAGGAGACAGAGTTGAGAAGGAGACCATTCTAGGAACAGCGAAACACATGAGCAAAGGCTTAGCAGCCAGAACATTCAGGGCAGTTGAATGTGTCGGTGAAGAGTTTGAGATAAGGCCCAGATCATATTTGGAGGGTCTTGAGTTTAACCTTTACTCTGTAATAAGGCATTGTTGATTTTCAAGTGGGGCCAGCATGTACCTAAAGATCTGTACTTAAAAAGATTAATCTGATGGTCTTGTAAAAACAAACCAGGAGGCTGTATAATAGTACAAGCAAGAAATGACCAGAGCCTGAACTAATGTGGTTGTGGCAATAGTAGAAAAGAGAAAATGGCTGTGACCAAAATGGAGGGTGGAGCAGCATTAGGCTTTTCTGTGGGCTGAAGGGGGAAAAGAAGGTGCCATGAACAGAGAAAATAGGAAGAATGGGTGGATGGGAGGTATGTTCTGACTTCATGTGGATGTACTGAGTTTGAGGGGCCTGTAGGACATCCAGAGTGTGCTTTAATTTTTTTTTTTTTTTTTTTTTTTTTTTTTTTTTTTTTTTTACCGGGAGGTCCCGGGTATCGAACCCGGGTCCCTCCATATGGGAGACGGATGCCCAACCAGTTGAGCCACATCCGACCCCATAGAGTGTGCTTTAATTTAAAGTGAACAATACAGAAGTAGAAATGGGACATGGAATACCTAGATTCATGTAAGATCCTAGGCTGTGAAGCTGCATACTTCATTTCAGGAGCTGGAGAGGTGATGTTTGGGATTGAGTCCCTTTGAGCTAAGAACTCAAGAAGGGCTGACAAGACCTGAATGCTTGCATTTGTGTTCAGATCTGAGAAGTGAAACCTTAACTTCTTTCTTCACAATGGTCCACCTCCCTACCCACCCCAAACATATGTATCCCTTTCCTCACCTGCTCACCACCTGCATCAGGATGAGCTCCAAATGGCAGAACAGGAGAACCGTCGCTTGATTTTGGAGCTGCAGGAGGCCAGGGGCCGGCAGGAGGAGCAGGGTACTCAAGCCCAACGACTGAAGGACAAGGTGGCCCAGATGAAGGACACCCTAGGCCAGGCCCAGCAGCGGGTGGTGAGTGAAGGCCTCTAGGCAGCAGGAAGCAGAACAGGTTCCTTTGGCTGGTTGTTGAAAAGCCCAGGTGGCCAGAGAGAAGGGGAAGAGACATGACTAAAGGCTAAACGACATAGTCCTGGGTCCTGAAAGCAGTGGGGAGGAGGGTGGGGAAGAGGCGAACCTGGTGGAGGAGGAGGGAACCTGGTTACCTTCGTGGTTTGCCAGTGACTTCCTGGGATCCCTGATTGCCATCTCCTCCTTTTTCTTGAGGCTGAGCTGGAGCCCCTGAAGGAGCAGCTTCGAGGGGCCCAGGAGATTGCAGCCTCAAGCCAGCAGAAAGCAGCCCTTCTAGGGGAAGAGTTGGCCAGTGCAGCAGGAGCCAGGGACCGCACCATAGCTGAGCTACACCGCAGCCGCCTGGAAGTGGCTGAAGTCAATGGCAGGCTGGCCGAGCTCAATCTGCACCTGAAGGAGGAAAAAAACCAGTGGAGCAAGGAGCGGGCGGGGCTGCTGCAGAGTGTGGAGGTAGAGGATGGGGGGACCTGGCAGTTTCGGGACCATTGCCCCACCTCCATGGAAACTGCTATATGTGGCCAGATACTCTGGGAGGAGAGAAAGGGGGTTGAGAGTCTTAGAGGATCTAGGGGCAGGAGGTGTTATGACAGAGATCCACTCCATTTTCCAGGCGTACCCATCCCTAACCAGGGTATCCCAGTCCTGCTCTCCATATCTTCCTTGATTCAGGAATACTTACCATCCTAGGTACAAGTCCTGCCAGAGTGCCATTTCTTGATCAGCGCAGCGCCTTCCTATCATCCCTATCCTTCATTCAAGGTGTACAGGGAACGAAGAAGGCAAGAAAGAGAAATGAGTTAAAAAACAATTCAGTTAAATAAAGGAAGGGACATAGTGAGGGATGATGCTGTTGCCAGTGCCATCCATTTTTCTTTACCTTCACCCGCCCCCCCCCCGTTTTCCTTTTTTAACCTCTCAGGCAGAGAAGGACAAGATCCTGAAGCTGAGTGCAGAGATACTTCGACTGGAGAAGGCACTTCAGGAGGAGAGAACCCAAAATCAAGTGTTCAAGGTGGAACTGGCCCGGGAAAAGGACTCTAGCCTGGTGAGGCACCAATCCACTGACAAGTCTTGGTCCCATGGCCTCCTGTCTTGGTGCTCACGTAGATGTTGGGCAATGTCTCACTTGTACACCTCTCAGAGCTCATTGATTTGAAACATCAGTGTCCCCTTCAGCAATCAGGGCACACATCCTGGGCATAGTAGGGATGACAGAAGAATGAAAGATCACCACCTTGTGTGACCAAGGCCCCTAGACCCTAGCCTAGAGGCAGTCATCCAGGTCCTAAACTCTAGGGGCAGAGTTTGGGATTCAGAAGACTGAGACACCTGTGTCCAAGACGAGATTCAGAGAAGAGGAGTGTTGAGACTTCCCCTGTGTGTGTGTTGAAGCCAGAGAGGAGCAAAGGCACAGAAAGATGGGTATTAGATTCCTGGTTCCAGATTGTTGAGTCCAGGTCCCAGAGCCCAGGTTTTTGGAGAAACATTCTAGGCTCCAGCTTCCATATGACCCTTTTTTCTCAGGTGCAGTTGTCAGAGAGTAAGCGGGAACTGGCAGAGCTGCGATCAGCCCTGCGCGTGTTCCAGAAGGAAAAGCAACAGTTGCAGGAGGAGAAGCAGGTGAGAACACATGACTCAGGCCCTCTGGATATTAAAGTTGAGGACTTGAGGACTAGAAACTTTGTATCTTCTTGTCCTCGACTTAGAAACTGGTATCTCTTAAAGGTCCCAGAGGCTAAAAATGGGACTATGGCTCCTCCTCTTAGCTGACTCAGCAGGAAAAAGGAAGATTGATAGGGGAAAGGAGGGATGTAAGAGGTGAAGGAGGGCTCCTAGGGGAAGGGCACCTACCTTAAGTCACCCCACTCCTTGCTCAAGGCATCTATCCCTGAGAAGCTAAGAGTTCATCATGGATGCAAGGAAAGGCTCTGCAGGCCAGCAAGGTTGGCATCCTTCCAGCCTCTGGCACCTGCTTATTTCCTCCCTGACTCAAGGAACTGCTAGAGTACATGAGAAAGCTGGAGGCCCGCCTGGAGAAGGTGGCAGATGAGAAGTGGAATGAGGATGCTGCCACCGAGGATGAGGAGGCCACTACAGGACTGAGTCTGTACTCCCCCGATCTATGACACCTCTTCCCCACTCTACCTCCCCTGTTGGGGAAAAGTTCCATGTGACCTCTCTGGGAGTTGCCTCTGCCTTCTATGTATTTTGCCTTTTTCCTTCCCAGCCCCTGTTTAATTTAACTGTATCTCTCCATCCAGAGGAGATAAAACTGATCCAAGCCCCTTTTTTTCTCCCCTGCCTGTTTCCCTCGCCTGCAGGCTGCCCAGCAGTTCTGACCGACTCAGAGGATGAGTCCCCAGAAGACATGAGGCTCCCGCCCTATCGCCTGTGTGAGCGTGGAGATCCAGGCTCCTCTCCTGCTGGGCCCCAAGAGGCTTCTCCTCTCGTTGTCATCAGCCAGCCAGCTCCCATTGCTCCCAATCTCTCAGGGCCAGCTGAGGACAGTAGCTCTGACTCGGTGAGCAGTGAGGGAAGACAGAGAGGCACAGTAAGGAGAGAGTAGGGCCAAACCCAAGGAAGTCTTGGCCACGCAGGGCTCGCTTTTTTTTCTCAGGGGAGAGGAGGCTGGCATCTGCCCAGCCTCTTCAAAGCCACCCAAGGGATACCACCCTAAAACCCAGTCTGACCCAATGGCCTCATTGCTTCTATCCCCTCCTCCCTCACATTCATTCTCTTCTTATCCACCAGCCCCCATCAAAATACCACTCCTGCAATAGCCCCTCTGGTCACTTTCGCAGCCTTGGCTGCTCTCCCCTTACATGTCCCAGTATGCTACCCACCGCCATCTTGGGACACCACCCCAAAACCCAGTCCTGTCTTTTTGGTGCCCAGGAGGCTGAAGATGAGAAGTCAGTCCTGATGGCAGCTGTGCAGGATGGGGGTGAGGAGGCCAACCTGCTGCTTCCTGAACTGGGTAGTGCATTCTATGACATGGCCAGGTGAGTGCAATAAGAGGAGCACAAGGAGGGAAGATGAAGGTGGAAAAAGGGAATCCATGTGAACAGTCAACATGCCCTTTCCCCAAGTTCCCTCTTCTTGGTCCTACCCAAGACAAGGAGATGGCAGGTGTGCTTGACACAGAAAATTACCCACCACTCCAAATCCCAAGTGCCTTCATCTTATCCATTCCCCCCTGCCCGCCCCCCATCTTATCAAATGCACATGAGCGCTCAGAGGCCCTACCTTTAACTGGCTTCTATGTTGTCCTAGCACCATCTTCCGTGGAACCCAAATTGCCCTGCATCCCCTCTCTCTTGCCCCTTCCCCTTCCCCAACCACCAGATAGGTACCTAGGCTCCAGGGAGGAAGGGAAGTGACCAAAGATCCCAGGGATAGGAGCAGAGAAAAGACTGGGTCCAGCATCCATCTGGTTACCCCTGAGATGCTCTCCCTCTTCCCTGACCCTTTGGTGGGTAAAACTTCAGGGGTGGGAGGTTCAGGTATCAGACTGCCCCCCCAGCCTTCCCTTTTCTTCCCTGGGTCAAGAAGAGAGGACAGGGGAAAGAGATTCTGTCATCTAGCCCCCAGCTTTGCCTGAATGTGAGATGGACTCAGGGCAGGGAGGGGGTGATGCTGTCATGCTTCTCAGCTGGAGCAGGAAGATGAAGGACGATGTCAGACTCATTTTCAGCCTCATTAGGCAGCAGACGGAGATAGAGGGAGGAGAACAGGAGGCTGGGGGATGGGCTCTGCACTATAGAGACAAGCAGGGACTAAAGAGAGGACATGGGGTGCTGGAGAACTAAGGCTTCCTCTATTGTAGGGAGGGAGATGGTATAGGATAGACTAGGAGAGAGAACAACCAGGATGCTGCATTAAAACAGGATAATCTGGGAGCCCGGGTGCATGGGTCCCTCTTCCAGAGGTCCACAAGTCTGGAGGGGTGAAGGAGCACACTGACCTTTTCCTCTCTGCCTCTCTTTAGTGGCTTTGCAGTGGGTTCCCTGTCAGAGGCCAGCACTGGGGGCCCTGGCACCTCCCCATGGAAGGAGTGTCCTATCTGTAAGGAGCGCTTCCCTGCCGAGAGTGACAAGGATGCACTGGAGGACCACATGGATGGACACTTCTTTTTCAGCACCCAGGACCCCTTCACCTTTGAATGATCCCCCCTCCCTAGCACATGAACAAATGCACATGTGCACAAACACCCACATACACACTCACACACAGATGCACCCTTGGGTCTCATGCCTATTTTCCCTCACACTGGACTCCATGAGATTCTCTTCCCTAAGAACCACCCCTGTGTGCCCCCATTTTTATCCCAAGCTCTAACTTCATCCTCTCCCACCTGGTTCTTTTGTCCCAGACAGGGATTCTTCTTGGAAGCAGTGGCCGAATTTACCCCTTGAAAGCGGTTTTGAAGGAACCAGGATGGAGGAGACTTCCCCTGTGGGAATAGAATCATCCAGTCCTAGCCCTGGCTGCGTCTGTCACTCTCACCAGCCACTGAACCACCACCACCACCAGCTCATACACACTCATACATGCACTCACATTCACTTCTCTCTCTGGTGCCCCAAAGCCAATTCCTGGTGCACCCCCCTTCTTATTTGGGGTTTATGTTTGCTTCCCTGAGTTTTCTCTGAGACCTGCAAAGAGGTAGCAGCATGAACAATAGGACTTCTTCAGGTTTCTTTTGGTTCTAAGCATCATTGGTTCTTATTTCTGTTCCCCCCATTGCCTTCTGTTCCCTAACCCAGCCTTTTCCATAGCATTAGATATTATGGTTGGAGGTTTCTTTTGTATTTTTGAGGTTTCTTGCATTCCTCTCCCTCCCCTTCCTGCCACCATTCCCCAGCATCCTCACATGAAAAGAAAAAATGCATTTGTGCCTTCTGTGAGGGGTGGGGGGAGCAAGTGGTCCCAGGTCTCCCCATTTCTCAGCCACATCTCCCTTTCTAAGTCCTCCTACAGCAATAAGAGCTTTCACCTTGATGTCCCTCCCCCCTACCTGTAGTGTGGACAGATATATTTATATGATATGTATAACTATTCTAATAAAATGTGTTCTTATCACGAGGTGTGCCTAGAGCAAAGAGGCTCCAGTATCCTGCCTGCTAGACCCTGGTGGAGGGGAGAGGGCAGGAGGGGAATCATTCCTGCCTCGTGGGGGAGGATGTGGGGCAGCTGGTCTCCTGTTGTGTCTCCTGGTGTTCTGGCCTCCAGTGGGAAGAGGAGGAGGGATAAAGAACCTTTGTCTCAGGTGGGGGTCTGGCGTGGGGGCTCCTGCACTGGGGGCAAGGGCAAACACATGGGTCTGCACGGGCTCCACTTAGGGTTAGTACCAGTGGTGGGTTGGGGTGGAACCAGGGTACTGGCACAAGGTGCAAGGTGTGTGTAGTGGAAGATGGAGGGGAAGTTTCCACTACTCAGACCCTCACCTGCCATAGCAGCCATTACTGTATCTTGGGCCAAAGAACAGGCATTACTGCAGGCAAGAGTACACACCTTCAAGTATCCACTTAGCAAAAAATACCCTAAGTCCCTACCTCAAAAGACTACTCTATTTCCTTCCCATCTCTGCCTGCCTCTCTCACTCTTAGGCCATCCTCACCCATATGCATGCTCTGACTTCAATGGCAAAAACATTTATCCACTCTAACCAGTTTCACAAGCTAGACAGACACACGCACAGTGTCGTAAAGCATTTATTAAGGACCTGCGTGCTCACCAAGGCTCTCAGCAGTGCTCTGCATAAGCACACGCCTTCAACCCCCTTGTTCTCTCTCCCAATATCAGCCACCCTTCATTCCCTCCAGGGCCCCTGGGTGCACCACCCCCATCATTCCTTCTTTTCATGCACCTGAAACCCTCTTGTTCACCCCCCTTTCAGCCCCACCTGGATGACATCTTACATCCTTCCTTCTTCCCTCACATCTCTGTCTCCTAGCAACCCCATCTCATTCCCTGAATCCCTTCCAAGGAAATTAGAGATAATGGATCTCTCCTCTCTCCATCTCAACCTCTCTTTATTGATCCTCCTTTAATGAAAGTTAATTATAACAATGATTTAATTAATAGAATCCCTCTCTTCCTTTATTGCTTCCCGTATTAAGACTATTAATAAATACGAGCTGGGCTGACAGAGGCATCCATCACCCGCCTGGGATTCCCCCCATCCCTCCTATACCCCTCCTCTTCCTCCCCTCCCTATCCTGGCCTATAAACTTGCCGGGGTAGTGGGGGTTAATCAGAGAGGAATTATGAGCCAACATCCCCAGCAGGAGGTGCATTTAATGAAATCACTTCTGATTTATGTCTGGGGGACACTGGGTAGGGGAAAGATTCTGGGACTCAGGCATGCTGGCTTCCAGAAAGGTGGCCCCCTAGTACAAAAGAGAAGGAAGGGGGACAGAAACAGGGACCCAGGTCCTCTGCTCCTACCCCACAGCCTCTCCAAAAGCCACACACCCCCTCACAGGAGTCACATTTGGCAGCTGCACAAGGCCATTGCCGCAGAGGCTGCCAGTCTAAAGCGCTTATGAAGACTACAATGTAGGTTTTGTTCTTTCCCACCTCCCCAACTTCACACGGGTCATTCTTGCCTCTTCCTCTCCCCCTGCCCTGTTCTGCTTCACTTTCCCAAACCTGCTCCACATTCCCCTTCTCCATAATGCCACCCCCACCCCCAGTCCCTCACCACACTCCCTGGCCCTGATAGCTAGAGTTTTCAACAGCTCCTTTCTCTGCCGTTTGTATGTTTTTCTGATATGTAGTCTGTGCTTTCAGACTGAGCGTTTCCCCAGAAGTTGGGAGCCATTTTTCTTCCTCATGATTTTCCTACCCCAGGACCCAAGGCATGGCTCCCTTCACACCAAAGGAGCTCAGGTAATGGTAATTGACTGCATGGGTAAGGAGATAATACAGCTGGGTTCCAATTCTAGTTCTGTCTCCTACTCACTGTGTGGTATTTGGCAACTCAGCCTTACTGCTTGTTTTCCCTTCTGTAATATATCATCTCCTTCCCTCCCTGCTTCCCAGCATCCATGCAGAAACTGATAGATCTGAATGGGCTATGGGCTTGAGACTCTAGTGTGAAAGGAAAAGCAGTCCAAGCAGCGGCAAGTAGGAACTACTGTAGTGTGTTTGATGGTAGATGAGTGAATCCAAACAGATCGCTCCCCACTTAGGAACATGAAGTGCACATCACTTAGTGTGGCAGTCAGGGTCCTTACCATCTGGTCCCAGCCTGGCTTTTGCATTTCCCAAACTACCCTAAGGAACTCTGAACTCCAGTTTTACAGAAGCACTCCACAGAAACATACACTACTTTTGCATACCTCTTAGCACATTCTTTCCCCTCAGCTCAAAAGACACTTCCTCCATGAAGCCTTCCTTGACTTCCCTCAGGCAAAGCCAGTCATTTTTCTGAAATACTATAAAGCACTTTGTAAAAACACACTGCATTGAGTTTATAAGTTTTTCTTCCCTCTAGGCTATAAGCAACTTGAAGGCAGCATCTGTGTTTATACATCTCTGTATCCTTAAAGTCTAGTGCAGAGACACACATGGGTCCAGTTCTCCAAAAATAATTTTAAATTATTTTTAAATGTTTCATACATACAAGAATATATGTGGCAGATGGAGAAAGAATAATAAACTGAACATCCTCAGACTTACTATCCAACCTTAAAAAAAACATCAAACATTAGTAATACCATTGACGTGCCCTGTGTTACCTGAAAGAACAAAATGTAACGTTATTTGGGAGGGAGATGCTTCATCCTTTAATTCAGAGAACTTTGTGGAGTACTCTTTATGGGTCAGGTACTGGGGAGCAGAGATGGAACTGTCAAAAACCCTGACCTCAAAGAGCTCACAGTCAAATTAAACCAATAAATATGAGAAAGCAAGATAAGTGCTACTTTAGAGGTATAAGGGAACCACAGAGGAGGAGTACTTAAACAAAACTGGGGAGACAGTTTCCCAGGGGCAACGATATTTGAGGGAAAAGATGATTGGCACGGTTTTGGCTTGCTTAACTCCCTATGTCTTTGGGATCTTCAGGAGAGGTCCAGTAGGCAGTTGGATAGACACATATTAAATCCAGAGATCAAAAGAGTTTGGCACTGGAGATAGAGATATAAGATCCATGAATGTAAAGGTGATGAGAGTGAAGAAATATCACCCAGGACTCCCTGCATTAGAATGAAAGGGTAAGAGGGCCAAGGGCAGAACCCACAAGAACATCAACATGTAAGGGAAGTTGATATGTACTCATGGAGAAACCTGAGAAAGATCAGTCAGAGAGGCAAGAAGCAGCTCAGGAGAGATGAGTCAAGGAGAGAGGACAGCAGGGGCAGGTGCAGCAGAATGACTCCTGGAAACCAGTGGAATAACAGCCAGGTCACTGGTGGCTCAGCAAGAGGAGTTTGAGGAGAGTGTTAGAGGTGGAATTTACTGTGCAGCCAGACTTCATAGGCCCTGCAAAAAACACATGGTTCTTCTGATCTGTAGGAATTGGGAATGTCTCCAGAATCACATAAAAATGAGGGTTCCTGAGTCAAGGTGTAAGAAAAATCAAGGACTGGAAACCAAGATATCTGGGACTCCAACATCAAAGCTCCTGCTACTACCTCTGACTAGCCAGGTATGAGGCACACTCTAAATTAATTTAAAGCCTAAAACTGTGCAGTCCATTAAAGTAGCCACTAGCCACATGTAATTACTGAGGACTTAGAATATGGTTAACCCAAATTGAGATGTATGTAAGTATAAAATACATACCAGATTTCAAAGACTTGGTTCCAAAAATAGAATGTAAAATATCTCATTAATGAGTTTTATATTGATTGCATGTTGAAATTATAATATTTTGGATATATTGAGTTAAATAAAATATATTATTAAGCTTAGTTTCACCTGGTTCTTTTTTTTTTTTAATGTGGCTATTAGAAAATGTCAAATTACATATGTGACTCACAATGTATTTCTATTGCACAGCACTGGCGTAAGCCCTGCCACAGAATAGGACCCCCAATAACATGGACGTCCCTTAGATGTTCTTTAATCATGCCAAACTTCCAACATTCCTCCTGGAAGGAAGACAATATGCCTGGAACTCCCAAGACCGCATTCTAGATGCACTCCTATACCCCGTACTCCCAAACTATGGCCAGAGAGTCCAGTCCTCAAAACCCCATCTTCAGTTTCCCCTATCCTACTTCCTCATACCCACCCCTCTTCCAGGTCTATTGATACTCTGGTGAGAGCAGAGATGTCCTATTCTAACTCTCACAAAAATGGATTATTTCTTCCCAGCTTCGAGTTTAGGATCTCTCTACCTATCCTAAATTTAGAAACCATGTCTTCCCTCTTTTCCCTCCATCTCTCAACTCCCTTTTCTTTTCCTCTTTTAAAACTGTGGAGATCTCTCAAATTGGTGGAAACATGGCGTCGTGGAAATCACCTAGGCTTTACAGCCCCATAGACCTAGTTTGACCTACTTCCTAATCATGTGGCCTTGAGCAAAATACTTCATCTCTCTGAGCCTTCATCTGCAAAATGTGGATAACACTCACTGGGAAAAGTTATTGTGAAGATTAAATAGGATCAGATAAGCAAAATGCCTTGGACAGTGTCTGGCATGTAGGAATTTTGTAATTTGGGGTTTCCCATGTTGTCTCTTTCCCCTGCATATTTGGAGAAGTAAGAAAAGAAACAGAGCAAGCTCAGGTCTGTATATATAGACTCAGAGATCTTTTCAGAGATTATTTTCAACTTCCACTCACTGCAGAAATTCCCTGGACTACATCTCTCATTGGTAGTCATCCAGCCTCTGCTTAAACATCTCCAGGGGCCATTCATTGGTTCACTCAATAAACAAGAACAAGGCACTGTGGGAGCCACAAAGTTAAGTTTGTGTTAACACAAAGTTGCTGTTAAGGAGCTTATACATTTGCAAAAAAGATGAGCAGAGAAATAACTATAATATAAGGTAAATATGGCATGTGCCAATTTAGATGCCTTGACAGAGAGCTAACAACTTTACAAGGTAATCCATACTTGACAAAGGTAGTTCTAATGTTAGGATCCCTCTCAAATCTCTGACCTCAGTTTCCTCATTCAGTTAATGGAACACTTGGGTTATGGGTCATTCCAAAGGAGGAGATTTCTGCAAAAAAAACAACCTTAAAACCACATCTAGGAAGATGTGGACATGGGCAAGGCTAGAATGGGTGGACTGGATAACAGGTGTGGGGACCAAGGATTAGTTCCAAGACCCTTCCAGCCTCTTCTGTATCACAGAATGGTTTCTGGGAGTCCCTAGATGTCCCTCCCACTCCCTACCTACTACCAGCAATTCCTGCCCCCTGGAAAGCCCTGCACATCCCTACTCTCAGGACTTCTCCAATGTTCTTCTGTCTATGCCTTTCTCTCCCTCCTCTCCCTATCCCTGTTACATCATCTACATATTTTATCAGCATCTTTATTATTTTCTTTGTGTTCACCTCTGCTTCAGTCTCTCCACCTCATCATTTTGATTTTTGGTTTCCGTTAGTCTCAGGGTCTTTTTTTCCTCGTTCATCGTTTCTTGGTCCATCTCCATTTTTCTGTCTCTGGCCTTGCTTTCTCCCCAGCTGCCGCAAAGCCATAAATCCAGCCGGCCCTGCAGCAGGCAGCCGCCAATCAATGGGCTCCAGGAGTTGGGGGGAGGGAATGAGAGATGGGGGGATGGAAAAGCTGGGGCGCTGTTGCTATAACAAGGGAGGGGAAAGGTGCAGAAAAGAGGGGAGAGATGCCCCTCCTAGAGGGCAGTCGCAGCTGCCTCCACAGCTGGTGCCTGGGCCCCTTTCCTGCAGGGAGCAGACATGAGCCCCTCTTTCTCTTGTGAGGCAAGGAACTTGAGTCCCTCTCCTTCATTCCCCAAACCATGATTTTTCATCCAAAACCACCAGCCACAGATCACTCCAAGAGAGATTTTCCTTGTCCTTCATTCTTAGGCCCTCTGAAAAGGAGGGAGCTAAAGGGCTTTGGGGATCTTGAGGAGGTGTGGGACAGATACTACATGGATCTTAAGACAAGAAAAGGATGGCCAGGGCAGGGTGTAGTGAAGGCTGCTGAGAAACAATAGGTATTGGGGAAGCACTGAGAGGAGGGAGAGTCCTAATCGAACAAGGCTGAACCAGATTAGGCATTTCAGGCTTCATACCTGCTCCCCGGCCATTCCTAAAGGCAGGCAATCCTGACCAAGTTCCTGGTCCCTGGTCTGGGTTGGGGTTGGGCAGCTGAGGGTACTATATAGCGGACAACTACCCAGCTCATTATTAGAAACTTACAGAGCCTGGCGGGGGAAGGAGGGGATGCTGGGAGGGAAAGGCAAAGAAAGGAGGGAATAGCAAGCGATTTTTAGGAGAAGAGCAGAGGAGAAACATTTCCGCCCTGCTGGGGCAGAGGGAGACAGGCCCAGCAAGTGGTAATTCCTGGTGTGCCGGCGACCCCTGCTGGCTGCGCATACCCCTGCCTGGGAGAAGAGAAGGTACAGCCAGCCTGTGTGAGTGCTCAGGTGTGTTGGCTGTGACACTGAGTGTGTCACCATGCAACTGTGACGGTGCTGGTAGTGCTGCCCATGTGAGCACCCCTGTGTGAAGGCAGTATTGTGACCCAGCACAAAGCTGATGGCTCTGAACTCCTGGCTGTCCTCTGGGGAGTCTGAGTAACTGAGAAGGGTTGGGTCTTTGAGCCTAGCATATCTCCTCAACAGTGTCACTGCTGGGGTCAAAGTAAAATTAACCAGTCTGGGTTTAAGGGAAATGGTGTGGGGTTTAGAAGCAGACTTACCTGAGTGAAACGCTGGATGCCCCTGTCAAAAGCTGTATGACCTCAGGCAAGTTATTTAACTTCTTTGAGCTCAACTTTCTTACTTGTAAGGGAGTAATAATACCTACCTCACAGGGCTGTTATGAGGGTTTAGCACTTTGCTTGGCACTGGTAAGCATTTAATAGATGTTAATTTTCTGCCTCCCTCTTCCTTTATCTACCTCCCACCCCAAGGTCAGATAGGGATTTCAAAAGGCAAATAAACTGGGGATGATGTTGACAATGATTATTGTGGTGGTTTATATTTTTATCACTCATGCAAATCATTTTAAACATATTTTTAATACACTGCTTTTTTTCCATTTTATTAGCCAAGCACATCATGATCATGTTTTATTGGGAAAGAAATATCCTAATGTTATGGCAGGTATCTAGAATGACAGCCTTATGAAGTGATAACAAGGCATGACAAACCTTTCTTTACTGTGATACATTTTCATTAGTCAGGTTAATCAGGAATTAGCCATTAGAACAAGGGCTTAAGATAAGTACATGACAGTCATCTGTGGAGATCAAAATCTCCTGATTTTCCAATGGGTATCTAATTGTTATTGCTGTCGTTGGGGGAGGATTAATGCTTAGATTGAACTGGTCTTAAAACATTAGATAACTCAAGAAGATATGACAGGTAGTTAGAAACAGTATATTCTGAAATTTAAAAGAAGACGGGTTGCAATTCTATGGAAGCACATTCTAACCCCTGTAGCCAGCCAGTGACAGGGCATTCAAGCAGAAGCTGGGGGCCTCCCTGGCAGGAATACTGTGAAAGAGATTCGGGCTGCCGAGGAGGATGAGATAAGAGACCCTCCGAGGTCTCTCCACAAACACACTCAGGAGTAGGAATACTTAGCTCAGTAGAGTGTTCCAAAAGGCATTCTTGCCAGAGCCGGGGTCAGTGGTTGTCACCATGGGAGGAGGGGGAGGGTAGTAATGATAACTGTATTTTTTTCCTCTCTGAGGTTTTGTTCTTCCCAGAACAAAGATTCTAGGCTCTTTCCCTCTCTAACCATCCCCAAATTTCTTTTGATTTCTTCTGCTATCTCAATTTTTTTCTCAGCTTCTTAGGATACATCTCCAAGTATCTTAAAGAAAACTTTACTTAGAAAAAGGGCTTTTTTCATCCTTCAGTTTTCTACCTCTAAGAGGTGGGCAGGCAGGGTGGGGTTGGGGAGAAGGGGGAAAATATATCTTGAGTTCCTATTAAATGCAGAAACTAATTAAGTGTTTCTCTGCTTTCATGCAGGCAAATGTGTTTGTATATAATCTTGTTTTGTACATGTAGATGTAAATGTGGATATATCTGTAGGAATTCTTTGCTGTTTGGGCCTCTCTGAGGGGGTCTTGATATCTCTTTACTGCCTGTGGGGAATTCTGTGTGCAGCTCCTCTGAGGATTTCAATACCTCCCATGTGTACACAGACTGACCAGGAGTTACTCTTCTGGTTTTGGAATCTTCGTGCATGATCCCAGGTTTGCCTGTCCCCATCCTGAGCACAAGTGTGTTGACGCATCGGGACCCCTCTGCCTCCCTACCTTCTACGTGTGCAACACTGCATTTCCCATCTCAGACAGTGCCTGCAGATCCATGTGCTCAATCGGCCCCACGTGAAGCCATGTGTGTCCTGCAGCTCCTCCTCTTACCTCTGAGGAGAAGAGTCCTTGGCACCCTCCCCTCCTGACCACCCCCACTCCCCACTTTCCATACCAGGAGAGATCTAATTACACAGAAATTAGTACAGAGAAGGATCGTTTGCTTTTATGGCATCAGCACCGGGGCAGCTGTAAATCTGGAGCCGCTGCTATAGCCGCCTCTGGGCACTGTGCAGACTGGAGTGGGACTTACCTCCATGCCTCACTTTGCTCCATCTCTGCCCAGCTGCCTAGGCTTCTACCCCTGCCCAGGACCCCAGAGCCCAGTAGGTACCCACCTGAGGAGGAGCATGAAAGTAGAGGAAGGATGTGGTCAGCCAAAAGATGACACATAATAGGTGATAAGTGGAAGTGGCTCAAGCGACTGGGGTTCCTTCTACCATGTGGGAGGACCCAGGTTTGATCCCTGGGGCCTCCTGGTAAAGGTGAGCCAGGCCCATGCGGGGAGCAACGCAGCAAGATGATGACGCAACAAAAAGAAAGATGCAGGGGAGAGTCAAGGCAAGACAGGACAGAAACCAGGAACTGAGGTGGCGCAAGCGATAGGGTACCTCTCTCCCACATCGGAGATCTCCAGGATCGAATCCTGGTGAAGCCTGGAGGAGAAAAATGAGAAAAGAAGACAAAAAAAAAAAAAAAAGAAAAAGAAACAGACACAGAAGATCACACAGTGAATGGACACAGACAGCCAAAATGGGGCCGGGTGGGGTGTGTGTGTGCGGAATAGGTCATCAAAAAATGTTCACTGAATGGAGAGGGGTGAATTCCAGCAATGCTAACCACAGCCCAACTATCCAGACCCAACCGTCAAGGGATGAATATCCCTAGTATAATTTCGTTCATATTCTTTAGCAGTTACAGACCATCTTCTCCACTTTCTTATGGACCCAAATGAAGAAGCTCATATTCTAAAATGTCATCCTGGCTTCCACTTTCAAAACCCTGAACTTCTCAGGCAGCACTGGATAGTGAAGACAGCCCAGGATTCAGATCTTGATTCTTCTGCTTACTAGCTAAGGACCTTGGGTGCACATCATGCCCCACCCTCCAGACCTGAGCCTTGGTTTCCTCATCTATGAACTGTGAGTCATGAAACTTGCCTTTTCATTGCCATGAGACAGCAATGAGAAAGTATTGAACCAGTGGGAAAGTTGATCCACTAATCCCGGTTATCATCACTATTAATGTCTTGCTAGCTAACACTTCCATATCCCCACCACTGCTTCTACCTCCTCTCCCCTATCACCCTTAACCTACACTTTATCCCAACCAACCCCCACTCAAGCACCATCACATACTTTGGGGCACTAGGATATGCAGGTAGGTTGTACCCAGCCTGGAGCAAATGTTTCTTTATTTCAAGAGCCTCATCAGAAGACAGGGGTGAGACACAGGTAACTCCAATAATCCTTGGGCACCTGGAGACAGTGTCACCCATAGCCAACTTTCTCCAAGCTCCTACCTTGCAGTGATTGTTTTGATCCCTCTTATTTTCTTAGAAGAGGCTATGAATTTGTTCCTTGAGGTACTGAAAGGTCTCGTTGTAAATGATTATTAGGTAGAAAAGAATCAAGGACTTAGAGAATTAGGAGGGAACAGAAATTGGAGAATGAGGGTAGATACAGGAGGCTTTAAACTCATCCCACAGCAAGATAAAGGGGCCCTTTAGAGAGTAGAGAGACAGAAGCCAAATGTCCAGGCTCCCAACTTCCTGCCAACACAGTCCCCAAAACCAGGGACTTAAAGTCTTCTCCCTCTTGTCCTCTCCAGCCCTCTGCCAGAAATTCCTGACAGGAATCCCATTTAGGTTACCCCTATGTGGATAAACCTGGAGAGCTGGAAATGGTGTGTAGGCCAGGAAGGGAAGAGGCAAAGAAAGGGAGAAGGGTAAGCCCTTCCTCAACCCCAACTGCCCACATCTCCAAGCACTATTTGGGCAGAAACCTCTGCTCCCGCCGTTCAGGGGCAGGAGCTCACAGAAGGAAGCTGAGGCATATAGTCTGTGTCTGGGCTCTCACCCCCAGATCTGCATCTCAGGGAGGGTGAGGATTTGGCGTGAAGGGCAGAGAGGCTGGGGGATCTCTGGCCCCCACCTTCCCCCACCCCCAGCCCCAACTCAGGCTGCAGTCTCTCCTCGTTGTAGCAGAGCGAGAGCAAAGGGACGGGCAGTAAAGATGAGTGATGGCGCGGAGACAAGCAGAAATACACCATCATGAAAATGCTAATGACTCCTTGCTCTCTTTCTTTATGGTTGGAGTAATACAGACTTCAATCATAAAAACAATCTCCCAACATTTTAATGGGCTCCATCATGCCCGCACTTGTCGGTATATTTGAAGAATAAATCACCCTCCCCGCTCGGAATGAATTCGCTGTCAAACTCGGCTCCCTCGGAGAAAATGGATGAGGAAAGAGGATGGAGGGTTTTTTTTCTGTTTTTTTTTTTTTTGAGGGTGGGGGTCCTCTCCCACTCTAACTCCCTCCTAAACCGGGCATTAGATTGTTGTGCGAGACGCCTGGCTCCTGGGTGGAAAAAAGGGGCAGTTGGGGATTGGGGAGACTGAACTCGAACGGGGGGTTTAGGGAACAAGAAACTGAGACTGGGACTTCACACGGAGAGAAGCCGCGCCTAGTTTGGACGTGGAAGAGAGAAAGGGGCGGGCACAGCGGCGGCATTTGAAGGAAGGGGCAAAATTTTTACTTTGAACCGAGAGAATGCAAAGAAGATGCAAAGTACACGCAAATCCGAATTATTTCGGCGTTATTTGGTCGGATTTCTTTCAGACTGAGCCCCAGGCAGAGCCGCAGAGGGAAAGGGAGAAAGTTCGAGAAATCTCTTTGGGGGAAGCGCAAGCAGACAGGCCAAGAAGGAAGCCCAAGAGTCCCGGCCCTGAGCTTCCAGGCTTCAGCGCAGTAAGCCACAGGTCCACACGGCTGGGAAGGGGGTGAAAACCCCACCGAGAGTCCCGGGTAATTCTCTTTTCCATACAGGTGGCCGGCAGCCAATGAAAACTTGGGCTGCGCATGCTGCAAACAGCCAATCGCAGTTAAGGATGAGTCGGGCGTGCAGGCTTAATTGCATCTTGATTGGTTGGGATGTTGCTAGGCAGAAATCGGCTCCTGCAGATTGGTGCGGGCAAGACTGAAGAGACAGGTGGATAAGAAAATATCTGGAACCCTTGACTCCTGGGATTGACATTTTTCTTCCCGGGCTCCTTCATTCTTTTAGGATGGATGGGGTCAGAGGAAGACTCTCCCTTTTCAACTCTTTTTGAGTAGGACAGAGCCAAATAGTTATCCTATCTTTTCCCCAAAAAGCTTTCAGAGAAAGCTGGCTACTTGGAGGGTCTTCTAATCTGAAAAATCTCCGGGGGTATTTCAATCCCACTCAGGAAGTCCATCCTGAGGCCTACTGTCAAGTCTTCCAGCCAATTTTCTCTGATATACATAAAATATGCTGAGGGAATGGAAACAACTCTCCTCACATTCTCCCTTCATGACCAAAGAGCAGATTTCTCTACCTCCTGGCCACCGGCCACGACCCACGGGTGCCCCGCAGACTCTGTGAGGGGTCAAGAAGTGCAAAATCTTCTCCCAAAGGTCTGCGCTGTTGGCGTGCTCAAACCTGCGGCTTTGGCGCCTTCATTTGCATCTCATTTGCATAAGAGCCCTTCCTCCGGGGACAAACGCACTTTCTTTTCCCCAGCCACTTCTCCCAGTCTACCTGCATCTGCAGTTCCTCTTCCTCCTCCCGACTCATCCCCTCGCCAGCCCCCCGGCTTGGCAGCTCCTCTCCGTCCGCCTCCGACCCCTCTCTCAGCGGCCGGCTCGCCCCTGCCCCGGCGCACCCCGCCTGCAGCCCAGCTGCTGGGGCCAGGGCCCCGGAGCCTCCCACGGCTGCAGAGGCCCTGCCTCCCAGGGGGCCGAGGAGGGCGGCGGCAGGGAGAGGCAAGGGCGGCCGCGGCGAACCGGGAGCCCGCTAGCCAGAGCTAGACCGTCGGCGAACAATATGCCACCATTTAAATCTGAACGCGCGCCAGCCGCCGATTGTGATGTTAATTCGGGCATGATTTAGGGGGGCGGGCCGGAGGGGGGGCTGGCCGCCTCTCTGTCAAAGTGCTGTCCGGGGGCTTAATATTTGTAATTGAAGCTGATGAGGACTCCGTCTCTGTTTACACTGATAAAAAAAAAAAAAAAAAAAAAAAAAAAAACTGGGAGGTGGGGGGAAAGCAACTAAATTATGGGGCCGGGAGAAAAACATGATTAATCAAAGGTTTGAACTGTCGCTGTGTTCGAGGCCCAGTAAATCTCGCCCGGCCGGGTCCTGCGGAGGCCAGAGGATAAATCTGAGCCGCGCGATGTTTGCCGCCCCTTTCTGTTTGCCTCTCTGTTCGCACGTCAATTAATTCGGTAATTGGATTTGAAAAGATGTAAAAAGATTATCAAGGGGGACCAGGAGGAGTGGGTGTGGAAGAGAGAGCCTGGGGATGGAGAGGGAGGAAGCGAGAGCGGGTGGGGTCAGCTGGAGGCGGGGGACCCAGAGAGGGTGGAGCCCGCCCAGAGGGCGCCTCACCCAGTTCGGAGACCCTGGGAAAGGCTCATGCTCAGCTCTGCTTCCCATCTACCCCTCCACACACAGCTCCCCCCACCCAAGATTTCCCAAATTCTCCTACTTAAATCCTGCCACTTGGACCGCCGGCCCTTCCCCTCAGTTCTGTTGTGTTTTCGAAGCTGATGGATGTCCTTCGTGCATGAATTCCTTTGCGAGTGTTTGTATGTTGGTTTGTTAACGAAGTTTCACTGTTCCCTGGGCTCCCACTTCTGGTTCGCCCCATCTGAGTCGGGATTTTCCCACAAAGATTGGAGGTTCCCAGAAAGGCAGGGACCTAGACTTGTTTTTATTGTTGTTGTTGATTTTTCCACTCTTTTTCTTTCTCCTTCGTTAGAGAAGTTGCGGGGTTACAGAACAATCTCATGCATAAAATACAGGATTCCCATTACCAACCCACCACCAACAGCTTGCAATGATGTGGAACATTTGTTAAAATTGATGAAAGGACATTTTTATAATTGTATTATTAATTAAAAGTCCATGGTTTAACTAAGGGTCCACTGTGTAGTGTAGTTCCATGTTTTGTTTTGTTTTTATTATTTATTCTATCTATATACAATCTAACATTTCCTCTTTTATTCAGATACATATTTCAATGTTGTTAGTTGCGATCACAATGTTGTGCTACCATCACTACCATCCATTACCAAAACATTTCCATCATTACAAATAGGAACTCTGTACATTTTAAGCATCAAGACTTCTACGGGGAGGTCCCAGGGATAGAACCCAGGTCCCTCCATATGGCAGACAGACGCCCAACCATTTGAGCCACATCCACTCCCTATAAAGACTTCTTGAAACCCTTCAGTGCTGAGGACAGGACTTTTCGCCCCTCATTCACAACCTCCCCCCACACACACACACACACAAACACACACACTTTGAAGTCTAATCTACAATCAAAACTTCCTTCTGTCTATGGAAAATATCTTTATAAACATATAATACACACACACACAAACTGACCCAAATCCTTGGGCACCAGGCCCTCAGTTGCAGCCTGAGAAGTAGAGGCTTCAGAAATTAGCCCTTCAGTAACCTCAAGTAAGTCCCCCCAAAATGTTGGACCCATCTCCTGGAAGGAGAACGATCTTGTTTTAATTTTGGGGGGGGGGCAGTATAATAAGGTCAGGGGAGAGATGATGTCCACCTGCCAATTTGTGAGAGAAAGAGAGAGAGAATTGGGGGAGGGGGCAGATTTTTCTCCTTGGTCTCTGCAGAATTTTATTCAGGGATAGAGAAGGTTGAAAAAAGCATATAAGAGAACCAGCCTCCATGCAAATGGTTCTGAAAAATGACAAGATGAAATTGGAAGCAGGGAAAGTGGTGAGGACAGAGACTTAAAGTTCTTTCTGCCTGGCTGCCTGGTATTGAAAAAACCCTAGGGAAGATGCCAGCAGGCACCCCAGCCAAGGCTCCAGCCAGAGGCTGCTCTGGTGAGTACAGAACACATGGCCATCCTTGGTGTGCAGAAAAGGGAGACTAAGGGGGGAGAGCTGAGTCAAATAACCTGAAGGGAATAGCAAACTACTTTTAAGTAAGCATACCAATTTAAGACACTGATGACTGACAACCATGGCAAATTGTTCATATAATTATCATCCTTTGCATACCTGAGAGGCCAAATCCCATCTGTGAAAGGACAAAATGGAGGATTCGGGCAGCTTTGGTTTCCAGGTGGAGCCTCCTCAGAGAAGGTGGCCTTTGCCTGCTCTTTCTTGTTAACTTATCTCAGTCTCTTGGTGGTCTCCATAGAGCACCACACTCAGAAATTAACTGGACCCACTACTTGCCTTTCTATCATAACCTGACTTGGGATATGTGCTCTCTGAATGAGACCTTGAATAGCTAGTATCCTGTATACTAGGAAATACTGTCATTTAAACTTGGGAATTGATGGATGGGTTCACAGGAAAAAATCAGGATCAGGGGTCCTTCTACTGGAGCTGTCTCTGTGCTCCCCATTAGCCAAGGCTTTCATGAAGCCACTGAAGTCTTCACTCAAAAACAGACACCCATCTTACAAATGACAATACTACCAGCTATCCCTGATACCAAAGGGAGAGGAAAGATGAGATTTAAGGGATCACCACCAGATTTAGGCAGCTGAGGGTAATGGAAAGAGCACTGGACTTGGATTCAGAATGATTAGCTTTAAATCCATTATTGTCACTTACTAGCTATGTGGTAGAATGTGCTGAAAATCCGAGAGCAGAATTGACTTCTATAGGTCACAGAGTGAGTAAATGGCACGGCCATCTTTCAATTGTGTTCGCCGCCGCTCGCCCGCGCCAGCGCCGCCTCTCGCTCGACGCTCAGCCCGAGGGGAAGGGGTAGTGAGGTCCCTGCGCCATGGCTCGTACCAAGCAGACTGCCCCCAAGTCGACCGGCGGCAAAGCCCCCCGGAAGCAGCTGGCCACCAAAGCCGCGCGCAAGAGCGCGCCCTCCACCGGCGGGGTGAAGAAGCCGCACCGCTACAGGCCTGGTACTGTGGCACTCCGTGAAATTAGACGTTATCAGAAGTCCACTGAACTTCTGATTCGCAAACTTCCCTTCCAGCGTCTGGTGCGAGAAATTGCTCAGGACTTCAAAACAGATCTGCGCTTCCAGAGCGCAGCTATTGGTGCTTTGCAGGAGGCAAGTGAGGCCTATCTGGTGGGCCTTTTTGAAGACACCAACCTGTGTGCTATCCATGCCAAACGTGTAACAATTATGCCAAAAGACATCCAGCTAGCACGCCGCATATGTGGAGAGCGTGCCTAAGAATCCACTATGATGGGAAACATTTCATTCTCAAAAAAAAAAGAAAAAAAAAATTTTTTTTTTTTTTCCCTCTTCTTCCTGATATTGGTAGTTCTGAACGTTAGATATTTTTTTTTCCATGGGGTCAAAAGGTACCTAAGTATATGATTGTGAATGGAAAAATAGGGGACAGAAATCAGGTATTGGCAGTTTTTCCATTTTCATTTGTGTGTGAATTTTTAATATAAATGCGGGGACATAAGGCATTAATGCAAGTCAAAATGTTTCAGTGAACAAGTTTCAACAGTTCAACTTTATAACAATTATAAATAAACCTGTTAAATTTTTCTGGACAATGCCAGCATTTGGATTTTTTTAAAACAAGTAAATTTCTTATTGATGGCAACTAAATGGTGTTTGTAGCATTTTTATCATACAGTAGATTCCATCCATTCACTATACTTTTCTAACTGAGTTGTCCAACATGCAAGTACATGTTTTTAATGTTGTCTGTCTTCTGTGCTGTTCCTGTAAGTTTGCTATTAAAATACATTAAACTACAAAAATAAATAAATAAATAAATAAATAAATAAATAAATGAATAAATAAATAAATAAATGGCACGGCCAGCTCAGGAGCTCTTCACTTTTCCAATTCGTTGTGTAGATAGCATGGTGTGGAGGCAGACTGCCTGGATTCAAATCCTGACTCTGTTCCCTTCTATAAAGTGGGGATATGATAGTACCTACTTCATAGGTTTGTTGTTAGGATTTCAATAATTCATGTAAAGAGATCAGCACAATGTCCAGCACATAAGAGCTTAATAATTAGCTGTTTTTATAATGATGATGGACATAGTTCTCATAACTCACTATCTTGAATGACACAAATTGGCAAAAGGTATTCAACAGTAATTTATGTCAATGAATTGTACACATGAAAGCGTTACCACAATAAAAAATGTTTTAAAGAGTTACTCACCAATTCCTTGTGATTTAAACACTAGACCTGAAGGAAAAGAATGAACACTGCCTTGAAAAGACAATCAGCTCTCTGCTTTGATGACTCTAAAGATCACTTCTCCTCCCCAAACAAGTCTTATACCTGTAAATCTGTGAGAACTAGGTTCATATAGGAGATGTATACCTGGAACAGCTGTATCAGTGGCTAGTTAATTCAGTTGTTTCACTCATTCATTCATTCATTGAATGCCTAGGTGAGAAGAAGCATGGTTCATCAATCCATCAAACCTATAGTGAGGGTCCATTATGTGCTCAACACTTTTATAGGCAGTTATCAAACCATGAGTTCATTACATTATTTGCTCCTCCAGGGAAGAGGCTATATATATATATCCACTCATTTTTGTATCAACACCTAACACAGTTCCAGGCACACGGAAACTCAATAAATATATATTGAATGACTATATAGACACTATGGAAAATGGAAGAGAAATAGAAATGTAGTCCCTGCCCTTAATGAGTTTAGACACTAGATAAAGAGACAAGACCTCCACACATGAACGAGTAAGAGAACCATATGACAATAAACATATTTAAGACAGTAAATAAGTTCTAGGTGCTACAGACTAGGAAGAGCAAAGGGAAGGAGGGGCAGTAGGCAAGGACACTAACATGGAAGGAGGGGGCCTGGAATGAATAGGATTTGCAATGGTTGAGAAGGAGGAAGAATGACATTGCAGGCTGCAGGAGTAGCCATAGTGACAGCATGTGGTAAGAATCTATACATGTGGTAAGAATCTATACATGTTTGGGAACAATGACAAAACCAACTTAATAAGAGTTTGAAAGACAGAATCCATATGTGTGTGTAATCATGTGTTTCTCTGTTTGTGTTCCTGGTCACCAAGAAATGATGTTTGGATTTTCTACTATTTTAGATTATTCAGAACTTTTCTTTCCCTGCCTTCACCTAAAAACCCAAGAATCAAAACAGTAACCAGCTGCTATCTGCAGCAAAATAAACAGACTGTAAAAACACTTATGCCAGGAGGATGGATGTGGCTCAAATGGTTGGGTGTCCGTCTCCCATATGGAGGGACCTGGGTTCGATCCCCGGGACCTCCTGGTAAAAAAAAAAAACAGAACAAAACAAACAAACAAAAAAAAACCGTTGACCAAAACACTTATGCCATTGCCATTTCTCATTTATTGGCATACAAGACAATTTACTCTTACTCTTTCTCCCACATGGTCCCAGCCTGAGCAGGGATTACTATTGCCTAGATTATTACTGTCTCTCTCTTTTTTTTTTTTTTTTTTTAACTGTCTCTTTTTATAGACTCCATTTTCCCAGACCCATTCCTGCTACGCAGCCTTACCTTAAAAAAAAAAAAAAAAAAAAAGAAAAATTAACATTTTTTCTTCAGCCTCCATGGATACTTGGAAGGAAGGAGGATGGTGGTAAGTTGGAAGAAAACCAATGAAAACTTTTGCATGTATTAGCTTATTTAATTTTCGCGATAACCCTATGAGGAAAGTATTGTCATCCTTCTTTTACAAGTAAGGAAACTGAGACTCAGGGAGGATGCCCAGGGTCAAAGAAGAGTAAATATCAGGAAAGGGATTTGAATCAAGTCTATATGGTTTCATTGTCCATGCCTTTAGACCTGGGAAGAGGAGACTATACACTGAGCGCTTGCTCCTTCTCCAGAGTGAAGAGAACTTAATGCCAAGGAGACGTACCTATCTAGAGCTCATGCCTCCCTGCTCCTGGAACACTTTCCAAGTACCCAGGACACTAGAATTCCCTGTCAAGCATCCCCAAGCCTACTTTCAGGGCCTGTGTGGGCCTTTTCCTGGGGTCCAGTCTCCTGAGAGCACAGACTGAGCTCCTGGGGTGCACACCTGTGGTCCTATTGGCCTGGAGTATAAACAGAGTTTGTGTAGCTGCACTGTATACATACTTTTGTCTGAGGTTCCTCAAGTAGTAGACAGAGCCAGGTATGGAAGGAAGAGTAAGTCAGGCTGGGGGCTAGAGGAATCTCAGAATCCTAAATATAAATCTAACAGTTGATATTAAGGTACATTTGTCAAGATAAGAGGGTAGAGCACGTTTTATTTAATAGTTTGTTGCTTTGATTTATAACTTTTAAATATTTAGACACTTAGTATGTGCCTAATATTTATCTTGCCCTGGGTCCCACAAATGTTAGGGGTGGGCCTGCTTATCTCACTACAACACTCTGACTCTTTTCCTCCTGCCCTTCTCATTCTGTCCTTTATGCCTAGAAAGCACCTAGACTTGCACACCAAGCAATTCCCCTCGCTTCATTCTCATTGCTTCTCAAACGCACCTTCATCAGAAACTTTTTAAGCTTACTACAAAAGGAGGTGCTTTCTTCACCCTGTCCTTTCAGCTACCGTGACTTCTCCTGTGATTCCCAGCCTACAGAAGCTATAACTTACAGTGCATACCTATAGTCATTTTGCTGTCTGTCCTGCTGTTCTAATGTCTTTTATGGCCTTTATATGTAAAAGTCTTCAGGCTGCTTAAAGCACTCATCAGTGGCTCCCTTGAGCCACAGCCCTGTCTGAGCTTCTGTGAAGAGAGATTGAGGAAGATCCTTGCTCTTGAATGAGCTCCCAATCTAATTCAGATGGGAGATATACTGACCCAGGCAGGATTAGGGAAAGAAGAATAGAACTAGGGGTATCTAGACGGTTGTTTCAATTTCATTTAGTGCAGAGAGAATGGAGAGAGGAAATCCCAGAGAGGTTAGACTCATGGCAGGGTCATAGGATACAGGGCCAAATTTAGAGGAGGGTCAGAAAAAGTGGGTAGGTTGTAGAGTCTATGGGGGTATTTCCCAGAATGTGGAGATGGAAGACTAGGCTTCAGAGAGAGGAGGAAATGGCACCACTCAGTGACCCACGCCAGAAAACAGCAACATCTCTTCATCTCTTTATCCCCCACAACAAATAATAAGTAATCGAGGCCTGTCAGTTCTTCCTTCCAAACCTCTCTTCTGAGCTCTGCTTACTTCTCACCATCCCAACTATCGCCCTGGGCCTCAGGCCACCATCATCACCCTCCTGGATTGTAACAGTCTCTTGTGATTGCTCCCTCTCCACCCCTCCTGTCCCTTCTCATCCATTCCCCATACTAGAGCTAGAATGATCTTTCTAAAATGCAAACATAAGACTCTCACTGTCGTACTTAAACCTTTATGACTCCTCGCTGCTTTCTGGATAAAATTCAAATGCTTTAGGTTAATGCTCAAGATGATTCAGGTGAGACCACCAACCAGTCTCATCTCTCTGCACCCTGCTTCACCCACAACTGTACATCCTGACCTCAATGAATTACTTGCCCTTTGTGGAAAGACCACTTAATCCCCCACTTTGTACTCATTGCTCCTTCTCCATGGATCATCCTTCTATTTCCTCTCTGTACAGGTCCAACTGTTTTGTAGATATCTCCACCTCCTGGAAGCCTTCCTTCACTACCAGTTCTCAGGACTGGGATGCATGTCCTTCCTAGGTACTCCCATACCAACCAGTGCTTATAACACTTATCATACTGTGTTTAATTATTTATTTGCCTTTTTAATTCCCTGTATCTCCTGCTAGACTCTAAACTTTTTAAGGGGGGTTGGATGTGGCTCAACTGGTTGGGTGTCCGTCTCCCATATGGAGGGACCCGGGTTCGATCCCCAGGACCTCCCGGTAAAAAATAAATAAATAAATAAACTTTTTAAGGGAAAGGAAGGACTCTATCTTATTCAATCATTATTCACTCTCTGGGTGCCCAGGACAGAGTTTAATCATTTACAAAATTTTTGTTGAGTGCCTTGTATGCGCCAGGCACTGTTCTAAATGCTGGAGATTCAGTGGTGAACAAGATCCCTGCCCTCATGGAACTTATCTCTAGTGTGGAAAGAAATCAATAAAAAATTAAAAATGTATAAGTGCTAAAAAGAAAAATAAAGAAGGGTAAGGGAATAAAGAAAGAAGGGTAGTGTCTACATAGAAAGGGTGGTGAGGAAAGGCTTCACTGTGGAGGTGATATTTGAGGAGAGACCTAAATGAAATGAGAAAGAGTAACGTAAGGGACCATCTGGGGAAAGAGTGTTCTGAGCAGAGAGAACAGCAGGACCCTGAGTGGGAACAAGCTTGGTTGTCTGAGGATCAGTAGGAGACTAGTATAGCTGGGCCCTGGATTTTTTTTTTTTTTTTAAAGATTTTATTTATTTATTCATTTATCCCCCCCTTGCTGCTTGTGCTCGCTGGGTCAGCTAAACACGCCGTGCGGGCGGGCTTGCCTTCACCAGGAGGCCCCGGGAACCGAACCCGGGACCTCCCATATGGTAAACAGGAGCCCTACTGATTGAGCCACAGCCGCTTCCCTGGATTTTTTTTTAAGAGTACTGGCAAACCATTGGGAAATTTTAAGCAAAGAAGTAGCATGATCTGATCTGCATTTTCAATGATCATTTCAGCTGCTTATTGTGTGGAAAGTGGACTCTGGGGAGGCCAGAGTAGAAAATGGGAGACCAGTTCAGAGGCTATTGTAGTAGTCCCCAAGAGATGTCAGTGGATTGGACTACAGTAGATTTTGGAAGTGGTGAGGAGAGGGCAAATGTGGAATATATTTGTATTCTCAGTGTCTAGTATGTTGTGTGGCTATACACTCAATAAATATTTGGTGAATGAGTTAAGAATTAATTTACCCAACTAAATGTGGACTCTGAACTGGAACTGAAATCATCCATCCTTTAAGCCTCTGCTAAAATCCCAACCCCTCTACAAAGTGGAAGGTGATAGCTGACACTAACAAAGGATTATACTAGAATATATATACACTCATTAATTCCTAAAAATCAATAGGAAGATGACAAATAACCCAATAGGAAAATGGGCAAAAGATATACGTGAGTAGGCATTTTGCAGAAGAAGAAACATGAATGGCCAATAAATATATGAAAAAATGCTCAAACTCATTAATAATCAGGGAAATACAAATTCAAACTACCATGAAATTCAATTATATACCCAACATATTGACTAAATACCAACTGTTGGCAAGGATATGGTAGCAACAGAAACACTTATATACTTTGGTAGGCATAAAGATTGGAAAACAAACTGACATTATTAAGGAAAGTTGAAGATATCCATATTTTACAACCCAGTAATTCCCTTTTTTATATATATATCCTTTAAAAAAATCTTGCCCATTTGTACCAGGACACATGTACAGAAATGTTCAAAGCAGCCTTGTTTGTAATGGCAAGAAACAAAACAAAACTGGAAACAACCTAAATATCCATCAACAGGAGATTTAATCAATAAATTGGTGGGCTATATTACGATATATCAGTGAAAATGAATAAACTACACCTACCTGTATAAACATGAATGATTCTTAGAAATATCATATTGAATGAAAAGAGCAAGTTAAAGAAGTCTACAAACAATATTATATTACTCTTAGGATGGTCTCACAATACCTTGCAAATAATAGATGCTTAGTAAATATTTTCTTTAAAAAAATTTTTTTAAAGATACTTAGATTATACAAATATTAAATATTTGTTCATTACTTGAAGTCACAGGAGACAAGGGCAAATCAGGAAAGCCACATCTATGCTATTTAAATACATATTTAAAGGTGAAAGCTTATGGGAAGCAGCGGTGGCTCAATCAGTGGGGCTCCCGTTTACCATATGGGAGGCCCCGGGTTCGGTTCCTGGGGCCTCCTGGTGAAGGCAGGCCCGTCCGCACGGCGTGGTTGGCTGACCCAGCGAGCACAAGCAGCAAGGGGGGGATAAATGAATAAATAAATAAAATCTTTAAAAAAATAAAATAAGGGGGGTCGGATGTGGCTCAACTGGTTGGGCGTCCGTCTCCCATATGGGGGGACCCGGGTTCGATCCCCAGGACCTCCCGGTAAAAACAAACAAACAAACAAACAAAAAACAGCAAGGGGAGGGAAACAGATGTGGCTCGAGAGGTTCGGCGTCCATCTACCATATGGAAGGACTGGTGTTCAATCCCCGGGACCTCCCCGGATTAGGGAAAAAAAAATAAATAAATAAATAAAAATAATAAAAATAAATAAATGATTTTAAAAAAAAACAAATAAATAAATAAAATAAAATAAAATAAAATAAAATAAAGGTGAAAGCTTAGTGTTTTCTTACATTTTGCAGGTGAAGAAAATGAAGTCCAGAGAGGTAAAGTGACTTCCTCAATAATTAGTGAGTAGCATCCTCATCTAGCCCTAAGATTTCCAGCTTGCTATCCAGAACTCTTCACAATACATCACAACTTTTATTTCTGGTTTGTCTGTGTGTTTTTCTTGGCTTCAGACCACCAAATAGCAGGGACCAAATCTGTTCACATAGATGCTTAATCATGGCTTCTAGATAAGTATGTTGGACATGTAAAAATTTATTATAAAAATTCAAAAGGGGGTCGGATGTGGCTCAACTGGTTGGGCGTCCGTCTCCCATATGGAGGGACCCGGATTCAATCCCCGGGACCTCCAGGTAAAAAAATAAATAAATAAAATAAAATAAATAAATAAATAAATAAATAAATAAAAATTCAAAAGAACTTGGGTTCTTCCCTAGCAAAAACTTTTTTGGCCATCTGTTTTAGTTTCCTGACTGTTAAAACAAATACCATGCAATGGGATGGCTTAACCAACTGGAATTTTTTGGCTCACAGTTTTGAGGGTGGAGAAGCCCCAAATCAGGGTATCATCAAGGTGATGCTTTCTCCCAGAAGACTGTGGTGTTCTGGGCTGGCTGCTGGTGATTCTTGTCCTCAGCTTTTAGGTCACATGGCAATGCACATGGTGGCCTCTCCTGGCTTCTCCAGATTCCACTAACGTCAAGCTTTTTCCCATGGCTTTCTCTCTGTGTGTCTGAATTTCATTCTGCTTATAAAGGATTCCAGTAACAGGATTAAGACCCATTCTGATTCAGGTGGGTCACACCTTAACTGAAGTGATTTCATAAAAAAGATCCTATTTACAATGGGTTCACATATACAGAAATGGATTAGGATTAAGAACACGTTTTTCTGGGGTACCTAGCTCCAAGTCACCACTCCACCCTTCTGCCTCCAACTCTCTCCCACTGATCTTCCCCTCAGAGGCCTGGATGATCCTTTCCTTCTTCCAGCTACTGTTTTCTTTCCCTAGGAATAAGGTTTATTGATTATTCATAGGCCAACTGTCCTGGGGATTTGATTGAGCAAAGGAAAGTAGAAATTCCTCAGTCAGTTTACACCAGCTGATCATCACTATCCCAGGAGTTTGAAATTAACAAACATAACTTAATAAGGAAGCTTAAGATCTGAAAAATAGTCCTTATCAGGAGGGCAAAGGAACTACTTCAACTTGTACAAAATTGCCTGTTAGCAGAAAGAAAGAGAATCCTGGAAGGTTAACACTGGAAGGAATCTTAAAGATCACCTACTTCTCTCCCTGGTTTTTCCAAATGAGGAAACTGGAACTTTGAGAAATGAAGTAGCTTGCATGGTTTTACCCAGCTAGTTAGTAGCAGGGCTGGATCTAGACTTGCAGTCTCCTGCCCCCAAGACAACTGTTGTTCCATGCCATGTGATGGCAACATGTGAATTTAGCAAAAACACATAATAAAATAGCTTCCTCTTAAGCCATAGGGAATGAAAAACAAATTACTCAAACCCTTTATCTTCTCTCCGGCAATATTTTTTTCTTTTGTGTTTTTCTATGTCCTATTCTCTCTCTTTTTATTCCTCTGTTTCTCTCTGGGAATCCCTTTCTCTGTTTGGGGTTTCAAATTAAACTATGGTATGCCTCATGATTCTTGATTTTTCTTCTCTGAGCAATTGCATTTCCTGTTCAAAGGCAAACATGCCTAAGCCAATTGAGACTCTTTTCTCAGCAACATTTGAGGAAAGAACACTCAGAATTTCTATATGAGAGCTGTTGGACTTGCCTCCTAACCCATCCAGTCAATTAAAACGAGTCTCTGGCCCCACTGAGGATTGTTAGCCAATCCTAAGAAAGAAAAGATCAATCCCATTTCTTCGTCACCGCTGTGCAGGGGGGCTGCTAACCAGTCAGAATTTGCCGCTAGCAGTCATTAGAAAATCTGGCCAACCAGGCCAACCTTGTTATATGGTCTGGTAGGAAAAGAAGGGGATTGATTGGAAAGTATAGTTCTGGCTCCACACCCTTTCCTTCCTTGATAGCAGCTTTTTCTCAGTAAAATGAAAAAATAACTCTTCCCCTAGCCCATGGTTAGGAAGCTCGCTAGATCCTCAGCCTAATCTCTTGGATAATCTTAAATGTCTTCAAATTCACCCTCCTCACATACCTCCTTACACTTTTTGTAGTCCTCCAGACTACATTGCTCCCCTCCAGATCTAATTTCTTGCTTCAGACCTTGTAGCAATAACCCAGAATTCTCGGTCACCCCACAGATATACATGCACCAACCTGTCAAGTAACTTGTTTTGCATTATTTATTAGATGAAAAAGTTTAGTAAGTGATAGATGACTCTGTTTCAGAAGACACCACTGCAGGAACCTTGCAGGAAACAGTCTCTGGGGAGCAATGCAGAATTGAATTTCAATGCACATGATGATGATGATGATGATAGCTAGCATTTATTTATTGAACATTTACTGGGTACCAAGCACCTTGCTAAAACCCTCACATGTTACCCAATATTCGCTGTGGGGTAAGCACTATTATTATTCCCAATTTACAGAGAAGGAAATCAATTTAGAGGGGTTAAACAGCTTGCCCAAGGTCTCACAGAGATTTGGGATCCGAGGTTTGTCAGAATCTAGAGCCCACCAACATACGGGGGGAAGAGTCTATTAAACATTGCAGGATGTAACAACTTTTGGGAGAAGACAGTTTTAGCTTCCTCACAGGACCCCCTCTCCAGTTCTCCTTTGGGATTGTTAGGGATAACTGAGAGGATTCTTTTAATTATCACGCAACAAACAGCTGCTGCAACAACCGTTTGGTGGCCGCGGATGCTAAGAACTGTGGACTTTTTGACTCCGAGGCTGTGAAGCTGAAAGCTAAAAACAGTTCAGTATGGACGGGGTGGGAGGTGTCTGGAGACTTCAGGGAATAAAATCTAAATCCATTGCTAGCCTGTCTTCCCTTTCTCCTCACAGCATATTACTCAGTGCCTGGCACTTATTGGTACTTGGTAAATACCTGTTGAGTCCCAAGGATCCCCAGCTCCATTGTTCACGCCTCCCCGAACCCCCACTCCCGACCTCCGAACAACAACAGGAACTGGAGAGAGCTTTGGGGATTTCAGGGGAACCTGTGAGAATGCTAACCTAGCGGCTTTAGGAAAGGCGGGAAGTACCCCACCCTTCTCTCCTCGCTAGCTTCTCCTCTTTCTCCCCACTCTTTCCCCTCCCTTTCTGCTGCTCAGGGCCATAAAAATGCAGATGGAGGATCGGTGTGAAATAACGGGCCCATATAAATCCCTCTGCCGCCCGCCTGCAAGATGGATTGGCCGCATTGAAATTCCTCCGCGAGGATAATTAAACTCGGGGCCTCATCCGGGCAAAATTACATTCCTGTAATGGCGTCGCTCGGGGTCCCGGGAAATTGCTCCGTGGGCTTTCAGCGGCGGTTTTTATCGCCGGCCGGGGTGTGCCTGGCTGCGGCTCGCCTCTCCTCCGGGACCGTAAAGCTGCTGCCGTGATTTATCCTCCCCTTCTCCCAAATCCGATTAAATGGAGGAGCTCGGGGCCGGGGCGCCGCGGGGCCCGGGAGCCGGGAGGGGGCGGCGGGAAGGACGGGGCCAAGGAGGGGAGGACAAACGGCCCCTCAGAGGGTGGCGGATTTGGCTTTATTTACAGCCGCGGCTTTCTTTTTCTTTTTCTTTTTTTTTATGGGGGTTTGGTGAGCTTTTCCCGTCTTTTGCTGCGTTCAAGCACGATGCCGGATGGCTGGGGTTTGGGCAAGTGGGGAACTGGGTAGGCCATGCCGCTCACCTCTTTTCCAAAGGGCTAGTCAAAAACGTCTAGAGATAGGGCCGGGAAGCCCCTCACTTACTTCCACCAGGGAAAGGACGAGCGAAAAGGCAAGACGACGACGAGGGGCTTTCGTGAGGGCACCTCTTGGGGGCACCACTTATCCCAACTCGCGTAGGTGAGGCTTAGGCAGAGAGGCTCAGGCATGCCTAGGGTGACCTCACTGCAGCTCACAGTTGCTCGTTATACTTTGATTCACAGGACTCAGAGGAAAGAAGGCTGAGGATCAGGGCGCTTGGGTCCCGATCCTTTTTAGCCCTTCCTCTGGTACACTGATGTCGGTTTCCTCATGACTCATCGCTAGAATAAGAAAGAGGGAAAGAAAAAAAGGAAAAGCCTCCAGATGCAGCTCGGGCATTTTGATGACTATTCACCCATTTAACGGGTTTCCTGTCCAATGATGCCAGGGTCTCGGGCGATGGAAGGCAGGAATCCATGGCTTCATTTTCCTCTTGCTACATTTTGGGCCCTGAACTTCATTGTATGCTATAGCATTGTATGCTATTTAATAACTGAATTTCTGTGTAGATTGATTGCAACGTGACTGCTCATTCTTGGAGAGGGGATGCGAGTCCATGACTCATGCTGTGCGTACCAAACTGCACATCACATTACGGATCAGTTTACACTGCCGAGTCGTCCTCATTTCTGCAGTCGGCTCCGCCTGCAGTTTGTCCTTTCAAACGCCAGGTGGAGTGACTGGCCCGGATGCCGCCACAGAGCTGGAGGGCGGCGCTGTGGCACCTGGGCGGACACTCAACTTGGAGTAACTCTGTTCTTGGTAGAGCAACTCGTTGGCCCGGGTCGCACATGCGCCGAGCCTTCTCTCTCACTATCCCCGCCCCCTTCCCCCCTGTGTCTTCTCTGCCCTGGGAGCAGGTAAGGCTGTGGGGCCTCGCGCCCGCTTTGTCCGCGCACGCGCGCGGGGTATTTAGTCGCGAGCGGTTGTTTTGAGGCCTTTACCTTGTATGCTCCTACCCCGGTCCTGTCACTCTCAGCCGGTTATCCCCTCTCCTTAGGGCTTCCCCTTCCGCGTGCTGGTGACCTCCAGGCGCGCGGGCCTGGCGCCATCTTGTATGGCTGGTGGTAGGAGAGTGCCGTGGAGCAGGTGAAAGTCAAATACTGGATTGCACATTTTCACCTGTCCCGACTCAGTCATTACCATCGTCTTTTCTCCCCCTTTCAGAGTTGTCACAACCCCCAGGCTCTCCCCACTATTTGCTTTCTCTTTCATCCTGACTCGTGCCTTCCTAATTGCGACACCTCCAGACTTTCGGCCCCAGAACCTCAGGTGTCTCGAGCAATGGAGATAGTGGATCATCTAAAGCCACCCCTCCTCTAGTCAGCAACCCTCAATTTAAAAAATAAGTCATTAATTTTGTAGGAGTTTATAGAAGAACAGCCAGAATCCACTTCCTTCAGGCTATGGCTTGGAAGTGTTGTGGCGGAAGAGAGAGATCGATTTCTTTGGAGCCATGGGTTGCCTCCCAGTTCGTTTTCTTCCTTGCCTGGGCACTCCGGTGAATTTGGAAAAATGCACAAGTGGTGGCTACAAGTGAATGTTTCGGTCTCTTAAGAGGCAGCAGGCCCAGAACAGTTGGGTGAGGCCAAGCTGGTGGGGCCACCATGGGAGAATCTCCTCCTGCTAAGAATTTATTCACCTCCCTAGACTCTGCTCTCAAGAGGAAAAGAAAGTTTAAAGAAGGGAATGGTTAAGTCGGGGAAGAGACCCTTGGTGATTGACGAGCTCTGATTCTGGATAGTGCCTTTGCCCAAGGTGGCATAGACTAATGGTCCATAGATTTGCCAAGACTAGGCATCCAATCCAGGGGTCTGTACCTCTTCCCCTTAATTGTCACCCTTTATGGTGTATGAGCTTCTTACATGCTCTTTACATGTTTTATCTCATATAACCCCCTAAAAACCCTTACACATGTGGATGTGGAGGGTTCATTGCCTTGGAAAAAAACATTTCTCCCTTTTTTGAAGCTTTAAAAAGTTTTGGGTTTTGACCAATGAAAACCTGGATATTCTAGCAGCAAAATTTTATTTGAATTATATATAGGCAGAAATCAGAACTTGAAGGACAGGAGTTGCAGACACCCATTAATCTAGAAGTAACTGAGATTCTTAGTTTAGTAGTGTTGTAACCTGAGGCTGAGTACAGTTCATCTAAGAAAGTAGTGTTTTACAGGCCCAAGTAATTACTATTCCAGCCAGTGTTATATTAGATCTGAGTTCAAATCCTGGCTTTCCCATTATCAGAGTTTCAAGACTTTTTACGACTGGGTCTCAAGGTTAAGTTTATGCAAGAATCATTTGAGAAGCTTGACTGAATTGCATGTTTGGCCTTAGCCCCAGAGATCTTGACCAGGAAGATCTAAAGTGGAGCTGGGGAATGCATTTTGAATTAGTAAATTCGTATACCACCTCCACCCCCAGATAATTCTGGTTCAGGTGGACCTCTCCTTCACTTTGAGAAACTGTGCCTTAGGTCTTTAACTTACCCTATCTCTTTTCAGGCACCTACTGGGTGCACCAAGACTGTTTTAGATGTTGGAGATACAAAATTGAATGCTTCTTAGTGTGATGGTGAAAATAAAGAACAGTTTAACAGTCATTGCTAATTAGAGAAATGGTAGAGTTTCTCATTGATTTTCCTACGCTGTTAATTAATGTAGGAAATTGATAATGTTTTGAGGAGTCAAATACTTCCAGGTAATCAAGTAAAAAGATAGTTGGAGACTGGCCAGTGTCTTAGCCTTCAATAAATATCTCCTAAGAATACAAAGATCCTGTCTTTAAAGTGTAGCTTTTTTAGGACAAAACAATGAGGTCTTGAGAACGGTTCCATTTGAATAGAGACTAAGGAAAACCTAGGCAAAGGGAATTCTGGGGAAATTCCTCAGACAACCTCAACTTATGAGGCTGTGGGAATGGATCACAGATCTTAAAACTAGGCTTAAGTGGCCACTTGTTCAGTAAATCTTGTATATGGGAATCATGGAGTCTGTATGGAGTTTCTAGAGGAAATCATGACATCAGGGTTTTGTTCCATCTCTGCTGATGACTTAAGGTCAGTCACTCTTCTCTGGACCAGTTGAATTTTCCACAGTAGTTCATGAGGATGTAGTTTAGTAAGCAAGGACATTGTCTACATGCTGCTTCTGTAATTCCAGCTCCCCTGCTGCAGCCCCTCAACCCTTGAAAATGTACACCTGCGCCAAGTTCGTCTCTACCCCCTCCCTGGTGAGTACCTGCCTTTTCTGGGAGAGTTTTTAAGGAGGACCACCTTGCCTTTTCCTTGGCATCAGACCTTGTTCCTCACAGCTGGGCTGGGGGAAGGCAAATGAGATTTTTTTGGGAAGGGAAGGCCCTTTGCTATGGTAGCTTGACAAAGTGAATGCTTACCAGGTACCCCTGTACTCCACAACCCTTAGAGGCTAGCTAATTCCTCTTGTCCATCCATCTTAGGAGAATATAGATGAGAATCTGGACCAAGACCAGGTCATTCCTAATCTTGAACTATATGTTTCCGTAAACTGGAACCCAGTCAGTCTTGAGTAAATTGTATAAATTGGGGAGTGGGCACTATGTGTGGGATCTTGCCCCAGAAAGGAGAGCCATAGCTAGGAGCTGCCTCTGGGAACTTAAACTTGGATGGCAAGCTAAAATATATGTAAATATGCATTGGAAAAGTATATAACACAGAAGCAGCAGTATGGAAGAAATGACAGATTATTAGAGGGCGGAGGTAATTGGTTAACCCATATATAAGTGGAAAGGAATGATGCTATTAGTAGGTGCTATTTATTGAACACTTACAGGTGCCTGGCATTGAGTGTACTATTTTGTACACACAATCTCATTTACTCCTCAAATCAATCCTGAGAGATATTTTTCCCATTTGATAGATGAGAAAACAGATTAAGTGGCATGTGCTAACATCATACGGCTGATATGGAACTGAGATAGAATCTAGATATCTGACTCTAAAGCCCTGGCTTTTAACCACCTTGTTGTCTGCATTGGATCAGCATTGGCTTGGGGTTCATCAGAAAAGGCTGTTAGGAGGGAGTGAATTTTGAACATGGATCTTTATGCCTGTTCACCAGAAGGATGTGTTGAGGGAGAGTGCCCCTTTCTGCCCTAGTCCTTGGCTTCCTTCTTAGGGGCAGGCCATTATGAATATATTTCTCCCTTGTTGAGTGAAGCCCATGCTTCTGAAACTTTGATTTCTTCTGATTCTCAAGGACTGTAAAAGGGTATAGTGAAGGTGGGTAAATAGTTCCGGCTCAAAAGGAAGTAGACTTTCTTAACACAAAGGAGAAGCCTGAGAAGCAAGAAAAATGTGGTTCTTGAGTCTAGAATTTGCTAATAGTAAGAAAGACTGACCCAAGATTCTGATCTGTGTTTGAGAGAATGGAAGGGTCGTCATAAGAGAGAAGACTACCTGTCAATGTGAGTAAGAGCTCACCTTGGTCCTAAAACTCCTCTCTACAGCCTTTCCTGACCTTCCTGTCATCATTTCATTCCCTTAGGTCAGGAGCACTTCTCAGCTGCTGAGCCGACCGTTGTCTGTAGTGGTGCTGAAACCCCAGACACTCACAGATGAGGTATCTCACAGGGTGGATGGAGTTGGGTCTGTGGCTTGCGGGGGTAGGGGGGTGATGTGTAGAGAGGGTTACCTGCCAGAACCAGCAGGGGGAGTGCTGAGAAAATCATCTCAGACTAAAATTAGTGAAGGACCAGGCAATTTGCTGTAGATGGAAATGGAAGGCAGTTAATACCATATATGCTCTAGTGCTCTAGTTTTTTTGGCAGCACATACTATGTGTGCTGCTGATAATTACTATTCCTTGACCTAGTTTACTGACTTTAGTTGGAAGGGTCTATCCCCAGGAAGGCGATCTCCTAGGGGTACTGAGAACAAGTTAGGCCCTAACCATTAGGGCCTGTTCTAGATCACACCTGAGTCTTCAAGGCATTTGAAGTCCATTCCTATGTTAAGTGGTTCTGCTTACCAGCATTTTAAGTAGTTTTCCAGGAGTTAGGAGAACTTCTGTTTAGGGGAGAAACCATGGGATTTGACAGCATAAAGTGTTTAAATGGTACAAAAATTTCCAAGGCAAGAAGAGGTTTTCCTAAAACCGTTACCTTCCACCTTCCTTTTCTTCACAGAGCCTCAGCAGCTTGGCAGCCCCACGTCCCCTGACCTCACTTATCCCCAGTCGCAGCTTCCAAACCAGCACCATCTCAAGGGACATCGACACAGCAGCCAAGTTCATTGGGGCTGGGGCTGCCACAGTTGGGGTGGCTGGCTCTGGGGCTGGGATTGGGACTGTGTTTGGGAGCCTCATCATTGGTTATGCCAGGTAAGATGAGTCGGGCCCTCCATTGGTGCTCTGATAGGCTTTCCAAAGGTCTGAGGGAAAATATTTGGGACTCTAGAACTGTACTAACCTATACAGTTGTCAGTAGCCACATGTGACTATTTGAATTTAAATTTTAATTAATTAAAATGTTTAATTTTCACTTTCTAAGTCACACTAGCCACATTTTAGGTGCTCAATAGCCACATTTGGCTAATGGCTACCATATTAGACATTGCAGATATAGAACATTTTCATCATTAAAGAAGAGTGTTGAACAGCTTTGGTTTAGAGCAAAGGCTGGCAAACTAAACCGACCCATAGCCTTTTTTGGTAAACCTGAGTTTTCTGTTTTAAAAGAGTTATTTGGGCATGGTAGGGAGGGCAACAGAGACCATATGTGGCCCACAAAGCCTAAAATATTTACTCTCTGGCCCTTAACAGCAAAAGTTTTTGACCCCTGGCCTAGTGCCTCAGTCAGCAATAGTGGCTTCACTGCTGTTTTTCCTCATCTCCAGGAATTCCCTTCTGTCACTTCTGGGAAAACTGCCTCTGCAGTCAGCCCCCCTGGTCTCTGAAACCTTGGGACCATTTGGTCCCCACCGGCTCTGGGCAACTCATTGTTAGGACTAAATTATCCTCTAGAGACCAACAAATTCTTTGGGGAATTAGGTTTATTTTTCAGGGTTTGTATGAAACAACAAGCCCGGCTGCTTGTTTGTCCACAATTCTGTTAAAAGCTGGTGTTGCTTGATTTCTCTTAACTGTCAGGGGTTTCCAAAAGTGTCAGAGTGAGAGAATTATAAATAATACATTGACTTTCAAAGTTAGGAGTCCTTGTTCCCATTTTCATTCATATCCTCTAAACTCCACAGGTTATTTGTAGCTTCTTAAAGCCCAACATATTTTATCTGTTCTGGAATGAGGGAAGGTAGTTCTCTTTGATCCGCCTTGTCCTCTAAAACAGTGTTTTCTAATTGTGTTCAGTAAAACCCTAGGATGTCCCCAGAGGCTGACTGGGCTGCTAGTCAAACAGGCCTTTAAAAATCCTCCTTTTTTTTTTTTTTTTAAACCATTTAAGTTTTGCTTTTATATGTTTCATATTTTGGGATTTTGCTGCTTAAAGTTTGAAAACACTGCTCTGGATAGACCCTACAACTCTGGATGCCTCTGCTATCTGGGTCCTAACCCTAGAGGTCTTTAGTTATGATGGTGATATGACTGATCAACTAGAGAAGATAATGTTTATACCTGGACCATGTTGTAGGATTTTTGGATTGTCCATGCCCCTCATTCAGTTCTGTAGAGCCCTTGGTATGTCAGGGCAAGAATTTGGGCATGATAGTATCACCTGAAAGACTCATTACATAAAATGAGCTTGAGTAGGGGAATTCTCCCTGAGCCTACCTTTGCTGTTTGTCCTTTTCCTTGTGTGGACTAGAAATTCAGTCTTTTCTCCTCCCCTTCTCCCAGGAACCCTTCTCTGAAGCAACAGCTCTTCTCCTACGCCATTCTGGGCTTTGCCCTCTCGGAGGCCATGGGGCTTTTTTGCTTGATGGTGGCCTTTCTCATCCTCTTCGCCATGTGAAGGAGCCGTCTCCACCTCCCTTAATTCTTCTTTTTCCCATGTCTTGTCTACCCTGTGTGTTCCTTTTCCTATACCTCCCCAGACAGCCTGGGGAAAGCGGTTGGCTCAGGGTTTGACAGAGGGAAGACAAATAAATACTGTATTAATAAGATGTTTTTTGAGTCTCCTGTGTATATTTCTTTTCCACAGTTGGCTGAGTGCCTTGGTGAGAGTACCAGGCCTGGAGGGTGGTAATGGGTCTAAAATCATCATGACTCTGGACTCATTGGTCATTAATTTTCTGTTTCAGGAAAGCTTTATTTAAATTAGCTCTTCTTTTTTAGTAATTTTTACCTGGCATGGCATGTAAGTAGCATGTAAGTAGCAACTTAGAGTGTTGGCTTAAAATATTGACTAATGGGCTGTTTCCACTGCTACCATGCTGGCTCAGGTACTCAATGCCACCCATCTGGTCTATTCCAATAATCTCTTAACTGGCCCCCTGCCTCCAGTCTCTTCCCTTTAGCATTTACTTCTACCCAGCACTGCCAGGTTAATCCTCCTTAAGCACATTTGAACTTGTCTTGTCATTTACCAATTTTTAAAAACAGTCTGACTTAAGCGTTCTCACCTTTATCTTTTATTATTCCCATACACTCTAACCAAAGGGTACTATTTGTCATTTTCAAGCATTTATCTTGCTTTCCTGCTTTTAATATATCTTCCAGCCTTCCTTTTTCTCTGCCCATCTCTTCTTTCTTTCCCTGTATCTTTGTTCATTCTTTCCTCTTTCTCAAACTATCCCTGTATCCTTAAAGACTTAGTTTAAATGCTACTTCTTCCTCCATGAATTTTTTTCTGATTTTCATTCCCCTCAGTCAAATGAGCATTAACCTTTATAAAGGACCATATAACATGTTTTATCTCCATTTTAACGCTTCTGGTCTACAGTAAATTATGGATTTGTGCTGTGTGTGTATGCCTTATCTTCCAAGTTAGATGGTCAATTTTAAAGTTTTGTGTGTGTATATGTATGTATGACAAAATTTCCCATTTTAACCATTTTTCAGTGAACAATTCAGTTGTATTAATTATATTCACATGTTGTGCTACCGTCACCACACTCCTTACCAGAACTTTTTCATCACTCCAAACTAACTCTGTACCTGTTAAACTGTAACTCTCATTCCCCTTCCCCCTAGCTGCTGGTAACCTGTAATGTACTTTTTTTTTTTCCTATGAATTTGCTTATTCAAGATATTTCATATAAGTGGAATCATAACAATATTGGAACTCTTGTGTCCAGATGATTTCATTCAGCATAAAGTTTTCAAAGTTCACCCATGTTGTAGGATATATCAGCACTCCTTTTTACGGCTGAATAATCCATTAAATATACAGCATTTTGTTTATCCATTCATCTGCTGATAGACATTTGGGTTGTTTCCACCTTTTGGCTATCATGAGTAATGCTGCTGTGAATGTTGGTGTACAAGAATCTGAGTCGCTGTTTTCAATTCTGTGGGTAATATACCTAGAAGTGGAATTGCCAGTCATATGGTAATTCTCTGTTTAGATTTTTGAGGAACTGTCAAACTTTTCAACAGCATCTGCACCACTTTGCATTTCCAGAAACAATGTACAGGGGTTCTAATTTCTCCGCATCCTTTCTAACACTTGTTATTTTCCCCCGTTTTTTTTTTTTTTTTTTTTAATAGCCATCTTAGTAGATGAGAAAAAAGGTATCTTATGGTTTTGATTTGCACTTTCCTAGTGATTAATGATGTTGAGTATCTTTTCATGTGCTATTGGCTATTTGGAAGTCTGGAGAAATGTTCAAATCTTTTGCCCATTTATAAATTGGGTTATTTGTCTTTTTGTTGAGTTATAGGAGTTCTTCATATATTCGGGCTATTAAACCCTTATTAGATATATGATTTGCAACTATTTTCTCTCATTCTGTAGATTTTCTTTTCATTTGCGTGATTATATCTTTTGCATGAAAGTTTCTGAGAAAATCTATTATTTTTTCTTTTCATTGCTCCTGCTTTATTATGATGCTATCTCACCTAGCAAGTGCTTAATCATAGTTTGATTTAGTTATCCAGTCCAAACCCTTCACAAGTGAGAAAACTGAGACTTTGAGAGGTCAAAGGATTCTCTCCAGAGCATTCACTGGCAGAGCTGGAACTAGAGCTGAGGTCTCTGGCACTCCAGGGTATAAGATACCTCATTGCAGGACTCTCCCCAAGCCCAGTATCTCAGGTGACTGATTTTCCAAGTAAGGAAGATGGAGCAGATTCAGCAAAGATAAGTATTTTCCTTAAAAATGCCTTAAGAGGAAATTTCCACTATGGAATCAGTATAAAATGAGGAATTGCTTACACATTTTCTAAAGACTAGATAAACTGAACTGAAGATTAACTAAGTTTTTGTTTGTTTGTTTGTTTTTTAAATAAGTCTTATTTACACAGGCTTAAAGTAACTGGATATAAATTAAAGTCCTTTCAGAAACAACAATTATATAACCATCAGGGTTTTTCTTGTGGCTCAATCAGTGACTATAAAATTAAAGTCTAGGGCAGAGCCTTGACCCCAGAGTACAAATTGATGTTCAAAAGAGGTATCTCCAAATCATTCACCCTTGCACTTTTGCCTTTGTGATCAAGGGTTGAGAGGTAACACAGTTTGCTTCTGAATTGTTACACTATTCCCTGGGTTGTGGGGCTCTTACAAGAACAGGTCTTAACTTCCTGTCTCCTCCAGCCAGTTAGTGGAGGTATCTACATACTTGGAAATGAGGACTGGCCCTCCCTTTGCTTCAGTCACTTGGATTTGAACCTCTTGTAGGAGACTCTGCTTTCTCACTCCTTCCTGAGTTCATATATCTGTTTTCTTTCTCCCTTTGGTCCTTTCTTTGGAGTTGAGTCTTGCTAACAACTTAGATGTCTGGAGAGTGCAAGGCTGAGTGGCCCAGTTGTTTTTGTTCTCTCTAAGGTAAATGATGAGATGGTGTTGCAAGAAGCTTGGAAGCAGATTTCAGGAGGAGTCAAGGTAACCTGGATCCTTTTAGCTTTTGGCCCCAAGAGATATTTATTGGCAACCCAAGTTGCCAACAATGTGGAGTAAAGGAGTGTTAAGTTTTAGTAAAGAAACAGGGTTCAGGAGCAAATTTTCTGAAGTCCTCTTGAACTTTTGGCAACATTATGCTATAAAATCTTTCTACTTGTCCTTATAGTTTTAGGATTGCACTTGATTTGAATTAAGGAGATGTTAGTTTTAATCTCTGTTCTACTGGCCACTGTGGTAAGTCACTAAGCAAGAGCTTTCCCATAAAGCATCTGGAGAGAGAACCCACAGATGCTGAAGACATTGTGCTCTGCTACCCTCATTTTATGCCTCAGTCTATTCAAGAATCAGTTGTGTTTCTTCCATGCCAGGGGAGGAGTGTCAGTAGGTTTATGCCATCCTAATTAGAAGTAAACAATATCCTCTGAAAATCATCTAAATGCTAAGCTTTAGTAATGAGAAGCCTTGCTCCAGCCTCCTTTTCAAGGATGAATTTATTAGTTTGAAGCCTTCTCAAGGTCATCAGGATGAGAAAGCTACTTAGGAACAACACTGGTGATTTAGTTTGAGTTGGTGTCAAGGAATCTAGAGAAAGCCCTGTGTCTTATCTTTATTCAAGAGAAATGAGATAGAGGAATAATCTAGTTGAACTCTGAAACAAAGGAAGAGCAGTAGCATCACACTGGCGAGCAGAGAATATTGTCCTAGATGTTGCAGAGAAGTTTGAGCAATGAAGCTTTGTCTTTATTGAGCCATATGTAAAAATATCACGCATTTTCCAACATGTATTATTATTTTTTTAAAGATTTATTTTTATTTACTCCCCACCCCCATCCCCCTTGTTGTTCTGTGCTCACCGTCTGCCCTATGTGTCCACCCACCGTGTGCTTTCCGTGTCTGCTTTTCTCTTTAAGAAGCACTGGGAACCAATCCTGGGACTTCTGGTGTGGGAGAGAGGCACTCAGTCGCCCAAGCCACGGGCCAGCTCGCCTTCACCAGGAGGCCCCAGGAATCGAACCCGGGGCCTCCCATATGGTAGACGGGAGCCCAATAGTTTGAGCCACATCCGCTTCCCCATGTATTCTTAGTACACGTTCCTGAACAACATGGTGTTCTCACTGTTTTAAGAGCAAAACTAAAACATGGGAAGATCTTTTAGTTCCCAGGGATTCCTTAAAATCTCTTTATTTTGGGGCATTTACTTCAAGGCACTGAGTGTCAGTATATTGTGATCAAAGCTTTAGAAATGGCAAAAGGCATTTTGAATAGAATAGAAGGGATGAAGTCAGGCTTCTATCATCTCAAATGATTTCTTTTTTTATTCAAGTAAATTTTTTGTTAGAGGTCATTTATTTGCACTTCTTTCCTATCCCCACAAAAAGACTTGTTTCTTCCTACCTTTTGAATAATACTGTGGTGGGCAGAATTTCTAAAATGACCCCTTAAAGATGTCCTGCTTTGATCATCCTGAATTAGATAATCATGCCTGTGATTATTATGTTACTTGGCACAACTGAGCTAAAGATAGGGAGGTCATCTAGGTTGGCCTGATCTAATTACATGAGCCCTTTAAAGCAAAGAGATATCGCCACTGGTGGCAAAAGAGGAAGTCAGGTTCGAATCATGAGAAGGATTCAGAGTGTTATTGCTGGCTTTGAAGATGGAATGGACCACATTGCAAGGACTGGAGAGTGGCCTCTAAGAGCTGAAAATAACCCCTCAGCCAACAGCCAGCAGGGATGTGGGGACCTCAGCTGTATAATTACAAGGAACTGAATTCTGCCAGTAACGTGAATGAGCTGCTTCCTCAGAGCCCCCAGATACTGGCGCAGCCTGGCCAACACCCTGACTTCAGTTTTGTGAGCACGTAAGCAGAGAACTCAGTTGAGCTTGCTTGGATTTACGATCTACACAACACTGACTACGTGGGTGTTGTTTTAAACCACTAAGTTTGTGATAATTTGTTATGCAGCAAATTATCAAAATTGAAGTACAATCTTCTAATCTGTAGTAGGACTGAAATTTCATCTGAATCTTGTATTGAAAGAAAATTTAAAAGTTGATTCATCTGACCCTTTTCCACCTAACTTCATTGACTAATCTGGCTTAGAAAGGCTAAACAAAGACCTTTATGTGTTCTATGCTTTTTTTAGGAGGCAACTGAATACTGAACTTGGGACCTTGTACATGGGAAGCAGGCACTCAACCACTGAGCTATACCCACTCCCCTCGATGTTCTGGTTTTTTTTTTTAGATTTATTTTATTTATTTCTCCCCACACCCTTGTTGTTTTTCACTTGATTTGTCTGTTCGTCTTCCTTGTTTCTTTAGGAAACACTGGAAGCCGAACCTGGGACCTCTGATGTGGGAGGGAGGTGCCTAATCGCTTGAGCCACCTCTTCTCCCTGCTTTTTGTTGTGCCTCTCATTATTTTTTTCCTCCTCTGTCTCTTATTGCGTCATCTTGTTGCGTCAGCTCGCTGTCTTCTTTAGGAGGCACCAGGATCCGAACCAGCGACCTCCCTCGTGGTAGGCAGGAGCCCAGTCACCTGAGCCACATCCACTTCCCTCTATGTTCTTTTGTTGTTGTTGTTTTGTTTTTTGTTTTTTTTTTACCAGGAGGTCCCGGGGATCGAACCCGGGTCCCTCCATATGGGAGACGGACGCCCAACCAGTTGAGCCACATCCGACCCCCCCCTCTATGTTCTTTTGATATAGCTATTTCATTTGTGTGAAGTAGACTTTTTTTTTTCTTGTTTTAACAGATGAGAAAACCAAAGCTCATACTCAAGAAACATGACTTGGTCCTTGACATTATCTAGGTAGGAAGCTAGAGAATAGAATAGAACCCTATGACCAAAGCTCCTTGCAATATACCACACTGCCTCTTGGAGGCCAGGAATGCATTGGAGGGGAGGGAAAGACATCTGGACATCTTTAAAGATTTCTCAGTGAAGGAGACTGATCTGTTTTTCTTATAATTACTACCCCTATTGTTACCTTGCATAAAGATAACATTTTACCTACTCCTGGATTCATTTTGCCCTACTGCTCATTTCCTGGTTCTGGGTAGGCTCAGTTTAGTTGGCTCAGCTCTGGCCCCCAAGATGTTTTTTTTTTTTCCCACACACATGCAGATGCTGTATTAGTTTCCTCTACAAGAGACAGTAATACTGATTTTTTAAAACAGAAACCTCAGATCATTTGAGAGGCCAAACAGATCCAAGAAAAGAAAATTAAATATTTAAATTAAAAGGCACTACACTGGGAGTGGATGTGGCTCAAGCAGTTGAGTGCCCGCTTCCCACATGGGAGCTCCTGAGTTCTGTTCCCTGTGCCTCCAGAAGAAGACAAACAAATGAGCAGATAATGAGCAAAAACAAAACAAGCAGGATGCAGAAGTAGCTCAAGCAGTTGAGCACCTGCCTCCCACATGGGCAGTCCTGGGTTCGGTTCCTGGTGCCGCCTAAAGAAAAAGCAGACAACAAGCCCCCCCCCAAAAAAAAAAAAAAAAAACGAGTGCAAACAATGAGGGAGACATCTGGGGGTGAGGGGTGGGGGGAGGCACTATACCACGATTACCTAAAATCTGAAATCTACTACCATGGTGATAGCAGGCTAAGGAAGATTAAGCTACAGCAAAATCTAATGTAAATGTCAGAGATTACACAGCTTTCCAAGGGACTATGATACACTGATCATCTGGGCCCAAGAAGATATTTGGCTAGGAAAAGGTCAAAATGACTGAAGGTAAAGCCAAATAGAAAGGAACATACAAAGGAGAATCCAAGATACATAATCCCTAAACTGATGGTAATAGATCAGTTTTTTCCCTCCCAAGAAGCATTTTTTGCACTGTGCTGCGTCCACCCAATGGCTGCTCAAGCTGAAAGCTACTTGCACCTGTTTTGTGAGGGGTCTAGCAATCAGGACTAGGTTTGGGGTTGCATAGACCTTGTGACACATTGGGGATAGGGGAGACAGGGTTGTCTTTATTGCTAGTTCAGAACAAAGAAAACCCTGAAACATTCACATGTAAAGAAGTCTAAGCTTCCTCAGCCACAAACACCCTCAAAAATCTGAAATATTACTGTTGCTAAGCTGTAGTTAAAGCTGCAAGGCTCACAAAATCAAAGAAGTCAGAATGAGCCAATGCAGGTAGGAAATCTCAGCAGTAAATCTCAGTCTGTCTTTCCTCAGTTTAGGATAAGCTCTAATATACTTGATGTGGTATGTAGAAAACTACACTGGAGCAAACTGGGTCTTTAACTTTTTATCAAATACCAAGGGAAAACGGGGGGGCGTGATTTCATTTTTTTTTTTTTAGACGCTTCAAAAGTGATTCCACTATAAAGGACATGACTGAACAGATAGAAAGGATTCCCCATTGTGAGTTTTGATGGCTTTGCAAAGATCATGGAGATGCTGATCACCTGTATTTTGGAGCAATGCTTCATCTTAGCCTCTTGAGGTATGGTATTGGGGACTACTACTGCTTCAAAGCACACATTGTTGATATGAGAAATGGCAGGGCAAGAAAAGATCCAAGATAGGTATTTTTAACCAGTGTAGATTAGAGCCTTCCAGGAATTGTGAAGCTGTTTTTACAAAATCAACTCTGCAGATCTGGTTGGGGGGCGGGGGGGGGGAGGTGATGGCTGGTGTGTATGTGTAGGGATGGTATATGAGCCTAAACAAAGACCAGCTTTTCAACATCCACATTGCCTGTAAATTTCCAAAACATAACTGCAAAAGGTAACAAACAGCTAGCCCATAGCTCCCTAAGCAATAGAATAGTCAGTGGGGATTTAGCTCAGGGAAAATTTGTGCAGGGCAAAAGACCCATAAATTTTCAGAAAGCAACTTGGCCCCGTGGAGTCAACCAGATGGAATGTCCCAGAATCCTGAGTTCAAGTCATTCACTAAATAACTTCGTTAATTCTCCTGTGCTTCAAGTTCCTTCCCTGTGTGCAATGGGCAAAGACTATCTGTCTTCCTTTTTTTTTTTTTTTTTACCGGGAGGTACTGGGGATCGAACCCTGGTCTCTCCATATGGTAGACGGACGCCGAACCTCTTGAGCCACATCCGTTTCCCTGTCTTCCTGAGATATCATAGAAATAAGTAAAATTAGGTTTTAAAACTACTTGTTGGAGACATCTATTTATTGGAGACTTAGATCATGTAAATTGTTTCTCCCTGTCTCTCTCTTTACATTCTTATTTACCACTGGGATTTTCTGCCAATGCTAAAATTAGATTCCACCACTCTGGGGTTTCCTTTTTTTCCTCATGCTTTTGTTTTTGGGGCTTGAAGGAAATCTGGACTGCTGGAGTTATTTAGCCAGACTAAAGAAAAACTTCTCACACTAGAAAACAGTTTTCGGGAAGCGGCTGTGGCTCAATCAGTGGGGCTCCCGTTTACCATATGGGAGGCCCCGGGTTCGGTTCCCGGGGCCTCCTGGTGAAGGCAAGCCCGCCCGCACGGTGTGGTTGGCTGACCCAGCGAGCACAAGCAGCAAGGGGGGGATAAATGAATAAATAAATAAAATCTTTAAAAAAAAAAAAAAAAAACAGTTTTCATCCTACCCACCTTATCCTATCAAAGATGCCCTGGATTTTGGTTATTTGATTCACTTAGGGAAATGGACCTAAGAAAGCCTAGGAATCTCTTTGGAATGAGAGAGGGCCGAATAAACAGAATCGGAAATGAAAAGAACCTAGGCTTTTGATGTCCCCAGCCACCCTTCCTCCCCAGCCAGATGGGCTGTCTGCCACTAAAACTTTGAGGTTCTCGCATCACAAAAGAGCCTGGTCTTGCTCTTAAATGTGCTGACATCTCTTGAGGTTGGAAGATTCAGGTACTGGGTACTTTTCCTGACTAGGGGTCTGGGGGAAAGGAATAGGCAAAGAGGGAGTCATTCTCTTCCAACTGCAAACTAGAGAGAAAAGGAACAAATTCTTCACCAGGGAAGATTGTGTAAACAGCGCCTTTGGCTGAAGCCACAGAATTGGGGAAGCAAAGAAAGGAATCTTTGTTCTCCCCTTCCTGAGCCAGAGCACAATCTTAGAGCTGGGATTGTTTGTTTTGGCAAGGGAATCCCTGCCTGAAAGGACTAGGCGTACCAGAGACTGGTGGTGAGGCCTCTGTTGGGTTTTCCTTACGGAGCTGAAGAGGACAACCCCCAGCTGAAATCTCTTACTTAAGGAAGTGAGCTGGGGAGCCTGGAGGTCTGAGGCTTCTGGCCCATTCTTCTCTAGCTTTGTTAGACTCCTTCCCTTCCCATCTTTATCCCACCACAGGATGTTAGTTTAGTTAGCCTCAATCTTCCTGCCTTTGAGGGTGCTTTTGATTCTTGTACATGTATGTTCCATCCCAAAAGAATCTACATTTTCAGAGAGCAAGAAAATGTAAGGACTACTCTCTAAGGAATCCAATAGGAAAAAGATTGAGGTCATTTTACCCATTCTGTTACCTTTAGGTAGCACATAATCTGATTATTACAGGCAATCTTTTAAAAATCTCCAGAGTTTCCCACTTATCTTGGGTAACATTAGTGTCTCAAATGAAAAGTGATATTTATGTAGTGCCTGCTTATGCCTAATGTTTACAAATGTTATTTCACTAAATCCTCATGGGGGTCGGATGTGGCTCAACTGGTTGGGCATCCGTCTCCCATATGGAGGGACCAGGGTTCGATCCCTGGGACCTCCCGGTAAAAAAAAAAAAAAAAAAAAAAAAAATCCTCATGACCAACCCATGAGGTAGATACTATTACCCCCATTTTTAGGAAACGAGGAATTAGCAAGATTAAATAACTTGTGCAAGATCACACAGGTGGTCAAGATTTGAATTTGGGGGCACGGATGTGGCTCAAATGGTTGGGCGTCTGTGTCCCATATGGAGGGACCTGGGTTCGATCCCCGGGACCTCCCGGTAAAAAAAAAAAAAATGATTTGAATTTGGATCCAATTTATTCCAAAGCCTTTTATGCTCTTTCCACTATACTATACTGCCTCCTAAAAACCAGTTATTCATGTCTCCTGGCTTCTAATATCTTCCCTCTTCAAACCCTATATTGCTACTACTAACTTCCTAAAAGGTAAATTTAATCCATGTCCAGTGGCTTGCAGTGGACAGCTAGAAAACTCCTTATGGTAGTAAAGAAAGCCTTTCTTTTGTGCCTACCTTTTCAGGCTACTCTTCTCTCCACTCTCTCCTTCCATCCTGTGCACCATAAACTCCAACCATAGCAATCTATTTGCAGTTTCTCAAACACCCATTTCTTCAGAATTTGATCTCTTCCATCAATCCCCCCAATCTGTTCCTTTTAGTTTTCCTCATTTCAACTCTTCAGAAAAAAAAAACAAAGACTCATCCTTGATTCCTCTCCTTTCTTCACTCTACACATCCATCTCCATTCTAAAAACTATTGCAGGGAAGCAGCTGTGGCTCAATCAGTAGGGCTCCCATTTACCATATGGGAGGCCCCGGGTTCGGTTCCTGGGGCCTCCTGGTGAAGGCAAGCCCGCCTGCACGGCGTGGTTAGCTGACCTAGTGAGCACAAGCAGCAAGGGGGGGGATAAATGAATAAATAAATAAAATCTTAAAAAAAAATAAAAATAAAAATAAAAAAATAAAAACTATTGCAATAGCCTTCTAACTGGTCTTCCTGCTTCCATTCTTGCCCACTTTCTGGCTAGAATGATTACTTCTGATTGTTATTCTTCTGAATAAAACTGTCGATGGCTTTGCATTGCACTTAGAATAAAGTCTGAAGTCCTCACAATGCCTATAAGGCTTTACAGGATCTGGCTCTATCATCTCTCCAACTTCATCTCAGATTACTCCACCAACACTCAGTGTATTAGTTATCTGTAGCTGTGTAACAAATTACTCTTGCATCTTAAAACAACAAATATTTATCTCACAGATTCTGTGAGTTAGGAATTCGTGAGTGGCTTAGCTGGCTGGTTTTGGCTCAGGATTTCTCATGAGGTAGCAGACAAGATGTCTGTCAGGACTGGAGCCCCAGCTGACTGGGAATCAAGGGTCCTGTTCCTAGATGTCTCACTCACATGGCTGTTAGCAAAATGCCTTAGTTCCTTACCACATGGACCTCTCCATAGGGCTGCTTGAATGTACTCACAGTATGATAGCTGGCTTCCCCCAGAGTGAATGATCCAAGAGAGAGAACAAGAAAGAATCTGCAACGCCTTTTATGACCTAGTCTCAGAAATCACATACTATCATTTCTGTCATATTCGGTTAGAAGTGTCACTAAGTTCAGCACACACTTAAGGGGATGGAATTAAGCTCCCTTTTTTTTTTTTTTTACCAGGAGGTCCCAGGGATCGAACCCAGTTCCCTCCACATGGGAGACGGATGCCCAACCATTTGAGCCACATCTGTCCTTCCCCCATTTTTTTTTTTTTTTTTTACTTTTAAAGGATTTATTTATTTACTTTTTATCCATTTTTACCCCCTCCCCCATTTTTGCTGTTTCTGTGTCCATTCCCTGGGTGACTCTTTGTCCGTTTCCTGCCCTTTCTTCTCATCCTTCTTCTATTGTCTTTGCTGGGATTCGATCCTTGGAACCTCTGATGTGGGAGAGAGGCATCCTACTGCCTGCGCCACCTTAGTTCCTGGTTTTTCAGTGCGTCTTGTCTCTCCCTTGTGTCACTCTCCTGTTATGTCATCATTTTGTTGCATGGATCGCTGGGCCTGACAGCTCACCCACTTGCAGGGCCTGGAGGGATACCCGTGCATGGGGCCTGGTGGCCCATGTGCCTTCTGTATTTTTCTTTTTTTTAATTTTTACCAGAGACCCTGAGGATTGAACCCAGATCCCTCCATATAGGAGACGCATGCCCAACCACCCAAGCCACATCCGTAAACCTGTTATATCTCTTAAGGTTAACCAAAGATACCCAAAGATACCCATCTTTTCTCATATAGGATGGTCATATAATAAATCAGAATTAGTTTATCACCAGCATTCCAGAAACCAGGCCTAGGGAGAAAAACTAGGTCTTGGGACACATGCATGGTTTCTAATATAGGGAATGTTTAGCCTACCCTGATTATCACAAAATCAGGAAGGGAGAATATTCCCATCCCCCATTTTTTTTTAAATAGACTTTTTTAAAGCTGCTGGTAGTTTATAAAAAAAATTATGCAGAAAGTAGAGTTCCCTTATACCCCCGCTAACCATACAGTTTCCTCTATTACTAACATTTTCCATTAATGTATGTTTATTACAATTTACGAACCTTTTTTTTTTTTTTTAAAGTTTTGCCCCCCCCCCTCGTTGTTTGTGCTTGCTGTCTGCTGTGTCTGTTCACTGTGTGCTCTCTGTGTCTGCTCGCCTTCTCTTCAGGAGGCATCAGGAACCGAACCTGGGACTTGTCATGTGGGAGAGAGGCAATCACTTGAGCCACCTCCGCTCCCTGCTTTGTTGTCTCTCTCATTGTGTTTCTTCTGTGTCTCTTGTAACATCTTGTTGCGTCAGCTCACTGCGCAAGCCCGTTGCACCAGCTCGCTGTCTTGCTCATCTTCTCCAGAAGGCACCAGGAACCGAACCCGGGACTTCCTGTGTGGTTAGGTGGGAGCTCAATTGCTTGAGCCACATCCACTTCCCTGAACCACTGTTACATTTATTTTACCAGCTAAAATTCATAGTTTACATTAGAGTTTACTTGTATTCTACAGTTCTATGAGGTTTTTTATTTTTATTATGTCAACATATATATAAAACATAAAATTTGCCATTTTAACCACTTTCAAATATATGATTCTGTGGTATTAATTACACATGGTACAATATGTACCATCCATTACCAAAACTTTTCCAATACCCCAAACAAATTCTGTACCCACTGAACATTAATACCCCATTCTATGTCCTGTAGTGGCCCTGATAATCTGTAACTTACTTTGTCTGAATTTGCATATTCTAGTCATCTCATAAGTGAAATCATATAATACCTGTTCTTTTATGTTTGTCTGTTTTCATTCAACAAGATGTCTTTAAGGTTCATCCATGTTGTAGCACGTATCAGAATTTCATCCCTTTGTACTACGGCTGAATAATATTTTATTGTATGTATATGTCATGTTTTGTTTATCATTGGACTCGAGTTGTTTCCACCGTTTTTCTATTGTGAGTAATGCTGCTATGTATATGGTGTACAAATATCTGTTCCGTTCCCAGCTTTCAATTCTTTGGGGTATATACCTAGAAGTGGGATTGCTGGGGTCATATGGTAATTCTATGTTTAACTTTCTGAAGCCCTGCCAAACTGTTTTCCACAGCAGCTGCACCATTTTACATTCCCACCAACTGTGTACAAGGGGTCCTATTTCTCTACATCCATGCCAATACTTTTTTTTTTTTTTTTTAAGTAATAGCCATTTTAGTGGGTCTGAAGTAGTATCTAATTCTGGTTTTGATTTGTATTTCATTAATTAGGCACCATCTTTTGAGTTTTTTAAATTCAGGTTTATCGAGGAATTTCTAAATATACTAAATTTTACTATTTTTAGGTGAACAGTTTGTTGAGATTTGACATATATATGTAATCATTCTATCACCCATTTTTTTGTGTGCTGCTTTGTAGTCTGTCCTACCCCTTCCCCAACCATTCATCTGATTCCTGTCCCTCAGTTTTGCCTTTTCCAGAAAGTCATTAAATGTCTTTTTGGTCTGGCTTCTTTCATTTAGGATAATGTTTTTGAGATTCATCCATGTTATTGCATGTATCATTCATTTTTACTGCTGAGTAGTATTTCATTGTACAGTTATAATTTGTTTATCCGTTCATGAGTTGCTAGACATTTAGGCGGTTTCCAGTTTGGGGCTATTATAATAATGCTGCTAATTAGTATTCATATACAGATCTTTGTATGGACCTGTGTTTTTATTTCTTTTTGGTAAATTTCCTAGGAGTAGGATTTTTGGGTTATATGGTATGTCTATGTGTAACATTATAAGAAACTGCCAAACTGTTTTCCAAAATGGCTATATCATTTTGCATTCCTACCATGTATAAGAGTTTCAGTTGTTCCTCATTCTTGTCAGCACTTTTTAAGATTTTTTTATTTATTTCTCCCCACCCCCTCATTGTTTGCATTTGCTGTGTCTGTTCATCTTCCTTGTTTTTTTAGGAGCCACTGAAAACTGAACCCGGGACCTCTGATGTGGGAGGGAGACGCTTAATCGTCTGAGCTACCTCCATTCCCTGCTCTGTTCTGTCTTCTCATTATGCTTTACTTCTTGTGTCTCTTGTTGCATCATCTTGTTGCGTCAGCTTGCTGTGCATGCCTGTCGCGTCACCTCACTGTCTTGCTCGTCCTCCTTAGGAGGCTCCAGGAACCTCTGCTCCCTGCTTTGTTGTGTCTCTCATTATGTTTTTGTCTCTTGTTGTGTCAGCTTGCCATGCCTGCCCACTGTGCGAGCTCACTGTCTTCTTTAGGAGGCACCAGGAACCAAACCACGGACCTCCTCTGTGATAGGCGGGAGCCACATCGATTTCCCAGCACTTTCTATTGTATTTTTATGTTTAGCCATTCTAGTGCACATGTAGTGAGTGGTACAGCGCTATGGCTTTAATTTATATTTCCACAAGAACTATTCAACATCTTTTCATGTGTTTCTTTGCCATCTATTTTTCTTATTTGGTGAAGTGACTGTTCAAATCTTTAGCCCATTGTGGTGGTCTGAAGCTGTACATACCCAGAAAGACATGTTCATAAAATTAATCCATTCCTGTGGGCACGGACTGGTTGTAAGAGGATCTTTTTTTTTTTTTTTTACCGGGAGGTACCGGGGATCGAACCCCGGTCTCTCCATATGGTAGATGGACGCCGAACCTCTTGAGCCACATCCATTTCCCTAAGAGGATCTTTTGACAAGGCTACTTCAGTTAAAGTGTGACCCACCTCATTCAGGATGGGTCTTAATCCTCTTACTGGAGTCCTTTATAAATGGAGTGAATAGAGAGAGAGAAAGAGAAAGCCACAGAAACAAGAAGCTTAAAGTAATGAAACCTGGAAGAGAAATGAGAGAATAGCAGATGTAGCCACGTGCCTTGCCATGTGCCAGAGGAGCCAAGAATCACCAGCAGCCAGGAAGAAAGCATTGCAAACTTGTAAGCTAATATAATTCCCATTGTTTAAGCTGAAACCATTTCATGGTATCTGCTTTGCACAGCCTAGGTAATTAAAACACCCACTTTAAAAATAGTTTTTTCTTATTATTGAGTTTATGTGAGGGTTCCTCATATATTCTGAATAGCAATCATTTATAAGAGATGTGTTTTGCAAATATTTTCTTTCAGCCTGTGGCTTGTCATTTTTTGAACAGTGACTTTTGAAGAACAGAAGTTTTTATTTGGTTGAAGTCCAAATTTATCAGTTTTCTTTTTAGGTTTGTGTTCTTTGTGTCCTAGCTAAAAAATCTCTGCTTAAGACAAGATCACAAAGTTTTCCAGCTATATTTTCTTCTAGAAGTTTTATAGTTTCAGGTTTGATATTTAGTTCTATCATCCATTTAAGTTGATTTTTATCTGGGGTGCAAAGTATGGCTTGAGGTTCTTTTTTTTTGTATACTGATGTCTAAATTGTTTCAGTGCCATTCTTTGAAAAGACTATCTTTTCTCCACCAAATTAACTTGGCGCATTTGCCAAAATTCAATGACCATATATGGTTAGGTTTTTTTTTTGTTTTTTTTTTTTTTTTTACCTGGAGGTCCCGGCGATCGAACCCAGGTCCCTCCATATGGGAGATGGACGCCCAACCAGTTGAGCCACATCCGCCCCCCTATGGTTAGGTTTATTTCTGGATTCTCTGTCCTTTTCCATTAATATATGTCTATCCTTGCACCAATACCAACTGTCTGATTACTGTAACTTTAAAGTAAGTCATGAAATTAAGCTGTGGGAGTTGTTCAACTTTGTTCTTCTTTTTCACAATTGTTTTGGCTATTCTAGGTCCAGGATTTCTTGATGCAGTGGTAGTACTATGAAGTAAAATCCCTAATTTACAAATGAAGAAGCTGCAACACAAAGAGGCTGAATAATTTTTGTACAGTACTGCAGATAGTAAATATGACAGGAACGATTGGGGCTCAGGGTGTCTGGCTTCAGAGTCCATGCCCATAATCATTACTGCCTCCCCAAATTTGTGGATCCATTTTAGGTTATCCAGGTCTGGCATTCCCCATTTAAGATGACTCTTAAAACTTTTTACTTTTTTTTTTTTTTGGGGGGGGGTGTATGTGTGTAATTTTATTGTAGTAACATATATACAACATAAGTTTACCCATTTTAACCACTTTTTAGCATATACTTCAGTAGTACTAATTATATTCACAATGTTGTGAGATCAATATCACTATCCATTACCAAAACTTTTCCATCACCCCAAACAGAAACTCTATACCAACTAAGGATTAACTACCCTTTCCCCTTCCCCACCAGAGTAACCTGTAGTCTGAATTCTGACTATGAATTACATATTCCTATTATTTCATATTAACAAGATCATACAGTATTTGTCCTTTTGTGTCTGGCTTATTTCACTCAACATGATGTCTTCAAGGTTCATCCATGTTGTAGCACATATGAGAAACTTCATTCCATTTTATGGCTGAATAATATTCCATTGTATGTATACATACATTGATGGACACTTGGATTGCTTCCACCTTTTGGCAATTGTGAATAATGCTGCTATGAACATCAGTGTGTAAATATCTGTTTGAGTTCCTGCTTTCAATTTTTTGGGGTATATATCTAGGAGTTGGATTGCCAGGTCATGTGGTTATTCTATAACATCTTTCCACGTGCTTATTTGGAGAATTGTCTATTCAAGCCTTTGCCCACTTTTTAATCGGGTTGTTGGTCTTTTTGTTGTTGTTGTAGGAGTTCTTCATATATTCTGCATTAAACCATTACTGGATTTGTGGTTTCCAATTATTTTCTCCTATTCTATAGGTTGTCTTTTAATTTTCTCGATCAAGTCCATTGATACAGAAAAGTTTAAATTCTTGATGACATCCAATTTATCTATTTTTTTTTTCTTTTGTTGCTCATGCTTTTGATGTAAAGTCTAAGAATCCATTGACTAATACAAGGACCTGAAGATGTTCCAGTGTTTTCTTTGAGGAATTTTATAGTTTTAGTTCTTATATTTAGGAGGTCTTTGGTCTATTCTGAGTTCATTTTTGTATATGGTATGAGGCCTAAGGGGTCCACTTTTATTCATTTGCATGTAGATAGTCAATTTTCACCAGCACAGTTTGTTGAAAAGACTATCCTTTCCCCATTGACTGAACTTAGCATACCTGTAAAAAAAATCAATTGTCCAGAATAGAGCTCTGCCCCAATCATGAGGTGAAGTGAGATGTTTCAGGTCTTTGTTCCCCGACAGAAGCTTTGAACAAACAGTAAGAACTGGCAGAAACATCTTCCTAAAAGCTCCAGAAAACAGTTAAAGGATTGCAGAAACAGGGCAAGAACCAGATCAAGAGAAACGCCACTTTAAAGCAGGAGGATCCTAAAAAAAAATAATTTGAAACATAGAAAAGCACTGAAAATAATGTTAACAGATATTTAGGCATCTGCTACCAAGATGAAACCAATGTTAACATTTTTACCATATTTGCTTTACATCAAGTTTGCTCTGTTTTCTTTGTTTAAGAAATAAAATGTTTAAAGAGTTGTCTGCTCTCCCCACTTATACTCAACATTATACTCAGTGGTCAGCCTTAAGCAAGCGAGAAGGAGGCTGTTCGGCTGCAGGAGCAGAGCTATGCCTAAATCACAGGAACTTGTTTCTTCAAGCTCATCTGACAGTGACTCTGATAGTGAGGTTGACAAAAAGTTAAAGAGGAAAAAAGTAAGTTACTCTGGAAAAACCTGTAAAGAAACAAAAGACTGGTGAAACTTCAAGAGCCCTGTCATCTTCTATGCAGAGCAGCAGAAGTAAAAATAAGATGTTTCAGATTGGAAAAATGAGGTACATCAGTGTTTAGGACTTTGAAGGGAAAGTCCTAATTGATAATAGAGAATATTGGATGGATCCAGAAGGTGAAATGAAACCAGTTAAAAAAGGTATTTCTTTAAATCCCCAGCAAGGAGAGTGGGTGTAGCTCAGTGGTTGAACTCCTGCTTCATATGTACGAGGTCCTGGGTTCAATCTTCAGTACCTCCTAAAATTAAATAAATAAATACACAAACATCCTGAGCAATGGAGCTAGCTGAAGGAACATTTTTCTGACGATGATGCAGTAAGAAATCTGTAAAATCAGAGCCATATTAAACTTTCACTGTTCTAGTTTTTGTTGTTTTTTAAAAATTTATTTATTTATTTATTTCTCAATTCCTGGGGCCTCCTGGTGAAGGCCACGCGATGAGTTGGCCCACATGGAGTGCTAGCCCACGCAGGAGTGCTGGCCTGCGTGGAGAGCTGGCCCAGCAAGATGACGCAACAAAAAGAGACAAAGGAGAGACAATAAGAGATATAGCAGACCAGGGAGCTGAGGTGGCACAAGAGATCAAGCGCCTCTCTCCCACTCCGGAAGGTCCCAGGATCGGTTCCCAGTGCTGCCTAAAGAGAAGACAAGCAGACACAGAAGAACAAGCAGCGAATGGACACAGAGAGCAGACAGTGAGGGGAGGGGGGAGAAATAAATAAATCTAAAAAAAAAAAAAAAAGATTTGTAACTGATTTCTCATCAGAAACCATGGAAGCCAAAGTGCTGAAAGACTGTCAACAAAACATTCTATATCCAGCAAAACTATCCTTCAAAAAGAAAGGGAGATTAACACATTCCCAGATAAACAGAAAATTGAAATAATTCATCATTAACAAACCTGCCCTACAAAAAATACTAAAAGGAGTCCTTCAGGCTTAAATGAAAGGACACTTGAGAGTAATTCTAACCTATATGAAGAAGTAAAGAGCATTAGTAAATCTAACCCTGTAGGTAAATATAAAGGATGGTATAAATGTATTTTTTGTTTGTAACACTTTTTTCTTCTGTCATATTTAAAATATAACTGCATAAAGCAAAAACTATAAATATGTGTTGAGTTGATGGGCACATAATGTAGAAAGATATAATCTGTATATTAATAACAGCACAAAGGAGTTGGGGAAAATGGAGCAATAAAGGAGCAAAGTTTATGTATACTATTGAAATTAAGTTTATATTAATCCAAACTAGATTGTTTCCCCAGGAAAACCTCTAAGTAAATAACTAAACAAAAACAGTAAAAGAAAGTCAAGGGAATTAAAATGGTACACTAAAAAATATCTATTTAACACAAAAGGCAGTAATGGAGGAAAAGAAGGGGGGATGTGGCTCAAATGGTTGGGTGTCCGTCTCCCATATGGAGGGACCTGGGTTTGATCCCCGGGACCTCCTGGTAAAAAAAAAAAAAAAAGAAGGGACAAAAAGACATAAGATATATGGACTATAAATAGCAAAATGTAGGCATATCAGCAATTATATTAAATGTAAATGGTCGTGCGGCAAGCAGGCCTGAGCAGAAACTGGCCCGCATGGAGTGCTGGCCCACGCAGGAATGCTGGCCCTCGGGGAGTGCTGGACTTCGTGGAGAGCTGGTGCAGCAAGATGACGCAATAAAAAGAGACATAGGAGCGACAATAAAAGACGCAGCAGACTAGGAAGCTGAGGTGGCGCAATAGATTGATTGCCTTTCTCCTACTATGGAAGGTGCCAGAATCAGTTCCCGGTGCAGCCTAAAGAGAAGACAAGCTGACACAGAAGAACACAGAGAGCAGACAGTGAGCACAAAAACAATGGGGGGTGGGCGGGGGAATAAATAAATAAATAAATCTTTTTAAAACAATGTAAATGGGTTAAATACTCCAATAAAAATGCAGAGATCAGCAGAATGGATTTAAAAAACATGACCCAACTATGTGCTGTCTATATGAGACACACTTTAGAGTCAAAGACATATAGGTTGAAAGCAAAAGGTTTGTAAAATATACCATGTAAATAGTAACCAAAAGAGAGCTGTAATGGCTATATTAATATCAGACAAAATGGACTTTTTAAGACAACAATTGTTCCAAAGAAAGACATTTTATAATGATAAAAGGGTCAATTCATCAAGAAGATATAACAATTATAAATGTATATGCACCTAAAGACAGAGCCTCAAAATGCATGAAGTAATCGACAGAATTGAACAGAGAAACTAACGATTCAAAGATAATACTAGGGGAAACGGATGTGGCTCAAGCGATTGGGCTCCCGTCTACCAGGGTTCGATTCCTGGGACCTCCTCGTGAAGGCAAGTTGGCTTGTGCGGCAAGCTGGCCCATGCGAGTGCTGGCCCACGCAGGAGTGCTGGCCCATGCAGAGAGCTGGCGCAGCGAAATGACACAACAAAAAGAGACACAGAGGAAAGACAATGAGAGACGCAGCAGACCAGGGAGCTGAGGTGGCGCAAGAGACTGAGCGCCTCTCTCCGACTCTGGAATGTCCCAGGATCGGTTCCCGGTGCCATCTAAAGAGAAGACATGCAGACACAGAACACACAGCGAATGGACACAGAGAGCAGACGAGGGGGTAGGGGGAGGTAAAAAATAAATCTTAAAAAAAAAAAAAAATAATAATAATAATAATACTGGGGACTTCAATACTCTCCTTTCAGTAATAATAGAGCAACTAGACAGAAGGTTAACAAGGAAAGAGAAGACTTGAGCAACACTATAGACCTAAAAGACCTGACGGGTATCTATAGAACACTCCATCCAGTAACAGTAAAATACACATTCTTGTCAAGTGTCCATAAAACCTTCTCCATTATAGACATATATTAGGCCATAAACAAGTCTCAATAAATTTACAAGTATTGAAATAATACAAAGTATGGGGAAGCAGATGTGGCTCAGGTGATTGAGCTCCCGCCTACCACATGGGAGGTCCTGGGTTTGGTTCCCGGGGTGTCCTGCAGAAGGCAAGCTGGTGTGACAGGCAACAAGATGATGCAATAAAATGACAAGGAGAGGAAAGACAATGAGAGACACACCAAACCAGGGAGCTGAAGTGGCTCAAGCAATTGAGCGCCTCTCTCCCACTTGGGAAGCCCAAGTTCGGTTCCCAGCGGCTCCTAAAGAGAAGTCAAGCAGAAAGTGAGCACAAACAATGAGGGAGTGTGGGGGGATAAATAAAAAAAAATAAATGTTTAAAAAAGAATAGAAAGTATGTTCTCTGAACACAATGGAATCAAATTAGAAATGAGTAACAGAAGTAAACTTGAGAAACTCACAATATGTGGAAATTAAACAACACACTCCTAAATAATCTGGGTCAGAGAAGAAATCCCAAGAGAAATTAGAAAATACTTTGAAATGAATAAAAATAGTCTACAAAAACTTATGGGATGCAGCTAAAGCTGGGAAATTTATAGCCATAAAATGCTGTTTTAGTTTCCTTTGCTACTTAAGCAAATATCATGCAATGGTTCAGCTTAAATAATTTAAATAATTTATTTGCTCATGGTTTTGAGGCTAAAAGAAAGTCCAAATCAAGGAGACATCAAGGCGATACTTTCTTCCTGAAGTTTGGCATTCTGGGGCTGGCTGTCAGTGATCCTTGGTCTTTAGCTTTTCTATCACAGGACAATGCACATGACTCCTCCCCTGGCCTCTCCCTTCTTTTCTGGGTTCCACTGATTACTGCTTATGGCTATGCCCTCTTTGCTTTCTCTTTTTCTGTCTCAATTTCATTCTTCTTATAAAGGACTCCAGTAATATGATTAAGACCCATCCTGACAGATGGTGGTGTGAAATGTTTCAGGATCTCCCACAGAATCTTTGAACAACCAGCAAGAACTGGCAAAGCTCCAGAAAACAGTTAAAGGACTGTAGTAATAGGGCAAGCACTGAATCAAGAAAATGTCTGCTCAAAATCAGTAGGCTCTTGTGGGCATGGAGCTGGCTCACACTCCTAGTGCAGATCCCTGTCCTGGTTCAGAGGGTGCAGAATAACCCTAGTGCACACACTGGGACATGTATAGCTGGTGATGGCTGAGGGAATCACTGTACCAGAACTTATCCTATGTGTAGAAGGCAGCTCACAGAACTCTCCTAAAGAACACTGTGGGAGAGCAGTCAAACTGTGCTGCCTGGGGCAAGGGATTGACAGGCATAGGACGTATAAGGTAGTGCATAGGACCATGTAGAAACTGTTTCCTTGGGACAAAGAGACATTCAGAACCATGTAAATGGGAATTCTCAGGGCCAAACATGCATGCCCAAGTCAAGACACATGCACAGAAAAGATCAGGGGGGTCTTCAAGCTTTGCCTGGAGTTATTCTCTAAACTCATTGTATGGAAAAGCCCTGGTAGAGAGCGCTTGGACAGGTCAATTTGCGAAGACTAGGAAAGGTGTTTCCTTTCTCCTTTTCCTTCTCCTTTTTTTTTTTTGTGTGTGTGTGCTTGGCAATCAAAGAAGATCTGTCATAACTCTAATAACCCTAGCTGGAACAAGCTTAAAAAACAAACACTTTGGAGTCTAAATTCCAGCAAAAACATTAAAATATCAAAATATCCAGGTTTCAACAAAAGGTTACAAAATTTACAAAGAAACAGGCTGTGATGACCCAGGCAAAGGAGAAGATGAAAGCATTAGAAGCCATCAAAGAGGACCATCAGACCTGGGACATACCAGACAAAGACTGTTTAAAAATGGTCCTAAATATGCTCAAAGAGCTAAAGGAAAACATGGACAAAGAACCAAAGAAAATCAGGAAAATGGTAGATGAATATAAAGTGATCATCAATAGATGGAAATTATGAACAGGAACCAAAAAGAGCTGAAGACCACAGATTGGAGCTGGCATAAGAATCAGAGAACCCGAAGATAAGACAGCTGAAATCATTCATTCTGAAGAGCAGAAAGAAGAATGAATAAAAGTTAACAGAGCCCAATCATTCATTCTGAGGAGCAGAAAGAAGAATAAATAAAAGTTAACAGAGCCTGAGGAACCTCTGGGACATCATCAAGCATACCAATGTATGCATTGTGGGAGTCCCAGAAGGAGAAGAGAGAAAGGGGCAGAGAGAATATTCAAAGAAATAATGGCTGAAAACTCCCCAAATTTAACAAAAGAGATAAATGTACACATCCAAGATGCTCAATGTACTGGATAAACCTAAGCAGACCCACAACGTGCCATATTAAGACTAAATATATGATTGAATACCAAAGATAAAGAAAAAATTCTGAAAGCCATGAGAGAGAAGAAACGTCACATACAAGGGAGCTTCAATAAGATTAAGTGCCAATTTCTCATTGGAATCCATAAGGCAAGAAGACAGTGGGAAGACATATTTAAAGAGCTGAAAGCAAAGAAAATTGCCAATCAAAAATTCTATATCTGGCCAAACTGTCTTTCAAAAATGAGGGAGGAGTTAAGATATTACCAGATAAACAAAACCTGAGGGACTTCATCACTAGACTGGCTGAAAGGAAAAGACACTAGACAATTGACTGAAGCCACATGAAGAAATAAAGATCTCCAGTAAAGATATGACATGGATAAATATAAATACCTGTACTATTGTAATTTTGATTTGTAACTCTACTTTTTACTTCCTACAAGATCTAAAAGGCAAATGCATAAAATGTAATGCTAAATCATTGGTCTTAGACTTGTAACGAATAAAGATGTAATTTGTTACAAGAACTACATAAAGGTGGGGGGACTGAGGGGTAGAGGAACATAGTTTATGTATGCTATTGGAGTTAAATTGGTATCAAAGCAAACAAGATTGGTATAGATTTAGGATGTTAAATTTAAGCACCATGGTAACCATAAAGAAAATATCAGAGAATATGCATACTCATAGAGACAAAAAGTAAAATACAGATTACCAGGGCTGGGGACCAGAGGCAATGGGGAGTTAGTGCAAAATGCATGTATGGTTTCTGTCTAAGGTAAAGGGAGAGTTATAGTAATAGATGGTGGTGAATGTGATTAATCCCACTGAATGGTATGCTTGGGAGAATTTAGGAAGGGAAGATTTATGTTGTATATATATTTCCACAATAAAAAAGGAAAAGAAAAACTAAAGAGATAATGACAATTAAATACTACTTAGAGACAAAACTGCCTGCATTCTTCTTACTTCCCAGAGAATGCTGTGAGGCTAGAAGAAATCCTAGGCAGGAAGTTTAGAAAGCTGAATAACATAAAGCTGCAAAAGTAAATTACCTGAGGGAGCAAATTCCATAGGAAATATCTGGAGTGAACTCTCCTTATAATCTATATGATAAAATTTTGAATACAACCTTTGCATTTTATATTTTCCCCCAAATCTCCCAAGGTTGGCTCCTTCTCATAGTTCAAGTCCTGGTTTAAATGTTACTTTCCCAAAGAGGCCTTCTCTCAATACCAAGTGTAAAGTTACTCCCCCACTCCTAATCATTTTTTGTCTCATTACCCTGAACCCTAAAGCACTTATCAATATTTGAAAAATTTGTCTTTATTGGCTAATAAATTCTACTAGAGCAGGGACTCTGTCTTTCTGTTCTTCTCTGGAAGCCTACAACAGTGCTTTGCACATATCAAGACCTGTTAAGTATTTAAAATATATGGTGAATAATAAATACAGTTTACTTTTTAAATCCCCAAGCAGTTTCATATACATTATCTTATTTAATCATCACAACTCTGTGAGTAAAATGGGATTGCTAGCCCCAGGGTACAGAGGCTCAGAGAATCATCTCACCCAAGGCCATAAGACTAGTAAATGACAGAGCTGGGATGGCTTTTTTCATCCCACTCCTCAGGGCAGAGTATTTCAAATTACTTTCCCATTAAATGATGACTCTGGAGGATAGAAGAAACAGTCTGCACATTTTTTCAATGACAAGTCTCCAGTTTCTGGGGCTGAACCCTTGCCACCCTGGCCTCGGTCGCCCGACCCACCCCCTCCCCTCCCCCCATAGTCTCTCTCTTTCACACACACACACAAACACAGAGCAGAGATTGTGGCCACAGTTAGGGTACTCGAAGTGACAAGAAGAAAGACTAACTATTTGCCTCTTTGGGACCTTGAATCCCCTTTTGTACCTGCCTCGGCCCCCCCGCCCCCCGCTCCACCTTCCCTTTCTAAACAGCTTTATCTTTTTTTTTTTTTAAAGATTTTATTTATTTATTCATTTATCCCCCCCCTTGCTGCTTGTGCTCGCTGGGTCAGCTAACCACGCCGTGCGGGCGGGCTTGCCTTCACCAGGAGGCCCCGGGAACCGAACCCGGGGCCTCCCATATGGTAAACGGGAGCTCTACTGATTGAGCCACAGCCGCTTCCCTTAAACAGCTTTATCGAGGTATAATCCCCCTTCGTTTTTTAAAGTGAGCGCCTTTGGGATAATCTCATTCCCTAGAATATTTGCCTCAATTTTTGGATCTCCACCACTACAATCACTACAGGAAAGATTCCCTTTCCTTCTCTCCCCCGCCCCAAGAGTCCGTAGCGCAACACACGCTACCTGTGCGCGTACCTTACCCTCTCGGCTCACCTCTTCAGCCCTTCCCACTGTAAGCCAAGCCCCTTCCTTTCCCGGAGTCCCGCCCCTCGGACCCTTTCCAACTCCAACCCCCACGGATCTCGCCCTACCCCCTGACTCTCGCGAGAGGTGAGCGCCCCTGGCCGGACGAGAGGAAAGTATCTGCACCGCTGAGGGGGGGAAAGAAGGAGCTGGAGACAGTTTGTGGGACCGAGCGCAGGCTGGCGTAAGGCGACGGAGCTACTGGCGGGTGAGTTCTGTTAATATTAGCTAGTCCATGATCTGACAGGAGTCTCGCCTTTAACTCTGGCCTGTCCCAGTGTCCCAGACCAGGATCTCCCCTCCCAGTCTGTATTGGACGGGGGCGCTGAGGCGGTGGCCGGGCCCTGTCTGAGGAAGAGGGTGGGGAATGGACCAAAGTTGGCCAATAAGAGAAAAGGAGGTTAAGATTGGCGGAGGTGAGCGCTAATGGAAGGCCGTTTTTACATTACGGCGTGCCGCCCCTCTTCTCTCCCTCCTCCCGCCCCCTTCTTTTTTGGGGGGGAGGCGGAGCCAGAGGCCTGAAGTGTGGGGAGAACTTGGGGTAAGTAGCTCTGGGGGGGCACAGGGCGTGGCAAGGAGAGGGGAGTTGAATCCTGAGGGAGTGGTAATGGAAGTCTCATGGAATGGGGTCGACTGGGAGAAAGGGGTGGGGTACTAACTACTAAACTAGGTTAAGGCTCAGGGCTTCCCAAAGAGTGAAGTGAGGGGCTTGGCATTGGAAAAGGCAGGGGTAGATAGGCAGGAGGTGGGAATGAATACGACTCTTGATAAGGTGAAAACATGGCATCGGAGTTGACTGGAAAGATAGGTAGAGTTAATTATTTGGAAATGAGAGTCATGACATGTCGATCCAAATGAGAAAATATCAGACATGGTATCAGAGAAAGTATGGATTTGGAGAAAATTAAGTGTATATTAATTTAGGAAGACTTAGTAGAGGTGGGCTGAGTAGCCAAAAGGCATGGCTGTGGGAAGGATTTGGGAGTCTGAAAGCATGGGGGAGGTGAGTGGAAAGGAGACGGCTGATAAATACAAGTCTTAGCCTAGTATCAGAAGAAATCTGGGATATTGATTTAGGGCTTCTTATGGGTATGGCACCCAGACTGGTGGCCAGCCTGCAGGAATGCAGGGATGGGGTAGAGAAGGAGAAAAAAAAAAAAACACTTTCATCACTCCTACTCAGATTTTCTTTCTCTCTTCTCTTGCCACACTTCAACTTCTAAACACAGGGATGTGGGATTGGGACTTAAGCGGTCCAAGATGGAGCCCCATAGGGACTTATATGTTGCTCTGAATTGCTTGTTATGTTCTCTAACTGGGATGTTTACTACCTGAGGCACCTCCTACCCAGATTTCGTGCTTTGCTACCTTCCTAACTTTAAAAGTTTGTTTTCTACTTAACAGATGGTGTTATACTATCTCAGAGAGTCCTATTATATAAAAATGTAGGTTTGTGGGTATGCAGAGTTTTCTCAGCAAGTTCACTTGTTTCCTGGTGCTTAAAATTTTTGCAGTAGTGTAGTTAATTCTTGATGAAACATCAGTCTTTGTAGACATTCTAAACACAGAAAAGTATACTAAAATGAAGTTTGTTTTGTTAGATGTGTCTTACCCAAACATAGTTTTGAAGAGTTGTTAAATGGATGGTTAATTTTAGTTAGCTTATATTATATTTTAGTTAGCTTATATTTTTGAAAATATGTAAATAAAATAGAGACATATTTTCAGGGAAGTGAAATTTTTTTCAGATTCATCCTTTGCATCCAGACTCAGAAGCTAAAGATGTGTATTAATATTCTAGGACAAGGGTTGGGGAAAGCAAACTCAATTTGTACTTAAATGGAGTATGTAAGGTCTGTAAATGCTATTGCGAAATATAACATGTCTGTAAGAAAAGAAGCTAAAGAAAAGTTTGGCAGCTAAACACAGTAGTCTTACCAGTTCTTAATTCTGTACAGGCCTTTGCCCTTTGTTTAGTTGTGTATCATTTAATAATGAATTAGAATAATACCGCCAGTTATTTAATAACTTCTTTACTTTTGCATAGAGTTCCTTTACATTCCATCTCTTCTTTTACTTTTGTGAAACAGAACAATGTCTGAAATACCTATAAAGAGAAACCAAAGTATTTAGTTTTGTATTCACCTTTGGTTTTCAGCAACCATTTGAAGCTTTCTTCCAGGGTCAGGAAGTTGCCCCTACCAACTTATTCCTGACCCTTTAGCATTACTTAGTGAGTTGGGTTGCAATATTTCACATTAAGATCATTGGACATTCAAAACATCTTCACAGTTTGCATGGCAGCAACACACAAAAAATATTCAATGAGAAAGTAGTCTCTTTTGTTCTTCCATCCAGAGCCTGTAATGGCTTTAACTTGGGCACTATTTAATGCAAGACTTTTTTTTTTTTTCTTTCACGCTAGTGTTACCACCTAGCAGAAAGATTGAGAGTAATAACTGCTCATCTTTCAACCTATGGATCAAAATTTACACCCTGTGGTAGTTCCAGTGTTGTAATTTTAAGCACCTTTGTTTATATGGCTTTTAAATGTTAATGGCTACCTTTATTGTACCTTGTTCCCTTTCCTCTTCCCAAATCCAACCCAATATGAAAATTGTTTTTTCAATCAACTCTTAAGCTACTACTTTATTGTTAAGTAAAATCTCTGGCTCTGCCTAAACACAGCTGCTCTGAAGTTCTCACAAGTTACTGTTTTGTGCCTGTCAAGTTTTCTCTAGGCTTCAGTGAGAGGGAGTCAGTATTACAGCAGCCTCCTATCTGGGTGTGATAAGGAGGAGCTTCTTGCAAGGAAGTTTTAGGTAGAGCAAATAGCACAGCCACATTAATGTCTAATAAAGACTGCTCTTTTCTTTAGACTAGTTGGCAGGCTGGCATATAATTGTTCCGTATCCCTTGATAAAGTTATTAAAGTTAAGGTGCAGACATTGTTTCATGGAGAAAAACAAATGCAACATTCATTAAAAAAAAAAAAAAAAGCCTTAATTTCTTTTATTGGTGGTTTCTCTGAAATTGGTACTATGATTTTAGAGTTTATGAAAAATTCTTCCATCTCTTAGAAACATATCAAAGAAAATAGTTTTTAAACTTCCCTGACACGTACCTATTTTCAAAGATTGCCTTCCCTTAAGAGACTATTCAGTCTTTTTTTGAGGGGTGGGAGGATCAAGTATATTCATGAAATGTGAAAATACATAATATTTGGAACCTGTTATAGGTGGCCTTTTAACTTCTGAATGCTGTAAGGAAGAGGTCTCCACTTAACAGATACCCTGTTCCATTTTCGGAGCTCTACTTTTAGAACATTCTTTACATTGTGCTGAATGAAGCTCTTTAGTTCTGCCCTCAGAAGCTACAATAAAAAACCAAATTCCTTGTCAGCATGATAGCCCTTGAAATGTTTGATGACAGTTAGGTTCCGTTAAGATTTTTCTTTCTGGAGCAAGTATCCCAAGTTCTTTCAGCATTCCTTAAATGACATTTTTAATAAATTTCGGGCTTCTCATCTATTTAGTTGCCTGAGGTTTTAGGGTTTCTTATCTAGATCTGAATATAACATCCCAGATATAATCTGATCAATGTGAAGTACAGTGAGGCATATAACTTCCTTTTTACTGGACTTTACACCTCTGTTCTTTTTATATTTTTCGAGGTGAAATTCACATAACATGAAATTAACCATTTTAAAGTGAACAGTTCAGTGACATTTAATATATTTGCAATGTTGGCAACTACCACCTCTGTCTAGTTCCAAATACACCTCTATTCTTAAAGTCTAAGAACACATTAATTTGTGCAGTTGATTTTTTATTTTAACACATTTGAGGACTTTACACTTATCCCTGTAATTGTTGTCTTGTTAGTTTTGGCTTATTGTTTTAGCTTGTTAATATTATTCCGCTTCTTGGCCATTCCTTGTATCTTTGTATCATTGATAAATTTGATAAACAAGACACATAAAACTTTTCATTTTCATTTGACACCTAAAACTTTTCATTTTAGTTCACTGGTAAAAATGTATAAAGGTAAAGCAATGGTATACAACATTAGTAGACTGTCATTAGTTTGACATTACTCCATTAATCAACCTCTTAGGTAAAATTCAGTTATGAATCCACCTCCTGTTTTATAACTTAACCTATATTTTCTATGAAGTATCAAGATTGACTTTTATAGGTGTCCTGTTGAAATCCAAATAAATTTTGGCTCTGACATACCCCTAAGCTCCCAGGCTAGTGAGCCTGTCAAAAAAGAAAATGAAGTTGGACATTATTTGCTATTATCATCTTATGCTAGTGTTTAAGAATCACTGCATTACTTTTCAGTCATAACCAATCTACTTAATTCATTTTAGAATCTTCCTGGGAAACTATCTGTTTCTCCGGTCTACAATTTCTAGAATTACCTCCCTTTCTCCTTTTTTTTTTCCATGATTTTTACCCCCATTTCAAGACTTCTGGTCTGGCTTCCTTTCTATTTTTTAAATAATTACAGAAAGATTAACAGTGCTTATTCTTAGTTGCTTGTTTTTTTGCCATTGGATGAATTCTGTTTTGGAAACTTTTATAGGAAGAAACTTCATTCCCTGAACATTGTAAATTACAAATTAAAGAACTAAACTACTGCCATATAACAGTTGTAGTGTCGCTTCCCCATAATACTGATATCTCCAATTTAGACCTAACTTTTCATTTTTTATTTGGAATAAAATCCTACACCAACTATACATCTGTCTATCTATCTATCTGTCTATACACACATACACACACATAAAATACACTCTCACACACACATATAATTGCCATTTATAATTATAGTTTATTAGTGTGGTGGTCTAAGGTTGTCAGGCTGTAGGTGAAATGGTGCTTCAAACAAGATAGAACATCAGAAGACATCTCTAGGGACTAAATGCTTTGTGTTTGCAGCCAGCAACTTTTCTACATGTTAATTTTAGACCTGACAGTTGAATTTATGTTTGAGCAATTTTGTCTGATAAATGCATTTTTAAAAACACCTTCCTCTTTTGGGGTTTTAATTTTTACTTTCATTTTTTAAAAATTGCAAATGTGAATGGAAATGTTTGTGCAGATTAAAATAGTATGGTATTAGTTAGGGACAGGATGCATTTTCTTTTGATACCCTTTTATCCATCTGAGATTGTTTAGTTATAAATTCTCCTGAAAAGCAGAAGGATGGACTTGATGACCCCTCAAAGTCCTTTACAGTCCAAAAATTCATAAATAGAGGCTTAGATCAAGGAACTTACTATTGAAGAATCAGGAAGCAAAAAACAGACTGTAAGGAAAATGAAATTGAAATGGTTCTATAGTCCCAGTAGAAATGGATAAACAAAAAGTAAGGCATGTAAATTATAAATAACAACTCCTTTGAGCTAAAAACAAAACAAAAAGACAACAGATATTTTGCATTGAGGTCATTTCATGTCTTAAAATATTTTATCATGACATTCTCTTTTCAGCATTTCCCCTGTGGATACTTTGTGCTGAAAGAATGTTGGTTTTGTTTTCTGTTAAATCATAGATCATAGTATTTTGTTTCTTTTCCTTCTCTTATTTGTTGTTTTGTTTAGAAACTTTTTTTTTTTTTTTTTGCCTTCTGAATGCTCACTGCCTGTATACAATGAAGCAAAATTCTCTTCAGTTTTGAAAGTAAACATATAATATATAGCTTCCTTGGAGAGAAAGAGGAGTGTTACAATTCAGGAAAGGTTGTATGAAAAGTTAAACTTATCTAGCTTTGAAAACTTTGTTGGCAGACATCTAGGAAAGATTCTCAACTAAACAAACGTTGAGTTAGTAGTCATATGAAAGGATATAAGAACTCCTGAGAGTTTAGGAGAACAAAACTGATTACAAGCTCACGACTTCACTTTGATAGCTTTTTCTTATCTTTCATTTAATTTTAATCCTAAATGTTCTCATACGTTTGAAACCAGGCTGTGTAAAAAGTTTCTTTTTTCTATTCAACACTGCATTTCTCCTTCATAAATATGAGCTAATAAAATCTAACTGGAGCCAAGATTTAGCTTAAAAAGTCATTTAGTGGGGGACGGATGTGGCTTAAATGGTTGGGCATCCATCTCCCATATGGAGGGACCCAGGTTCGATCCCTGGGACCTCCCGGTAAAAAAAAAAAAAAAAAAAAGTCACTTAGCTTATGTTTCTGTGGGAACACTGTTGTTATGCTGTAACTCTAACTTCTCACAAAAGCCAATTTGCTTTCTCTGAGTGGAATTACTTACTAATATCTCCTTATCTGACAGTATGTTTCTTTCTGACATAGTGAACAGAGGAGGTTTATATGCTAAACTGGTCAGATTTTATTTGGGGCTTAAAACTTAGCATGCAATAGAAAAATTACTTTTTTTTTTTTTTTTTTTTTTTTAGTTTTAAAATTAGAGCACAATCATTCTTTTTAAAATAAGAATATGATTACATTATAAAATCAGGATTATTTATTGACTATAATGTGATTGCTGTAAATGATTTGTGTCAGCACCAAGTTTCTTGCCAATATTTAACCTTTATTGAACTTGAATAATACCATGTTAGTTTTATTTAAACGTAGTATTTCTGGTACCAACATTCTCCTCCAGCACCATTTCGTTTTGGTCAAACAGTACTTTGCTAATATTTTACACATCTCACTGGGACTGGTGAGAGTCAATTGGTGAGCATTAGAATACTCCAAATAGATCACTCTGTTGACAATATATAGGCTGACTTAGAAAATAGATCTCTTTTCTAGAGAACTAAGCCTTTCCATAATTGTCATTGTGGAATTTTACAGTTGTTTCCTATAAAGGGTTTCATACTGGGGTTTAATATTCATACTCATGTTTTTTTTGTTTTGTTTTGTTTTGTTTTAGTTGGTACTGGGGGTTGAACCCCAGACCTTGTACATGCAAAGCAGACGCTCAGTCACTGAGCTATACCCGCTCCCCATACTGGGGTTTAATATTAAATCTAGCAGGTTTGTTGTTATTTGCAGCCTGTTTAAATCCATTAAGACTTAAAATTGATCCTTAAAGATCAGTATTTTGGGGTTCATTGCTATTGGTTCTTGTTTTAGGGATCATAATTTATCTGAAAATGAGCAGGAGGAAAAAAACACTAGAGTTTTGTTTGACAGACTGTGAAGTTCCAGGAATTTTTGTGCTTCTAAAATGTCTGTTGAGGCCAAACATAGAGACAGGTATAATGTTCTCTGGTTATTTCTAACTTTGCTTCTTGCTGTCACTTTATCTAGTTGTTGCTTCTTTGTTCTTGCTTTAATAACCTTCTTGGGGGATAGCTCAAAATAGTTCCTTGAATCCTCCAAAAGCCTAGAGAGCCTTAACAAAAGTTCTGATCACGTAGTTGTCTATACACTTACTTTTTTTTATTTTTTATTTATTTATTTATTTATTTTGTTAGCAATATATATATAGATAGATATATATTTATTTATTTATTTATTTTTTGTTACCGGGAGGTCCCGGGGAACGAACCCGGGTCCCTCCATGTGGGAGATGGACGCCCAACCAGTTGAGCCACATCCGACCCCCTGTCTATACACTTACATGAAGCTTCTTCCAGATAGGTTCTAAGCTTTGGCCGTGTGTTGCATAACTTATCATTCAGCCTAATTCTTCACACACACACTAATCTCTTTTCAGATGTTTACTACAGAACTACTTGGTCTACTTAAACTGGTTCCTTTCTTTGAAACCTGTCCCTGCATGTCTGAGCCTGATATCCAGAAATTAATTTTAAACTTCTCTTTGATAAATTCAGGGTACTCTATTATTTGTGTCTTTCTCTGTTCTTTGGTGAGTGACTTGTTCTTTATACATTTATATATATTCTTCCCCTCTCCTGTGATGGCTTCCTCATCTGTCTGCTCATTGTCTCTGCTCATTGTCTGGTCATCATCTTTAGGAGGCACTGGGAACCAAACCCTGGACCTCCCATGTGGGAGGCAGGTGCCCAACTGCTTGAGCCACATCTGCTCCCTGTTCTTTATTTTTTATCATGGGAAAATAGTTAGGGTATTTAGATTAGGTCAGAGTGACATGGTTTATAAGATCCCAGTTTTCCTGACTTTGTCTCAGACACCACCTTCCCTGAGGAGCTGGCATAGGTAGTTCTTCATCTAGGGGGTCTGTTGGTCCAGGCCACAATAGATCCTGGGGCTTCCTGTATTTGTGTATTTCTTAAAGCAATGGGTTTCAAACTTTTTTGGTCGCAGTACTTACTCCTTTATACTTTTAAAAATTATCGGGGAGCGGATTTGGTTCAAGCAGCTGAGCGCCCACCTCCCACATGGGAGATCCCAGGTTCGGTTTCCGGCACCTCCTAAAAAAGACAGACAACGAGCAGACTGTGGGCAGACATCGAGCAAAAAACAACAAGCAAAAACAAATGAGCAGGGAGCGGATGTGGCTCAAGCAGTTGAGTGTCCGCCTCCCACATAGGAGGTCCTAGGTTGCCTCTGAAAGAAAAAACAGACAGCGAGCAGACAATGAGCAAACAGACAAGGGAGCCATCTGGAGGTGGGTGGAAGGGGATTATTGAAGACTTCAAAGAGCTTTTTTTTTTTTTTTTTTTTTTTTTAATATTTTATTTTATTTATTTATTTCACACCCCCCTCCCGGTTGTTTTGCACTCACTTTCTGCTATATGTGCCCACTTGTTTTGTCCTCTCTGTGTCTGCTTGTCTTCTCTTTAGGAGGCACCAGGAACAGAACCTGGGACCTGCCATGTGAGAGAGAGGCGCTCAATCGCTTGAGCCACCTCTGCTCCCTGCTTTGTTGTGTCTCTCATTGTGTTTCCTCTTTGTGTGTCCTTGTTGTGTCATCTTGTTGCAGCAGCTCACCGCACCAGCCAGTCGTGCCAGTTTGCTGTCTTGTTCATCTTCTCTAGGAGGTACATGGAAACTGAACATTGGACCTCCCATGTGGTAGGCAGGAGCTCAGTCACTTGAGCCACATCCACTTCCTCAAATAGCTTTTGTTTATGTAGTTTATACCTATTGATACTGAGCATATTAGAAATCAAAATTGAGAAATTAAAAAATATTTATTTTTAATTTATTTTAAAATAACAGTAAACCCATTACACATTAACATAAATAACATTTTTCTGGAAAATAACTGATTTCCAAAATAAAAAAATATTATGAAGAAGAGCTACAAATATTTTTGATGTTTGGCATAATAGAAAACAGATTCTCATATCAGCTTCTACATTCAGTCTGTTGTGATATGTTGTTTTGGTTGAGGTGTATGAAGAAAACCTAGTCTTACACAGATATGTAATAGGAAGAGGAAGTGATATTTAATAGCCTTTTTAGATAACTGTGGATACCTTCAATATTACTCCAAAATCCCAAAAGTGATAGTTTCTTCAAAGTTAGCTATAGTGTGTGGAACCTGAAACCACATTTGTCAACTTTTAGTACTCTGTTATGTTAAAATCCATTGGTCTACCTTGCCCTTTGAATAGATCTTTACCCATGTATGATTTTGACCCCATTAGTCCTCTGAAAGTGTCTCAAGGGTCTTTAGGGATCCCCAGATCCCACTTTGAGAACTGCTGTCATATGGTACCAAACTTGAAAAATAGAGTTTTCCATTTGGAAAGAATATAAACTCTTGAACCATCTTAGCACTTCTCAAATGATGGGTCTACTGACCCTGTCATGAGAATTACTTCGTTTTTAAAAATATAGATTCCTGGCCTCAATGCCAAGAGAATCTATGTGGTATAGGAATTGGTATTTTTACAAAGTGTCCAGGTGAGTATGCTAAAGTTTGAGAACTACTGATCTAGCCTAATTAATGGTATATGGGTACCTTATTTATTTATTTATTTTTTAAACATTTATTATTTATTTATTTCTCCCCCTCTCGTTGTTTGCGCTTGCTCTCTGCTTTCTGTGTCTGCTCATCTTCTTTTTAGAAGGCACTGGGAATGGAACCCAGGACTTCCCATGTGGGAGGGAGACACCCAATTGCTTGAGCCACATCCACTTCCTGCTTGTTGTGTCTCTCATTGTGTTTCCTCATTGTATCCTTGTTGCATCAGCTCGCCGTGCCAGCACATCGTGTCAGCTTGCTGTCTTGCTCTTCTTCTTTAGGAGGCACCAGAAAGCAAACTCAGGATCTCCCATGTGGTTAATGGACACCCTACTGCTTGAGCCACATCTACTTCCCTGCTTTATTTTATTATTATTTTTAAAAAAGATTTATTATTTACTTATTTTCTACCCCCCTCCCCCGCCGTTGTTTGCACTCATTGTCTGCTCTCTGTGTGCTCATCTTGTGTGCTCTCTGTGTCGGCTCATCTTTTTTGTTTGTTTGTTTGTTTTTAGGAGGCACCGGGAACCGAACCATGTGGGAGGGAGGCACCCAATCACTTGAGCCATCTCCACTTCCTGCTTGTTGTATCTCTCGTTGTGTTTTCTTGTTGCAGCATCTTATTGCACCAGCTCACTGCATCCATGGCATCAGCTCACTTTCTTGCTTGTCTTCTTTAGGAGGCACCAGGAACTGAACCTGGGACCTCCCATGTGGTAGGCGGGCGCCCAACTGCTTGAGCCACATCTGCTTCCTCCCACCTTATTTTTCTTTTCTTTTTTTGCTCTCTTATGTTTCTTTGCTTTTTTGTTTTTTTCCTTACCTTATTTTTAAGAAAACTTAATTTCTAAAAATTGAAAAGCCTAACAAGAAACTAGTACTTGAATAACCACTTTATAAAAGTGTTTATTAAAAGAACAACAAAAAAATCAAATGAAAAATACAAGTATTTGTTAAAGATTAGCATATAAATCCTGATGTTTGTCATAATTGGGATAACTTAATTGACCAGGTATTTTGATTAATGAACATTATCACATATACAAGGAGTTGGCAAACTTTTTCTGTAAAGGGCCAGATAGTAAATTTATGTTAGGCTTTGCACCCATAAGGGTCCTACTGCAGCTACTCAATTCTGCTATTGTATAGCACATAAGATAATATGATGAATGAGCATGGATGTGTTCCAATAAAACTTTATTTATGGACACTGAAATTTGAATTTCATTTAAATTTTCTCATGTCATGAAATATTCTTCTTTTGATTTTTTTCAACCACTTAAAAATTTAAAAACCATTCTTAGCTTCTGGGCCATACAAAAACAGGTGGAGGCTGGTTTTGGCTTGTGAGCTGAAGTTTACCAACCCTTGATAGATACTGTAACTGGATTGTGAATTTAAACAGAATATAATAAAATCTACTTAATGTTAAAACTGTGAACATTATATAATTTTCCTAGACAAAAATGATACTCAAAGAACTTGTAGTCCTCAAAGTCATGTTTCTGGACATTCTTTTATATAGTAAGCATAGAAGAAACACCTGTTGTGTGATAAACTGTTAGAGATGTACTATTCCGTTAAAAGTAGTTACCCAATATGAAGTTGTCATACAACTTTCAGGAGTTATAAAAAGAAGTCATGTCCATTTTTGTATCTTGTGTGGTGTGTGAGAGATCAGGTAACTAGGAGTCAGATCAACTTCAGCCTCTTGACTCCTCTTTTGCCCTTTTTGTCACTCTCTCTCTCAGTTTCCCAGTCGGTTAGTAAAGGGCTTTACAAAACCCTGGTATAAAACAATAAAGCTTATTAGTTTAAGAGTGTAGTTGTATATGTGCTTTCTGCATAATCCTTTTGGGACAGTTCATTTACCTACTAATGAGATAATATATTTTAAACTCTGTTGTCCTGAATAATACAATGGAAAATGAATCTAGAATTTATGAACATAAATTTCAATTTCTTCTTTGTTTTCTGGGGTTATATAACCTGCATTATAGTCTCACCCTTTGTATGGTTTGTTAGAATCTTTTCCTCAAGTCTGTTTTGTTTTCTAGATGTAATGCAAATCATGGCAGTACAGAGTATCCTATGGAGAATAAAATGCTGAGGCTGCTGTATTGGGGAGCTTCAGTTTTCATACTCTTGGTCTCGACTCCAAATGTTATGTTTTGTTTGTTTGTTTTTAGGAGGTACCTGGATTGAACCTGTACATGGGAAGCAGGTGCTCAACCACTGAGCTACAACCACTCCTAGAAGTTATATTCCTTTTTTTTATATAGATTATTTATTTATCTCCTCCCACCCCCCCGTTGTTTTGCGCTCGCTGCCTGCTCTCTGTGTCCATTTGCTGGTGTTCCTGTGTCTGCTTGTCTTCTCTTTAGGCGGCACCAGAAACTGATCCTGGGACCTTCTGGACTGGGAGAGAGGCGCTCAATCTCTTCTTTCTCCACCTCAGCTCCGTGGTCGGCTGCATCTCTTATTGTCTCTTCTCTGTGTCTCTTTTTTGTTGCATCATCTTGCTGCGCCAGCTCTCTGCGTGGGCCAGTACGCTGTGCAGGCCAGCACTCCACGCGGGCCAGCACACTATGTGGGCTAGCACTCAGTGTGGGCACTCCATGTGGGCCAGCTCTCCACTCAGGCCAGCTTGCTTTCACCAGGGGGCCCCAGGAAGCGAACTCTGGCCCTCCTATATGGTAGATGGGAGCCTAATCACTTGAGCCACATCTGCTTCCCAAAGTTATATTCTTGAAAAAGAACTGTTTGTATGTCAATTATTTCTTTTTAACACCATAAGGGAATGGAACCCATAGAGTTTTGTTTGGATGCCTGTTTAAATTTCAAGCTTGTTTACAGCTGAGCTGAAAGGCATTTTGTACCTAGTAAGCTTGGTTTCTGCTCTCTTCATTCCCTTTGTGATGCATGATGGGGGCAATTTCTAAGTAATATAAGTAATACTTATTGTTGTCAGGAGGCATTCATGGGATTCTGAAAATGTGTCCTTTTGGGTAACAAAGGAGGAACTATCTTGAACCGCTTGGTTTACCCTGTGTATCAGTATAAGTTTAAGTTTCCACTGTGTCTATTTTCTGTATGAAGCTGTTGGTTTATAATTTTAGAAAGTTTTTTTCTTGTAGTCTGGCACATACAGACCTTTTTTAAAAAAACTCATAGACCTGTTTTTTGTTGTTGTTGTTTTTTAATCATGCTGATTGGCATTCTTTTTTAGTATTAAACTACATTAAAAATCTTTTATTTATTAAAAATAGTCTTTGATCATTGTCGAGACTTTGGAAAATACTGAGTACAAAGAAGAAAATAAAATCACCTGGAATATCATTATTCATTCATTCATTCATTCATTTATTTATTCATTCCCTCCCTCCTCGTTGTTTTTGTGCTTGTTGTCTTCTCTCTGTGTGTTCTTCTGTGTCTGCTTGTCTTCTCTGTAGGCGGTACCGGGAACCGATCCTGGTACCTTCTGGAGAGGGAGAGAGGCACTCAATCTCTTGTGCCACCTCAGCTCCCTGATCTGCCACGTGTCTTATTGTCTCTCCTCTGTGTCTCTTTTTGTTGCGTCATCTTGTTGCGCCAGCTCTCCATGCGGGCCAGCACTCCTGCGCAGGCCAGCACTCCACACGGGCCAGCTCTCCTCTCATGCCAGCTCATCGCGTGGCCCATCTTGCCTTTTACCAGGAGGCCCCGGGAATCGAATCCTGGACCTCCCATATGGTAGACGGGAGCCCAATTGTTTGAGCCACATCCGTTTCCCTATCCATTCTTTTTATTTTTATTTTATTTTTTTTTTTTTAATTTTTTTTTTTTAAAGATTTTATTTATTTATTCATTTATCCCCCCCTTGCTGCTTGTGCTCGCTGGGTCAGCTAACCACGCCGTGCGGGCGGGCTTGCCTTCACCAGGAGGCCCCGGGAACTGAACCCGGGGCCTCCCATATGGTAAACGAGAGCCCTACTGATTGAGCCACAGCCGCTTCCCCTATCCATTCTTTTTTTAAAACTTAGTTTAGTTCCTAGTTGTTTTGTTTTCTTTCTGTTATAAATATGACTATGATGAACATTTTAATATATAAATGCTCCAAACCTATGGCTTTATTCTCAGAATAAAGTCCCGAAACAATTTTTTGTTTGAAGGATGTAAAACATTTTAAGACACTTAATAAATATTGCCAGGGGAAACGGATGTGGCTCAAGAAGTTCGGCGTCCGTCTACCATATGGAGAGACCGGGGTTCGATCCCCAGGACCTCCCGGTAAAAAAAAAAAAAAAAAAAAAAAAATAAATAAATAAATATTGCCAGATTGCTTTCCAGAAAGATTGTTGAAGTATGTTCTCCGAAAAGTGCTATATAAAGGTGCCCTTTCTTCTGCATTCTTGATTGTCAGGAATTCTTTTGTATTTGAAAGGATATCTTAACAGCTCTGACGTAGGTTTTGTTTTCAAGGTTCAATTAAGGGTTAACTAACAAATAACCTCCTTTCTCTCTATTTTTAGAACTCTAACCAAAAACCATAAAGCTTTCTCTATTATTTGGGTAGTAAGAAAAAAAATTGAATTGGTTAGGTGTAGTCATGTAATGTGCCTTAGGCACAGAGTAGTTGTAAATATGTATTTAAAACATGCCCTAAATATGTATAGCCTTAAGATACATAAATACCTGCATAACAAATGTTTTGTGGACCCAGCAGCTTTCTACACTTGAAGTGTAAAACTTCAGCAAAGTATACTTGAATATCGACTTAAGATTAAATCATTAAATATTTATTGAACATCTACTGTGTTATGACAGGAAAGGCTTCCTGATGTTTTAATCTAGATCTCTATATTCTATCCCATTCCCCTTTTGGTGACAGATGATAAACTACAGCTGTTCCCTTTTTTATTCATGAAACTAAAGTAGCCCTTGCCTAGTCATTAACACATCCATTTCATTTCTTTTCTAGTAGTTATCTGCTGTTAATTTTACATTATTTTGTTTGTTTACTTGATTAGTGTTTGTCTCTTCATATTATTATTATTATTATTTTTTTTTACCGGGAGGTCCCGGGTATCGAACCCGGGTCCCTCCATATGGGAGATGGACGCCCAACCATTTGAGCCACATCCGTCCCCCTGTCTCTTCATATTAGAATTATAAGTAAGCTCTCTGAGGGCAGAAACCTTGCCTGTCTTATTCACTGATGAATTCCCGGAGCCTAGAACATATGGTAGGCACCAAATAAGTATGTGGTAAATTAATGAATTAAATGTATATGATCTTAAAAGTAAATTATGGTTATTAATTTCAAAGTTCTTTCTTGTCACAGCTTTTACCAAGATTGTTAAATCCCTCTTTTTTGTGTTCTTGTCTATACTCTCGAGTTGCTAGCAAAAGAATTTGGTAAATGACAGCACAAAGGCAAAATAGCAAGGGATCTAAATAAACTGATCAACCTCTGACTAATTGAACTTGTAAATTAAGCCATCATTTTTTACCACTTATGTGGCTTCTTTTATGCCAGATGAGTGAAACATTATTTGTAGGGCTTTTTTTTTGAAACTTATGGTTAAACTCACAGAACTATGTCTTTTTATTTTTGTATCTACTTTGCCTGGCAATTAATAGTTCTTTAATAATGTTTTTTGAATGAATGAATGAGTGGTAGCTAGTCTAAAATCCTTCCAGATTTTTATGAATATTTGATTTTTATGCCCTTCTCATTTTTTGTATCAGCAATATCTGGGTTTTGTTATTAGGAACCTAAACAACAGGCCGCTGGGTGTGTTTGTACATGATTTTTATTTCTCACTTAAAGTTGGGCCATCTTCTTGTTATCATTGGTTAGTTGCTAGAGAAATTATTTCAATCAAGTTCAGAGAATTGATTTTGTAGCCCTCAGTGACAGACTCCATCCTCATTCTATTGAAAAATCTCTCTTTTTATACATCTTTGTTTTCCTCTTCTTCTAAGATCCCTAGTGAAAGTATCTCACTTCCTCTTGGCACTGCCTCTTAATGTATGTATCCCTCTCCTGTTATTTATTGTTTAGTTCTATAAAAATGTTTGAGTTTTGCCTGAAGAATAGATCGAGAAGTAGATGAGAGACCATGAGTGCCATGCCCGACACATGATCTACTTGTCAAGCACAGTTACAAATGAGCTGTGAGTTAAATTCCAGTGAGTGGCAGCATCATTATTCAAGAAGATTTTACTTTTTGTCTCAGTTTGCTTATACCACAGAAATGTGTTGCTTTTTGTTTTTGAGATGGCATCAATTTGATGTCTTAAAATTAAGAGACTTGTTTTTAATGTCAGGTAGAAATAAACAATGGCATTCTTTATCTGTAGCGATTGATGCAGCTTTATTTATTTATTTCTCCCCACCCTCTCGTTGCCTGCATTTGTCTGTTACATGCTGGTTTTCTTTTTAGGAGGCACCAGGAACTGAACCCAGGACCGCTCATGTGGGAGGGAGGTGCCCAATCACCTGAGCCACCTCCGCTCCCTGCTTTTGTTGTATCTTTCATTATGTTTTCCTCCTTGTGTCTCTTGTTGCATCATCCCACCGCACCTGCCTATTGCGTCAGCTCACTGTCTTGCTCGTCTTCTTTAGGAGGCACTTTGAACTGAACCCAGGACCTCCTGTGTGGTAGGCGGGAGCTCAATTGCTTGAGCCACATCCACTTCCCAAGAAATTTTTTTAAAAGATGTTAGCTTGGGGAGCTGATGTGGCTCAGTGATTTGAGTGCCGTCTTCCCACATACGAGGTCCTGGGTTCAATCACTGGCCCTGGCACCTAAAAAAAAATATATATATGTTAGCTGGATTTTTTCCCCCATGGGGAGACAGACAATTATTATCATAGTTAAGTATTTAACATTTTTTAAAAAGTCAAATCACTTTAACACTTAACTTTAAAGGGAAGTATTTTAGAAAGCAACAATTATGGAAATGACCAGGGCAAGAGATTGAGGGAATGATTTAAGAATAATTGTGGGTGTTTTAAGAAGACAGCCTTCTTCCTCCCATTGTGATTTCCCTTTGGTGAAAATGGCAAAACAAAGGCCAGCAAATGGAAAGGAAGCAGGAAATCCTCCTTATTGACTGTCAGATTTGAATATTTAAGAATCACGAAAATGCTTACTTCTGTGACATTTTAATACTCTTTCCCCCTAAAAAAATTTTGCTGCTTTTTTTTCTTTTAGAAAATCATGATTTTTTTTCATTTCCATTTCCTGGTAAGGATATCATTAAATAAAATTTGGAAGCCATATATTGTGGTGTGATTGTGCAGAGCCAGTTAAATTATGTGGTTTGAAAATTTTATTTAATCACTTCTTATAAATGCTGTCCCATTCCTCAGCCAGGACCCTTTCCCTCTTCTAAATAGATAGAAAAGTGAGAAAACTTAGACCCAAATCACAAAAACAAAATAATAGTTAAGAAATTCTGCCTGCTCCTTGTGTTTTGTCTGTTCTAGCCCATGTCATTTATTTCCTGATTGGAAATACATTAGAGGACCTAGTTGAAATAAAATTTTCGTTTCATGAATATATTAGGAAAACAGGACCTGGGACTAGGAGTGAAATTATCTCCAACATAGCAGTTGTTATAATTTTCCAGAGATAAACTGCTTTCCAGAAATGCCCTGATAGTTTTTGCCATATTGTCCTTGTTCTTTGCATTTATTTATTTGTATTTATATTTTGCACTATGTCATAGTTCCAGAAAGTGCTAAAAAATCATCATGTATTTAAAACAAGCAAATAAACCAGAAAACCTGCTTGTCCTGGGGCTGTGTGAAGAAGAATGAACCCAGTACCCAATCATCAGCTAGGATCTGGTGTCTCCTAGGAACAGAATTTATTGAAGCAATTTATCCTGGCTAAATGTGATATAAATCTGTGTACACGTATGTACATACAGGCTCTCTTCCATTATAGCAATGCTGCAGCATCAGTTTCCTTCATAGTTAGCCCCTCTTCCTATCACACTGAAAGATGACCATGAAGTCCTTTATATTTTATGGGCACCTCACAATTTTAAGCACCGATTAGTAGTAGAATTACTGATCAGACAACCAGAAATACTGGTTTCCAACCCCAGATTGAATCTTAAGAGAGTAGAAGAGATGTTACCTAGTCACTCTGGTTTTAAGCCTAGTTTTTTGATTACTAGATTCAGTCAAGTACATTAACATTTTATTTTAATGCAGGCCTGACTGAGATTAACCTGAAATTTTGGTTTATCTCCAGGATAAGAATTTGAAATTTGGTTATAGTTCTGAGGTTGTTCCCAGGCACATTCAAATTATATTTCCTCTCTCATCTTCCCTTGTTCATCTTCTTTCATTTACCTTTCTCTCTTGTGGAAGGATGTTTGGAAATATCCTTTAGGATTTTTGTCCTATAAAGGCTGTTTGTTTTTGTTTTTTTCCTCTCTTTCTATTCCACCCTTCTAAAATACTGATTATCTTTTGGGATTTTTTAAAATTATGATATATATATATTCCTAATCCATGTCCACCTCTATTTTTATTCTTAGGATATAAGAAGTCTCCCTAATGTACATTCAGATTAGAGTTACTGCTCTTAGATAAAGAATTTCAATCAACATTTCAAGAGTTTAGCTTCAATAATTAAAACAACAACAACAACAAAAACAGTATAAATCCTGTTAAATTCTTCAGAGAAATAGAGGGGATGGATGGTGATGCCTTTTAGTGCCATTTCTTTTATCCCCTGCAGCAGCACACATCTGTTGGCTGCAGGAGAGCAGCCCAAGAACTCTGGTGGAGAGCAGCACAAACAGCCGGAACATATTCACCCAGTAAACCCCCAAAGAGCCGGCATTTGTTTTATTGCTGCTTTTAAAAACCTAACCATAAATAGAATCAGATGGGGGAAGGGTACCGATATTTCTCCATTTGCCACATACGATTGGTGGGGGGAGAAGGAGGCTCCCAGTGGGAGAAAAGGTTTTTATTTTTATTTTTTTATTAATGAAAATCATTTCCTCTGTAGCCCAATAGGATGGGTGCTTTGTTTTCTTTGGCAATAATCTGGGATAAATGGCCCTTGCCAGCCATCTCGTAGTTTATACACCAGGGAGCCAGATTATGGCCCTGTAAAATGGAGCACCCCTCCTATAATCCCTTAATTAATTAAATGACAAATTTTGGTCTTCTCTAGTTCAGAAATATGGCTTCCGCATCGAGCGTTCAGTGGATTTATTGACATGGGAAACTGCACGGGTTATAATTCAGCAGACTGGAGAATGTGTTATATACTGTAATAGAAAGGGAAAATCTAGCAAAAGGTTTAAAATTCCTTGATTATTTAAATTTAGATTTTTCTAATTAAATGTTTCAATTGAGGCACAGTAGATCATATGCCACCTGTTTAATGGATCTCCCCAAAGTAGCCTGTGTTTACAGCTTTGATAGATGGCATTCTTGGAACACCTGTTTTTAGGCTTGATATTTTTGCAGCACTTCTTTTTTTTTCTTCAGCGTATTTAACATAACTTTTCCTCCCTACCTCCTCCTCCTCAGCTCCGCTCTGCTATATGAAATATGGGAGACGACAGACCGTTTGTGTGCAATGCCCCGGGCTGTGGACAGGTACGTTTACAATATACTTTATTGTGAATGTCTCGTTGTGAATCAAAGTGGCTGTTTTATCACTAAGGCAAAGAGTTTAAAGCTGGTATTTTACGTGATCACTGGAGGTAATCAGATCAGAGGATTTGCAGTGTGTAAATCCAGGTTATGAGGAAGTGTAGGTACTCTACCATAATGAAATCTGCCTTGCTCCCTTCCATATTGTTATTCTACTGGTGTTTGTTTCCCAGCACACGGTGCTGAAGAATACATGTTGCTGTCCCCTCCTTTCTAAAGCTAGCCATCTAAATACAAAGCAAGCATGGATATAAAAATTTTCTTACAAATTTGGAGAAGCAGCTGAGAATGCACCCAACATAGTGATCTCCAATTTGCCAGTCTGTTTGGATCTTTTAAATAAGAAAAAGTCAAGACTTTTTTCTGTTTCTTTCTTTTGACTCTTGATCCTGAAAATCAGTGCTAACAACTAGGGCAGATATCCATCCAGGAAAGACACGTCTTACATTAGAACCTGAGAGATCTCACAACATTATATAAACTGCAAGATTTCTTAGCCATTTTCCCTAATGCCGTGAAATGCATTGTTCCATGTATCAACTGCCACTTAATTGTTTGCATGTGTGTACAGTGTGTCAGATATTTTATATCATATGCTTTTTTAATAAAGTAATTTTGTTGAAATTGCCTTTTTTTTTCTCAATTTTGCACCTTCTTAACTCTTCTTTCTAGACCTTCCCCTACTCCCCTGTTCTACAAAGGAACACAGGAGTACAAAGAAAGCCTATCTGCCTTCATTAATTTGTTTTCTAGAACCTGGAAGGTTTAGCTTCTGTTCAGTTAGGAATGTGTCATGTGACTGTCCAGTGACACTTACTGGTGGCATGTGAGATTGCAGACTAGTTCTATTAAACATTGCAAATCCTTAGGCAAAAAGAAGGAGCAAAGTCCCCATGTGGTTTACATCTTATTTTGCTATAATAGAAGCTAGTTGGGAAATTAGGGTAAATTTTTTCACTTTTCAGACAGCTTTATTAGAATACATATCTTAACCTGATCCCTCCAAAATTTTAAGTGTGAATTTGTTCATAATATATTTCTATGACTCCTGTAACTGATACCTTCGTGCCCTTTTCACTTCTCTCCTTTACTTTAAAAATCTGAATTTTTGGTGAGAAGGTTTATTTTTCTCACATTTGCAATTATTTTTCTTCACTTACTGCTTAAGCTGCTCAATTTCTTTATCAGTAAACTGGGGATAAACTCAAAGTGTTGGAAAAAGTATTGATTTAACCTTCCTATCGATCATACAGGAATTATGCAATATTTTCTTGACTTACAACCCTTGTATGCTTAAACCACATGGATAAGGACAACTAAAGAAATAAAAATGGATAATAAAAATAAAACAATATACACATGAAAAAGCATCTCTTATACTCTTTAAGGAAGAAATAAATAATACATAGGGTTTCTGAGGCCATTCATCAGAAAAGAGTAATAGTCACTGAAATTCATAAGATCCCAGAAGGTTGATTGGTTTTTTTTTGTTTTGTTTTGTTTTGTTTTTGGTGGGGAGGACTTCTTGAGGTAGGAAAACAGCAGGGACTATTTTTTACTTTGTTTCCATCCTGTATTTTTGTGTTCTGCTTATGATAAGCCTTTTCCTTCCCCTACTTCTCCCTCTGATTTCTGAATATTTAATATGGATTTTGGTTATTAGGATTCATTACAACCTCTGGCTTAGGTCCTTTTATTCCCTCAATGTGAAGGTGAGTATTGAACTCAAGGAGATTGCTACCTTCCTCTTTTGGATTCAGGTTACTTGTTTCATAGAAAAAGGGTAGAAAGCTACAACTTTTAAGGTAGCATGATTCATCCTTTTACCTCTTTTGCATGTCAAAACTTTATGGTCAGGTGAGATTATAATTCTTTAGTTATATTTAGTCTCCTTCTAAGTTTCTCTCAATACCTGGTAACAAATAACTCCAGAGCAGGATCTCTACAAAAATTTATTGTGATTGCTTTCTGTTATATAAAATAGTGAAAATCTGTCAGAGAATATAAATTTGGTAACATGAACCACCCTTGGCCTGTCATCCAATTTGAGAATGGTTTCATTCTGGAGCCACCTTGAGGCCTTCAAGCTGTCCATTGATTCAAATTCTGTGTTCCAGAAATATTAGAATAAAAAAAAAAAGGCTGGGTTTGATTTCAGAAACTAATAAAGTATTCTCTAAGTAATGAAAAAAATAAAAAGGCTATGTAAGTCTCAGGAGGGGCAATAAGGACTATGATAATTTTTGCAGGGTGTTGTTTAGAATCTACTGTCATAGAAGTCTCAAAAAGCAGCGGCAGGGAGCTGATGTGGCTCAAGTGGTTGAGTGCCTGCTTCCCACATGGGAGGTCCTGGGTTTGGTTCCCAGTGCCTCCTAAAAAACAAACAAAGGGAAGCGGCTGTGGCTCAATCAGTAGGGCTCCCGTTTACCATATGGGAGGCCCCGGGTTCGGTTCCCGGGGCCTCCTGGTGAAGGCAAGCCCGCCCGCGCGGCGTGGTTAGCTGACCCAGCGAGCACAAGCAGCAAGGGGGGGATAAATGAATAAATAAATAAAATCTTTAAAAACAAACAAACAAACAAACAAAAAACAAACAAAAAAGCCACTCAGGGGAGCCAATATGGCCTAGTGGTTGAGCACCAGCTTCTCCAAATACGAGGTCCTGGGTTCAGTCCCCAGCCCCAGTACCTAAAAAAAAAAAAAAAAGCAGTGGCATCTATCAGGTGGAGGAAGAAGGAATGAAAGCAAATTTTAATTCAAGAGACTAATTCTTTAAAAATGATAATAACAGGGAAGGGGCTGTGGCTCAATCAGTAGGGCTCCTGTTTACCATATGGGATGCCCCGGGTTCGGTTCCCGGGGCCTCCTGGTGAAGGCAAGCCGGCCCGCACGGCGTGGTTAGCTGACCCAGCGAGCACAAGCAGCAAGGGGGGGATAAATGAATAAATAAATAAAATCTTTAAAAAAAAAAAAAAAATGATAACAGCTATAGAAATTTTGCATTATTCCAGCATTATTCCCTGCCCAGACTTTACCATATGTATTCCTAACTCAGAAATCATCCTACGCCTCAGTATTAAGAGAAGGTGAAAGGAAAATTCACCTAAAATAGACTAGGGGATTATGCTCTCCACCATATAATCAAAACCATCAGGCTTTTAGTGGATACGTAAACATGTTTTGGTTGCTAGGTCTTTAATGGCTGTTATTTTTGGATTCTGTTCATGATCCACTTCCCAACAGTAAGTCTGATGTGACACAGCTGAGTTCTAAATATGCTGCATGTACTTTTTCTAAAAAAGATGGTTGCTGAAGGTTGTACTGTCTAAATTCTTATCTGAAAAAGACAGGTGATAGGGTGTTTTGAGCCCTCTCATCCCTATTCTCCAGTTAAAACTCCTTAGTTCTCTTGAGGCCTCATTACCCTCGTGAAGAGGAACTGGGGGAAAACAATATTCCTGCTAATACCTCTCTGTGGAATGTGGTAGCAGGAGTAGTTGATAGAGCTACCTCCTGAGAATGGGTTAGTGTTGTTAAGGCAAATAATGCCTCAGATACCCTGTTGGCGGAGGGCTAGTTGAATTTGAATTATGTGGATTTTTGAAATGTTACAGGATAGCGTCTATTTAAAAACATTGTGACTGTAAAATGACTTTGCCTCTGTGTTATTTTTAAAATAGAAGGAATATAGTTTGGTGCTGAATCTAGGAAGTCTTCTAAGTTTTCAATGCTTTGGAATGGGGGGGTGCTTCTTTTAACTGAAGATGGATTATAAAGATGTTCTAGTGTATGTGGAACCAGAAATAATTACTATGTCTCTGTCAGTAATTTTGAATTTGAAGTATTATTTCATATGGGCACAGTTAGATTACTTACTTTTTGGATGCTTTTTGCCCAGTTTTTATTACCAGGAGACTACAAATTACATATTCCTATACCTCCCTCTCAGTCATATGACAATGGTTTGCAATCCAGATTATACAGGTTTAAGTAGTCTTTTTGGATACTATAATCAAAGTCTTTGAACAAAAACTGGTTGTATCAGCTTTTTACATGGATTGTGTACTTCCTTGAGAATAGGAACACATTTCCCTGAGGAGATACTACTAATGGATAGTTAGAGCATCCCATTATGAGACACTGAGAAAGGTTTCTGTCATAACCACTCAGTATCAAATGTCCTTTTAAGAAAAAGTCTCTTGATTGTTTATTTGTCCAGTCTGACCCTAAGGTGCTGTTACTCTTTTTTCTCTGAGGATATCTACTACCAGATCTTCTTCTCCCAGAGGACATTAAGGTACAGATTGAGGTTCTGTTCATATCTTTCTTACTGTGACATGAAACATATAACTAGCTCATAGACCTCCAGGTCCTGCTTTCCCTTTCTAAGGCCAAGAAAAGTGATAGAGCCCTGGTTGTGGTGGGATTGAGGTACAGCATCTTGTACTTCCTTATCTTGTCATATAATAGGAATAATGTTTATGGTGCTGTAGCCCTGGCTTCACTTGGCATTTAACCAACCTCCAAAGCTGTTTATTGCTTTGTATCTTTTGCCTCCATGAACATTATCCCTTAAATCTCTATTGCTTTGTAATATATGAGGCAACAAATAGCTTGTATGATTGGTTAAATGCTGGCATGCTGCAAAGGTATATGTTTTATTGCCTATATAACACAAATCTATAGAGATTATTCCTGTTATCCCAGCCCTTCCATTAAATGGGCCATACTGGTGCCATGGGACTCTGGATCTTTAATTCTATTCCTTTGGCAAGAGTTCCTATTACCTGGCATGGCCACAAAAGAAAAGCAAGAAAGAATGAGTTGGTGCTAATTACTAATTCTTTATGTTAGGGGGGCATCTTGAATTGAAGAATAACAAGGGGAAGAAATGGCTCTGGTAGTTAAATGTCATTTGTGGTAGAATATACTGTTGACATGCCTCCGCAGGTGAGGGCAATTTCAGGCAAACAAATAAGCCTGCCTTCTTCACCCCCTGCCAAGAGTTTAAAAAAATTCAAATTTTTATTTTAATAATTCATGTTTCATTCAATAATTCATCCAGTTCCCATCTGGTATGAGTGCCTGCATGCTGTCAGGCAGCTGAAAATACACTGCATTATACACAATTAGGCCAAATGCTAACCTTATTTTTTGTAATAATATGTTGATTTTGCAGTAACTTTCAGTCCACTCTGAGTATGCTGCAGTTTTATATAACCCTGTGATGGAAGCAAACAACTGTTTTGCATTGTATAGACAAAATTGGGACTGGGATAAAAAAAAAAAAAAAAAATTTAGAGGTGTTAATCAAGAGTGAGGTATTAAACCCAAATTTCTTAATGCCGGATCTGGCATTCTTGACACTTGCCCTTTGAAGCATGTGCTTGGTTATTCTAGTTTTTCATGATACATTTATTATTACGTTACTAAATGCATTGAAGATTGAAAGCATCCTTGCTCCAATATGCCAAAAAAAGAAAAAGGCTGTATGAACCTAATTGGAGCTATATACAGGAAATTAAGATAAAATGTTAAGTTATTCACTTTTTGTTTTCCATAGGAAGTATTAATATTTGAGATGGGAGCCCAGAAACTGTTCTCAGAGCATTCCTGGTAGAAAAGTAAAATAAAATCCCATACCTTTGTATATACTTCTTTCTAAGTCCAGAGAGGGCCTCTTTCCTAGTCCCTTATTTTATAAACTGCTGAGTTTATAAAGTGCCTTATGGATCTGAGAACCTGTTCTTCATTAATCCCCCTTTTACCACCCTTGCAAAACCACATTTTAGTTAGGTTGTTGACTTACAAGATACTGTCATCATTAGATAGAATTCTTCATTCTTTTATCAAATAATCTTCCAGCTAATGCAGCAGATTAAAAAACAGCCAGTGTGCTCCCTCTCTCTGGTTTGTGTGTTTCTTTAATGCAGATTGACTTGCTCAGCAGTCACATTTTGTCTGAAGCCCTTGTTAGGGCCTACTCTGTATGTGGATTCATAACACATCTGTGTGTACATCTACAGTGTTGTATAAATAATAATAAGTAATCACCAGATGGCCTATAACTGCTCCTCTGGACCCTCTGGGTCTCTTGAAGCTGTTAGTAAAGACTTCTAGCGTTTTGCTGGGGAAAACTTATCATAGATTTATTTCTAAAAAAATTCAAACTCACAACTGGATGTTTAGGACTAGATATTGCTGTCTGTGTTGTAAATATTTAACAGGCTTTGTACAATGACAAGTAAAAGCGCCATTACTAACCACACAGTGGCTTTGGAGCTCTTCTTCCCTCCCGGCCATTTAGAAAGGAAAAGAAATGCCGATAAATTGTGCATTATGAACAAGATGAAAGAGATGCTCTATAGAAGCTCTTCTGAGGAGAAGAAAGAGAACATCAACATTCTGCTCAGAGGACTGTAATTGGGCAAACTTAAGTTTTTTAACCATATGCCAGTGACTTAAACATTGTGCCCCTTTCAAATTGAGGTTTGGTCAGAGCAAGGTTTTAATATTAATTGAGTCTTTATAACCAATGATAAACCCTTTGAAAGGGTTACAGTTGCAAGAGTGGGAAGACACATAAATTTCATGCCTTTGGTTATGTCTAAATTTTTACATACAATATTTGCCAATATTAATAAAGCAAAGCATTGTTATTTTTATCCTACTGTCATTTATATATATATATTTTTTTTTTACAGATTTATTTTTATTTATTTATCACCCCCTTGCTGCTTGTGCTCTCTATGTCCATTTGCTGTGCGTTTTTTTGTGTCCACTTGTCTCCCTTTGTTGCGTCATCTTGCTGTGTCAGCTCACTGCGCCATGCAGGCTGGCTTGCCTTCACCAAGAGGCCCTGGGAGTCGAACCCAGGGCCTCCCATATGGTAAACAGGAGCCCAACCAATTGAGCCACAGCCGCTTCCCCTGTCATTAATTTTTGTGAAAGGGATTGTATAGTTTCGGGGGGAAAATCACCACTATCTTATTCTGGTTTTCTCTTTATAGTTTTCTGTGCTTTGTTTTTGTTTTTTTGTTTTTTTTTTTGAGGTATCAGGGGCTGGGGATTGAACCTGGGTCTTGTATGTCAGAAGCCAGTGCTCAACCTCTGAGCCACATTGGCTCCCCTGAGTTGTTTTTTGTTTGTTTTGATTGCTTGTTTTTGTTTTTTTCTAGGAGGCACTGGGAACCGAACCTAGGACCTCCCATGTGGGAAGCAGGCGCTCAACTGCTTGAGTCACATCTGCTCCCTGTGCTGTGTTTTGCTATTACTAATCCCCTTGCTCCAGTATCTGTTCCAGGGCCCCCCTTTGCTCAGTACAGCAATGCATTTTTAAAAAAATCAAAATAGAACTGAGTATGCCTCTACATTTTTGTGGGGTTTTCCCCCTTTGCTTTATTTATCATAAGATAACCAAAAATGTTTTTAAAAGAAAATGGGTATCTTAATTCTCTAGCCTAGTGTCCTTTTGTCTGTTGAGGGTTGAATCTGTTTAACCCCAGCGGGACTGTCCTTTAAATCATAGCATATGGCTGTTACTTTTGAGTTAGGATTGTACAACCCTTTTCTCTTACAAAAACTCATCTTGAAGAAATGACACGTGAATTGCTGGGGAGAAATGCTATTAATAGTTTATCGCAAAGATAATAATTATGTTAAGGATAGGATTTCAACAGGGAAAGTGTTTGGGGGCTTCCATGGATGGAAGCTTTGGTTTATCTCTTTATAACTGTGTGTTTATGTTTTTACTTTAAAATTTCTTTGTGCATTAATATACATTACCTAAGATTGTGCTTTGGTAAGAATCTGGACTATTTGCAATTGTCATGTGAAATTACAGAGAGAATAAGGATGAATTTTGAGAAATTAGCCCATTCCTATTCTGGCACACCATGTGCCTTGTGTGGCTGCTGATTCTGTTTGCAGATTGAAAAGCTGAACCAACTTCTGCTCTGAAGACTGAAATTGCCAGCCATCATTCCAGCCTTTAAATCTTGTTCACTTCAAAGATGTCAGATTTTGAGCAAATGTAGCTCTGTCTTTAGATCCCAGGTAGAATTTGCAATTCCCTGGGTTGGAAGGAAAGAGTTCTTCCTTTTTGCTTTTGAAAAACTTGAGTGGCTCTGTAGGGAAAGTAAGCAGAATAAATCTGCAGCCTTGCTATGTCCTTTGAGTCATTGTAGAAAGCTGAGTGCTCTGTTTGGCATTCAGCAGATTGGCTGTCAGAGTTGCAGCTCTGCTTACCAAAGACCTGGTCTATCGAAGAGGCATTTATAGTATTCCATAGAGAATTATCCTGTGGCAAAAGGAATGCCTCCTGTCTCCTCCCAAAGGTCAGGTCTTCTTTTGACACTGGACAATTATCCCTTGATTTTCCTGAAAAATATCTCAATCCACCATAAAGATTGGCACCAGCACAGGTTGCAGACTTTGTTAAAATGACATGCTCTGATTCTTTAACCACAAGGAGAGGCGTAGGGGTGACACTCAGAGTAACCAGAGGCTTAATGGTGTTGATTTTCTATGGATATCTTAGTGCTCATTATAAACATCTTGTATCCTCTTCTCTTCCTGCAAGGGAGAGAACACTGTTTTAGTTTTTTGCATACCAGTCACTATAAAATGCCACTCTGAGAGGTGGCTTGCTCTCCTCTCATTTCCTCAAGCTTCTTTCCTTTTCTTCAGTTACTGTCCTCTCCAGTTTGAGAACAAACCCTCCAGTGTTTTTTTTCACCTTTTGCCTTCCTCTTGTACAGCTTGTCTTGGCTTTTATTAGCCATTGTTTCTGGTGGGGATTATTAACCAGTGTTTCCTCTAATTTATTTTTTAATACTCCCCCCCCCCCGCCCCATACACGGCTCTCATCTGTTTGCTCTTTGTTTTTGCTCATTGTCTGCTCATTGTTTTTTGTTCATTGTCTGTTTTTTCTTTAGGAGGCTTGGAACTGAATCCAGGACCTCCTATGTAGGAGGCAAGCGCTCAACTGCTTGAGCCACATCTGCTCCCTGCCTGTTTTTGCTCAATGTCTGCTCATTGTTTGTCTTCTTTAGGAGGCACCAGGAACCAAACACAGGACCTCCCATGTGGGAGGCGGGCATTCAACTGCTTGAGCCACATCTGCTCCCTAATTTTTTAAAGTTATGAGCAGATAACCATGTGATTGAGAATAATTGGATAAAAGGGGAGAGAAAATTGAATGTGGAAGGCCATAGCTCCAAAGTTCCTATAAAACTTTTTTTTTTTTTTTTTCTCCCCATGTTGTTTTGCATTTGTTGTGTCTGTTTGTTGTGTGCTGTTCTGCTTTTTTTATCTTTTTTTATTTTTATTTTTATTTTTATTTTATTTTACCGGGAGGTCCTGGGGATTGAACCCAGGTCCCTCCATATGGCAGACGGACGCCCAACCATTTGAGCCACATCCGCCCCCCTTGTTCTGCTTTTTTAGGAGGCACCAGGAACCAAACCCGGGATCTCCCTGTGGTAGGCGGAATGTCATCCCTTTTCTTTTGAGGAGGTTAATGACAGTAAAGAGTTGTCCTCTCTCCCCCTTCCCTGACCAGTCTTATAAATGATTGGGGGAAAAAAAATCAATGCAATTTAAAGGTCAATAAGAAAGATCCCCACCTAAAAATAAACCCCTGTACTTCTACATTAATTAAAGATTCATGTAAATTAGTAAGTTCCTAGAAAAGTATGGGGGCTCTTGCTCATAGTTTAGTATGAAATAGTTTACATGTAGAAGTAATCTGGACACATAAAGGAATGGAAGTTTTTATTTGGGGTCAGGGTATAGTTAGAAGAGAACCAGCTTATATGGAATGGTTCCTGAGAAAATGAGACATTGTGTCTTAAGAGGATGTAAAAGATAAACAGGTTTACTTCTTAGTTTTGTTTGGGCTATCCTAACATTCTTCTACTGGAAGCTAATTGAGAAGTCTGAATCTTAAGAAGGGCCCCAATAAACACTGGAACCAACTTAATTCTCTTTGGGAAAAAAAAGAAAGCAGCATTTCCTCGTTTTCCTGCTCTGAAATTTTAGATTGGTAAAATGTAGGAAAAGGAGAAAGACCTGATTTCTCTAGTTCTAGGACTCTAGCTTCCTACCTACTTAGGTTTCTAGCTCTGTGGTATTGGGTAAGATCTCTTTTCATAGACACATTGCTTCTTTACTCTCTAGATTTGGCTACATGTGAGAATTTTCCAGTCTTGGCCTCAATACTAATACCCTCACTTGTTGAACTAAACTGACTTTGTGGTAAAATTAACATTTAGTCTAGGGAAGGCTCTGTAGCGTGATGTTCAGGATTAACATCAATTAATTTGCACCAACAGGTCACGTGTGCATACAGACATATACACCTTAGAGGAAATGTATTTATATAATGTGCAGGAAAATTTTATTTCCACATAAAGAGCATAGAGGGAAAATATAAGAGAACGAAAATATAAAGGAAATTGTTTAGTTTTATCAGTGTAATACTAACAACAATAATAGCTAACTGAGCTCTTATGTACTATGCAAAAGTGTTTTACAAATATTATTTTATTTAATCATAGCAACCCCCTGATGTAGAATTTATTATCTACATTTTACAAATGAGAGAACTAGGCTCAGAGAAGTTAAGTAACTTGTACAAGGTCACACAGTTATGTTTTGTTTTTTTTATCTTAGGAGGTACTGGGGATCAAACCCAGGACCCTGAACATGGGAAGAAGGCACTCAACCACTTGAGCTACATCCACTCTCCAAGGTCACACACTATTTTGTGGTAGAGCTACAACACAAGCCAGACAGTTAGACTTCAGAATCCACACCCTTAAACTACTAGGCTAAACTGCTTCCTTTTCTTCTCCATACATATATTAATATGCTCACCTAGCATTTAAAAAAAAAAAAAAGAAAGAAAAAATGAATATTGATTATTCAGTAAATGGCCCAAATCTAAATCAGTCAAATAAGACCTATCTATGGTTTGTTACTGTTGTAGCTATCTGACTGCCATACTAGAAAGAGCTAGATCTACAGCTGAGCTCTGTGCAAAAAAAAAAATTTTTTTTAAAGATAATTCTTACTAAAATGAAGAGACCTCTCTGGAACTGCCTCAGTCTTAATATGAAATGTTGTTTTTTTGTTTTTTTTTTTTAAAGATTTTATTTATTTATTCATTTATCCCCCCCTTGCTGCTTGTGCTCGCTCGGTCAGCTAACCACGCCGTGTGGGCGGGCTTGCCTTCACCAGGAGGCCCCGGGAACCGAACCCGGGGCCTCCCATATGGTAAACGGGAGCCCCACTGATTGAGCCACAGCCGCTTCCCTGAAATGTTTTTTATCTGCCTGGTAATGCTGCTGAGATGTGGTTAACTCTCTGATGTAAACAACCACATTTTGTAGCAAGGATGTGATATTAAGAGGGGAAAAAACAAATTCTGGACCAAAAAGAAATATAGACAGAACTAGAAAACTGACACCTGAAAAATCATGGCTTTAGCATCCTTTATCCATAGGCCCAAAGGTGTAATGTGGTTTCATCTTTGTGAATTCTAAGCTATGTTACTTCCTTCTTCGTATTTTCCTTTCTCCCCACTTTAATTTTATGCTTATAAGCTGCCAAATGGAAAGGAGTATCCATTTATATCTGAGTATCTTGCTTTGTATAGTGCCATATACTAATGGGCCTTTGGTCTAATGGCTACCATATTGATTGGTAAAAAGAGGAAATACAACTAAGGTGGAATTAGGGTGTAATTAGAAGTATGTTAACATAGTGAAATGTATGATCTGCCTGGTGATTGCTCACTCATTTATTCTCTTGAGTTTTTGACATATGACTGCATGGAATCTATTGAATAATAAGATTATTCTGCCATCGGATCTCACATCCTATTCTCCTTTAACTTCTTAGTACCTTCATATATCTACTCTTTCCTTTTCCCTTACAAACTGTGGTGTGTTAGTGCAGTGGACATTTCATTTATCATTGAAAGTGAAAATATATGGCTAAACAGGTACTTGGAAATATTTATATGAAATAATTTAATGGATAAAAATATGTAGAAGTACACAAAGGATCAAAAGAGATCAGATTGTTATAGTTGATATTTATAGTAAAGAGATTCTTTGTATGTTTTGTCTGAATGTCCTTATCTGGCACTGGAAAGTTGCTTAAAATACATTTTTCTTCTTGATTCTGATAATGATTCACTGTATAACTGTGGAGATACTAGACTGGAGTCTTGTCTTTTCCACCTCTGTATTGATTTCCTAGGACTGCCATAACAAATTATCACAAACATGGTGGCTTAAAACAACAGAAAATTATTCTCTCACAATTCTGGAGCTGGAAGTCCAAATCAAAGTGTTGGCAGGCCATGCTCTTATTGATAACTCTAGGGAAAAATCTTTCCTTGCCTTTTCCTAGCTTCTGGTGGTGTCCATTAGTCTTTAGCATTCCCTGATTCCAGTCTCTGCCTCCTTCACCTGGCCTTCTTTGTGAGTCTCTGTCTCTGTCTCTTCTCTTCTTATAAGGACACCAGTTTTATTGGATTAAGGTCCTACCCTACTCTAGTATGACCTTATCTTAATTTAACTAATTACATCTGCCATGATCCTATTTCCAAATAATCACATTCTGAGGTCCTTGGGGTTAAGACTTAAACATATGTTTTAGGGGGACACAGTTCAACCTGTAACACTCTTCTGGCCATGAAGTCAAGTTCTGGCCTTCAGAGCTGAGGATGCCTCATTGGGCATGATCCCCAAACTACCAAAATCACTGTATGTGTCTGAAGATCTCATTTGATTACTTTTCAGGGTGCCTCTCACAGGCCAGTTAGTTGTGTGGGTGCATATCCTTGTTTGTTTGGTAAATAAACATACCAGCTTAGTCCTGGTGTCACTGCCAGGAATTCCTATAAAATAAAATGCAAAGAAAGTGACTCAGGGCAGCAACCTATAAGACAGCTTGGCTCCTAAGAGGTTCAGGCATACGTCATTTTATTGCGCTTCGCAGGTATTGCATTTTTTACAAATTGAAGTTTTGTGGCCACCCTGCATTGAGCAAATCTGTCAGCACCATTTTTTCAAACAGTATGTGCTCGTTTTGTGTCTTGTGTCACATTTTTTTCTTTTTTCCTTTTTTCAGTGTTTGTTTTACTTTTCTTTTTTTGTTTATATTTTTTCTATCTGTCACATTTTAATAAAGGTATGTACATTGTTTTTTAGACATAATGCTGTTGCACACTTAATAGACTACAGTATAGTGTAAAAGTAACTTTTATAGGCGTTGGGAAAAATTTCCTATGACTTGCTTTATTGTGGTATTCACTTTGTTGCAATATTCACTTTATTGCAGTGGTCTGGAACCAAACCTGCAATACCTCCAAGGTATGCCTGTAATCAGACAGACTGTGTCAGCTTAATAGCATGGAAGATGATAAAACTAACGAACAAAATGCCTACACTTTAATGCTAAGCCTCAGTTATCTCCTTTCTGTGTCTCTGTTCTCAAGCTCACTGACCCAAAAAAATAGATACCTTTCATTGGCATAGTTACTCGAATCAAGTGACAAGAAATGTTGAGGTAGTTTTAAAAATCTCAGTTGTTTGGGAAATGGATGTGGCTCAAGTGATTGGGCTCCCGTCTACCATATGGGAGGTCCAGGATTCAATTTCTGGGGCCTCCTGGTGAAAGGCAAGCCGGCCGGCATGGTAAGCTGGCCTGAGCAGAGAGCTGGTCCGCACAGAGAGCTGGTGTAGCAAGATGATGCAACAAAAAGAGACACAGAGGAGAGACAGTAAGAGATGCAGCAGACTAGGGAGCTGAGGTGGCACAGGAGTGCCTCTCTCCCACTCAATCTCTTGTGCCAGGTTTGGTTCCTGGTGCTGCCTAGAGAGAAGACAAGCAGACACAGAAGAACACACAGAGAGCAGACAGCGATCACAAAACAACGGGGGGGGGGGGGACAGGGGAGGCAGGGATAAATAAATAAATAAATCTTAAAAAAAAATTCTCAATTGTTATAAATACATGAAATTAGCCGAATAATACCAGAGTATTATACAGAACAAATAGTATTACAGATGTGTGTCACTTCAGTGAGCATCATTTTTTTTTTCACACAGTGGCAATCTGTACACATTAATTTTTTTTCACTATATTGTGTTCATGAATTCAGACATTTGTCATTTTACTTCATGTATTTCAGGTATAACTGTTTCAGGTATTTCTTAGGACCACAAAAGAGACTTTAATCCCTTTAGGCCAGGGGTTCTTAACAAGGAGTGTGTGAGCTTGAATTGAAATTCGAAAAAACATTATTCTTGTGGGGGACGTGTTAGTGTGGGTATGATATATTTATTAAATAATACACAGTATAGTGTGGACTTAGTAAGGGGTCCATGGTTTTTCACCTGACTGGCAAAGGGGTCCGTGGAACAAAAAAGGTTAAGAACCCCTGCTTTAGACTTTATTGGGAGGAGACAATAAAGTAGTCACTCTAAAAATTTCAGGGGGTGTTAAGTGACTAAATATGTTTTATAAGCACCATATGAGATTAACTACTTTATTCTCTCTTTAGCCTTTCATTTTCTTCCCTTCTAAGTTTTACCTTGATAATTGCAATATCAGAAAGGGGAGACTTTATTTCAGCATTCTTTCACTATATGCACATTTGAAAAAAAACTACAGCTATATAGGGCCTCATGGGGGCTTGCACTTTCAGTTATGCACATTTCACGGCCCAGGAGAGAGACAGTTGTGTGCATATACATAGCAGCTCTTGGCAGAGCAGTGGTTAAAGGTTTGAACATCTTGTACCTTGTTGGCTATTCCCTTAGTCCTAAGGGAGGCATTTTGCTCTTCCATAGACAGTAATCGGCTTGTCGTGGTGGAATGGCTTTTTTGTTTTTTCTTTATCTAGTCAAATGCAGTGGGCTAAGCCTTTCTGGGAAGCAATTTCTTCTTCCACCGCATGAACAGAAGGTCATGGATGCTGTCTCTGAAACAATGGGGAGGTGGTGATAGAAAAATCAGCAGCTAAGGCATAATTGTATTGGAGCTCTGTCAAGGAGACAACAGTTCTTGCTTGGAAGCTGGACTTTCTGCTTCTGCTTTGCTTTTCTGTCTTAACATTAGAATAGTAATCACTGAGTACTCTGCTTCAGGCTTAATTTTTTATATAATATAAGCACTATTCATTGCCTCTTTTCTAAGCACCATATGAGAATAAACATGCAATAACTATTCACTTTTACTTAGTGGCTTTCAGTCTTTTGGGTTTGTGAGCCAAAGTAAGAAATACATTTTACATTACAACTTAAAACATATGTTTATATAATAGAAATTAGAGTCATATAACAATATTTACCTTTATTTGATGTGATGCACTGTTTTGTTCTTTTTGACTTTCATTCGATTTTTTTTTTTTTTTCTAGTGCTGGTTACATACCACTAAATTGATTTTACTACCCATTAATGGATGATGTTCCATAGTTTGAGAAACACTGTCTTAGCCTATATCAGGGCACCATTAAGAACAGTAGAATTATCTAGTGTAGGTCTTTCTGGCTCCCTTCTTCTCCACCATATGCCTTAAAAAAAGAATATCTATCTCCACTTTTCTGATCTTGGCACTAAGTTGTACATGAATAAATTGTGGTCTTGGTGTCCATACTCTCCTTGAATTGTGAGAGTTCCAAGTGGATTAGCTGATGGTTCCTAAGTTTGTTACCACACTGCTGTTTGGACAGACATTCTGTCTCAGTCATTTCTTCTGACTCCCCAAAAGCTTCAAAGCAGAAGGAAGCAAGTACATTTGCAAACTGTCATATAAAGCAACTAGCAGTATCTCATTAAATTTACTCGAGGAGATTGATGTTCTCTCAGTCCATTTTTGGACATAATACTTAGAGGTGTGGAATTGATTAAGGCCCTGATTAGGGCTTTACCTTTCTTCAAAACAGGTCCCAATGTGATAGAAAGAATCTTATTGCCCATTCAACAGATATTTTTGAGTGTTGCTTGTGTACTAGGTACTATGTTAGCCTCTAGGAATATAATACTACCTAAAATGGTTTTGGTCCCTGTCTTCAAGGAGCTTATCACCTCCTGCAGGTAACCTTAACTTTCTTTTTTTTTTTTTTTTTTTTTTTTTTAAAGATTTTATTTATTTGTTCATTCATCCCCCCCTTGCTGCTTGTGCTCGCTGGGTCAGCTAACCACGCCGTGTGGGCGGACTTGCCTTCACCAGGAGGCCCCGGGAACCGAACCCGGGGCCTCCCATATGGTAAACGGGAGCCCTACTGATTGAGCCACAGCCGCTTCCCTAGCTTAACTTTCTGTAAGATCACCTTGCCTTTTATAGTTCTCTAATCCTGCAAGTAGTGAAAAGATAAATATATTTATGAGTCTTTCTTTAGATCCCCTCCTCTCAGTGGTCCTTTTTAACCTACTGAGCCTAAATGCAGACTGTCTGTGTTTCTCTTTCTGCAAAACTACCCTCTTCCACAGTTACAAACCTTCTACTTAACATGGACCCCTATTTACTACTCAATGCTTATAACTTCCACTATGCTAAAACATCTGTGATGTTTTACTTGAAAATCAAGTGTTTGGTAGTAGAGGGTCAGGAGAAAAGGGTAGAATAAAGGCTCAGTATGTGCACCTCAAGTGTGAACTGAGGCCTGTTTAAGCATTCAGACAGTTCTGTTAGACCATTCCCCAGTCTACTCTATGGACTCACCCCCAGTATTGTAAATTGTAACTTAGTCTACCTATTGTATAGGAGTAGTACAAATTTACTTAAAGTAAATTTCTTTAAGTGAAATTTCATCTAGTTAGAAAATTCAGATGATAAATGAATGGCATACATGGTTAGAGAATGGGAGTTGCACAAGCCAGTGAGCAACACACCTGATACAAACTTCTATAAATAAAATGTTTCTTAGAGTAGAACCAGTTTGGGTATAGCCATAACCTACATGGCACTCAGTTAATTCAGAATATCTGGTTTGTGTTGGGGGAAGGAAAGCTGGTAGGTGGAAGAGTTCACTCACAAACTCTTACTGGTGAGGTCATTTATAAGTGATAAGCTGTATTTGCAGATATCTTATTCCTATCAAGTGATACTTATTTTCAGGAGCAGATGAATGGTTTATGGTTGTGGGTATAATTGCTTGGAATTTAAAATCACCAATTGTTGTCTTCTATCTGCCTTCTCCTCTGCTACTCTTAGAATGGAGATAATTACATTTAGATTATGAGATGATTTTGTGTATATTAGTTCCCTGTGGCTGCTGTAACAAATTAACACAAACTAGGTGCTTTAAAACTACAGAAATTTATTCTCTCACAGTTTTGGAGGTCAGAAATCCAAAATCAAGGTGTCAGCAGGGCTATGTTCTCTCTGGAGGCTCTAGGGGATAATCCTTTCCTTGCCTCTTCCAGCTTCTGGTGGCTGCCAGCATTTCTTGATTTATGAGCACATCATTCCAATCTCTACTTCTGTCTTCATGTCACCTTCTCCTTGTTGTGTGTGTCTAATCTCCCTCTCCTTTTCTCTTATAAGGACACATGTGATGACATTTAGGGTCCATCTGGATAATCCAAGATAATCTCATCTAAGATCCTTAATTTAATGATTTCTGCAAAAACTTTACCATATAAGGTAACATTCACAGGTTCCAGGGATTAGGACATGCACATATCTTTAGGAGTCATTATCAGTTTACTACACAGTTTGCTATAGTGAGTTGTTACCTAGAGATGAGGACTAGGGATTCCAAATCTTAGTTGCATCCCTGACACCCATCAGTATATAATGACCTTTGTATTTACTCTTTTTTTTTTTTTTTTTTTTTTTTTTACCGGGAGGTCCCGGGGATCGAACCCGGGTCCCTCCATATGGGAGACGGACGCCCAACCAGTTGAGCCACATCCGACCTTGTATTTACTCTTTGTCTCTTATCTTCCCCTAACAGATGGGGATGTTGTAATGTATATATGAAGGTTAATAGGATCCCATTAGTACCTCTTGGTTTGTCTACATTCTGATATAATAGGATGGGAGGTTCTGTAGAATTGGAACAATTTGTTATCATTTTAGACCCAAATAAAAAATGAATATGAAGTTTTCACAAATGTCTCTCAGTAAGAGACTTAGTACACACAAGGGATCTTTTATAAGAATAAATTCAAGATATTTCTCTTCATGTATTTTGCCAGGAATCTCCAACCTTGATGAAACTTGGGGGCAGGTTTCCAGAATTTAGCCCATGAATAGTTTCCTTAATTCAGTCAGCCCCTCATTAGCCTTCGTGGGCTCAATTCAGGAAAAAGATTTGAGCATCTGTGCTGTGCCAGATACCATACCAGGTACCAGTGACAGAAAGATGTATAAGACATCAAAGTATTCCCTGTCTAGTAGGGGAATTAAATACACAAGAATACAATTGCATTGTAATATGGTAAATGTAATAATATAAGTATTGAAAGTACTGAGAGGTACTTTCAATCAGGGAAGGCTTCCTAGAGGATATAATGCTTTAACAGATTTTGAAAGATAAATAGGAATTTGCCAGCCAGAGAAGGTGAAGAAGGACATTCCCAACATAAAAGAACAGCAGACACAAAAGACTGAAACAGCATGGTATGTTCAGAAAAACTGCAGGTAGCTTGATATTGATGGAACACAATTTGTGATGGGAGAGCAACAGGAGATGAGGCTGGAGAGGTTAGCAGGGGCAGTTTAAACAGTTCTTGATGTTGCTGCTATATTGGTAGCTGTGACAGTAAAGAAGCATGTAGGTAAGTGTTACTGCTAGGTAGTATAGGTTCTATTCTTTTTCCCTGCCTGCTTGCCTTCTTTACTGTAATGTAGACCTCTATTCAGTGGCCAACATTCTAAAACATATCTCTTTGGCTATAATGTAAACATCCAAAATTGAATCAGAGCCCATTTGCCTCGTTTTATTAAAACAAAGATAGCTTGTCAAAACTTTCCAGATTAGACATAAAGATGATCAGCAGAATATATCGAAAAATCAGGCTAAGAATTTTTTTCTGCATTAAATTAAGATAGGCAGAATCAGAACACCCTACCAGCTTCTGGTTTATTCAAGAGACCTACCAAACCATTTGAACCTTTGTCCTTGCCTATTTATTTACCAGTAATGCAGCCTTTTCTGTGATTGCCAAGTCTCTGGGCACTTAATCTTTTGATACCTTGTTTAAAACAAAAGCTTATTGCAGGGCAACAGGTGTAGCTCAGTGGATGAGCGCCTACTTCCCATGTACGAGGTCCCAGGTTTAATCCCCAGGACCTCCTTTAAAAAAAAAAGAAGCAGCTCATTGCAGTATTTTTGGGATTATTTTAAAGTAAGTGTTTATGTGTGTTGTGTGTATGTGTCATTTCCTTGTATGCTTGCCCTAGGGAGCCTAGCCATCTAAGCGCTCAGTTTTAGAGAGAGATCTCTCTCTCTCTTATCCAGGTTTATATTTTCTTTTGGCTTAACATTTGTAATACTAAATTGTATATAAGCCCTTAAAGGGCAGGGTTTTGGTTACCAGAGGCTCTGTACTGTAACTGGTATATACTCTGCTCAGTTCATTGTAAGCATTCAAAAACTTTTTGTTATCAAAAAGTGTTTATAGGGAATGAATGTGGCTCAGGTGGTTGAGTACCTGCCTCCCACATGGGAGGCCCCAGCTTTGGTTCCCCGTGCCTCCTTAAAAACAAAAAAAACAACAACAACAAGCTAACAGATGAGGAGAGGAACCAGTGTGGCTCAGTGGTTGAGCGCCATCTTCCTACATACAAGGTCCAGGGTTCAATCCCTGGCCCCCAGTACCTTTAAAAAAAAAAAAAAAGGTGGTTATCTAGCTTTTTTAGCCTTTATAGTGGGAGGCAAGAAAGGGAGAAGGGGATTAGGAATGGGAATTGGATTCAAAAAACAATAGTGTGACAATAAGGGGAAAAAACAAGAGTGTTTTCCTCAAACTTATTGCTTCTTCCCTTTCTCTGCCCCACTACCCCCCACCAACATCAGTAATATAAGATATTAATTGACCACAGTCTTTTAAGGAACAGAAGCCTGGTAACCCATAGAGATTTTAGTTCAAAGTCATCAGACACAGAATTTAGTTTATGGTCTTACAGAAAAAAGTCACAAGAGAATACTATTAAAAATAATTGTGCTTACTGCTTTGCCTTGACACTAGAGAATCATATAGCAGAAAAAGTTGTGATCACCAGGACTTTTGCTAAGTACATTTAAACTTGGCAGTAAAATTATATTTCTCAAACCCATCAATAGGCAACATTTAAAATCAAAATACCTAACTTTTCCTAACCTAAACTGATAAGAAATTGTATTTACCACCCTCTTTCCTAAAACTGTTTAATCCCTGTTGGAGTTGGCCTATATGACCTTTGGAGTTCAGTTTCCTTTCTGCTGTGATTTTTTGGGCACCTGCAACTTACTTGGCACAAGACACCACCCACAGGGCTCATGATTTTTCACATTTGTCACAAACAGGAAGAGAGAACAAGAAACTAAAATAGAAATGAGTGATGATGTGTGGCTGAGTGCTTAAAACTTCTGCAACTTAGAGGAATAGCTGTCCCTTTGGTCTGGGTGATCTAGAATAATGCATTGATGTTAATCACCGATCATGATGAAGACCCTGAAATTCAATTTTGACGATGGTTTTAATATTATTTTTCTATCCATCCCCCCTCACTGGCTTATTGACTTGATTATAACATATCTTATAAGGTGCATATAAGGGCACACCTTATAAATAGAGGAATCCAGCTCTTGACACTGCTTGACTCCTGTAGGATGCTGATATTCTGCCCTATAAAATTCAAGTATTTGGGATCCTAAAAGAAACTGCTCAAAAAGATATGACTAAAATTACCCCTAGTGGTAACTGAAGGAACTTAAAAGGTTGCTGTTTATAAATTCACAATTTTTGCATAGGACATTTTAATTTGTATTAAAATAAAATTCCATGATTCGCAGTCAGATACCCTAGGAAAGTAAATTGACCCACAAAGACCTGGCAGCAATGTTCTTCATAGAACAGCAGTATAATTCCAGCATATTTAAATTGCCTTAGGTGCCTTTCTATAATAAAGGGAATCTGGTATCAAACAAAATAGGGGGGAGGATACATTAATCATCACTTATTTGCATAATGAAATTTACTTTGGAAATGGGGAGGGACCACCATCAGCTCTTCCTGAAAATGTACCCTATTAAAGTGTTTTTTGTTGTTTTTTTTAAGATTTATCTTGTTTTATCTTCCCCCATCCCCGCTTGCCTCTTGGGCTTGCTGTGTCCATTCGCTGCGCATTCTTCTGTGTCTGCTTGTCTTCTCATCTTCTCTTTAGGAGGTACCAGGAACCGATCCCAGAACCGTCTGACGTGAGAGAGAGGCACTAAATCGCTTGAGCCACCCCAGCTCCCTGGTTTGTTGTGTCTCTCATTGTCTTTTTCTCTGTATCTCCATTTTATTGCGTCTTCTCTCTGCGTGGGCCAGCTCTCCACATGGGCCAGCCCACCTTCACCAGGAGGCCCCGGGAACCAAATCCGGGACCCCGCCACATGGTAGACGGGAGCCCAATCTCTTGAGCCACATCTCCTTTCCCCTATTAAAGTCTTGAAGTCCAAGGGTGATAAAATTTTTCAACAGTTACTCTCAAACCACTTTATAAAACTTGCTCCAATCACTGAAATTTATTGAGCATCTATTGTGTGCGCACCACTGGGCCAAGAACAGAGGTGGGGCAGGTGGGGAGGTTACAGAATAAGTGTAGGGCACATTTTTACCCTCTTGTGATTTACAGTCTAAAAGATGAAATTATGAGGCTATGTCTTAGGAAATATACATGAATATTAAGTGTTTAAGAAGCATGATGTATGCAACTTATTCTTAAATATTTAGAAGATGAGGATAAATTGGAGTTCTCTGTATTTTTTTCTTTTTAACCTTTTAATTTGAAATAAGTTCAAAGTTACAGGACAATTACAAAAATAATTAAAAACCCATACAAAGAACTCCAATATACACCCCACTCAGATACCCAGATTCATCAGCTTTTAACATTTTGCCACATTTGCCTTATCATTTTATCATTCCTTCCATCCATCCTTCCATCCGATCTATGTATGTGTGTATGTATTTATCTATCTATATGGCTATTTTCTAAACATGTGAGAGTCGGTTATATACATCATGCTCCTTGAACATTTAATACTTACATGTACATTTCCTGAGAACAAAGATATTTACTTATGTAACCACCTAAAATACAGTTATCAAGTACAAGAAATTTAACATTGGTTTAATGCTTACAGTCCATATTCCAGTTTGTTTGTTTTTTTCATATGTACCAATAATGTCCTTTTGGGCGTTCTCTCCTCCATTAGTAGTTTCAGTAATTTTTGTTGCCTCTTTAATTCTCCCTTTTTTTTTAAATTGTGGAAACATATATACAACATAAGATTTCCCATCTTAACACTCCCAAGCATACCATTCAGTGGCATTAAACAAATTCACAATGTTTTACTACTCTCAACACCATCCATTACCAAAACTTACCCATCACCCCAAATAGAAACTGTACACCCTTCATGCATTAACTGTCATCCCCACTGCCCCTGGTAACCTGTACTCTACTTTCTGTCTCTATAAATTTGCATATTCATTTTTTAAAACAATTTATTGAAGTATATCATTCATACATGAACATACATAAACTATAAGTGTTTAATAAACATCATGAACTTACAAAACAAACATGCATAACATCATGCAGGGCTCCCACACATCACCCCCGCCCCCAAACACCCACATTGTTGTGAAATATGTGTTAACAAATTATGAAAGAGCATTGTCAAAGTATTGCTACTAACTATAATCTGTATCTCCCTCCCCTACACATTTTTTTTTAAAGATTTATTTAATTATTTACTTTTCTCCATTTTTAACCCCCCACCACCACCACCGTTTTTGCTGTTTCTGTGTCCATTCACTAGGCAACTCTTTGTCCGTTTCCTGCCCTCTCTTATCATTCTTCTCCTCCTGTCTTCACTGGGATTCGATCCTCGGAACCTCCGATGTGGGAGAGAGGCAACCTACTCCTTGCGCCACCTTAGTTCCTGGTTTTTCGGTGCATCTCGTCTTGGCTCTCCCTTGTGTCACTCTCCTGTTACGTCATCATCTTGCTGCATGGCTCGCGGGGCCTGGTAGCTCACCTGGGGTCTGGTGGCGCACCTGCATATTCATTTCATATAAGTGAGATCATACAATATTTGTCCTTTTGTGTCTGGTTTATTTTACTCAACATGTTGTCTTCACAGTTCATCCATGTTGTAGTGTGTATCAGAACTTTGTTCCTTTTTACAGATGAATAACATTCCATGGTGTGTTTGCCACATTTTGTTTATCCATTCATCTGTTGATGGATATTTTGATTGCTTCCACTTTTTGGCTATTGTGAATAATGCTGCTATAGACATGGTATACAAATATCTGTCAGAGTCCCTGCTTTCATTACTTTTGGGTATACACCAAGAGGTGGGATTACCAGGTCATCTCATATGGTAGTTCTATGTTTAACTTTTTGAGGAACTGTAAAACTGTTTTCCACAGCAGCTGTACCATTTTACATTTTCATCAACAATGTACAAAAGTTCCTATTTCTCTGCATCCTTGCTAACACTTATATTTTCTGTTGTTGTTGTTGCTGCTGCTTTTGGGTTTTTGTGTGTGTGTGTGTTTTTAAATATTAGCCATTCTAGTGGGTGTGAGGTGGCACCTTATTTTGGTTTTTGATTTGCATTTCCCTCCTAGCTAATGATATTGAGCATCTTTTCATGTGCTTATTGGCTATTTGTATATCTTTGGAGAAATGTCTGTTCAATTTATTTGCCTATTTTTTAATTGAGTTTTCTTTTTGGGGGTGGTTGTTTGTCTTGTTGCGTTGTAAGAATTCAAAACTATGAGATTATCTAGAGTAAAATTCTAAATTATATGGTGCAAACCATATATTACCATACTATCTCAAGAAAGATAGACCATTGAAGATTGGAGTCATTAGGGAAGACTTCAAAAAGCAATTGAAAACCCATAGAACTGTAAAACAGAGAGTGAATCCTAATGTAAACTATGGACTTTAGTTAATATGATTATAAGTTTCATCATCTGTAACATTTATACTATACTAATGCAAAAATTCAATAATAGGGAAAACTGTGTGTGGGGTATAAGGGAACTCTACTTTCTGCATGCTTTTTCTATAAACCAATAATTGCTATAAAAAGTAAAAGGGAGGGGGACAGATATGGCTCAAATGGTTGGGTGTCCATCTCCCAAATGGAGGGACCCGGGTTCGATCCCCGGGACCTCCCGGTAAAAAAAAAAGTGGGGGGGGAACCGAGGTGGTTCAGGCAATTAAGCACCTCCCTCCCACATCCGAGGTTCTGGGTTCAGTTCCCTGTGCCTCCTGAAAAGAAGACCAGGACACAGCAAATGTAAACAACAAGGGGGTATGGAGAAATAAATAAATAAAATAAATCTTTAAAAAAAAAAAAAAAGTAAAATAAATACGTAGTTGAAGTTCAGCTAGGTGTGAAAAATGGTAGGATTTAGATAAACTAAGGAAGAGATGAAGGCATTTAAGGGAGTAGGGGAATGTGTGGGAATGCAAAATTGAAAATAAACAGATTTTGCAGATCAGTAGAAAGACTGACCTGGATAGAAAGTGTTAGTGGAAGAATAGAAGAAAGTAAAGTTTTATAAATAGAAGAGGACCGGAAAGGAAATATGTTTTGTATTCCTTTAAAATCTCCATTGGGAACAAATTCAAACCCTCTAGAGTCAAGAAATTCTTCCTAATGATTTCAGTCTCCCTTGCTGCCATTTTGTCCATTTCCTGTTGTCTTAATTTTTTGTATTCTATTTCTTTTTTATTCTAAGCTCTTTACATTAGGGTGAATAGGTCCTGACTGGATCCAGTCTCTGACTCCATAGAAAATAGTTGGTGTTTCAGATAAGGGTGAAAATTCTCCCACCATTGACACATGGGCAAGAGTTTTGTAGGTTGGGGATGTTTTGTAGCACTTCAGTGAGATGTTCTAGTTGGCATTTATTCAACAAGTATTTATTAAACACCCACTATGTGTAGGTATTGTTTGAGATGTTTGAGATACATCAGTGAACAAACAATGAACGGATCCTTGTTCTTGAGGAGCTTACATTCTAGCAGCAGTATGATTGCTAAACCAACTATCAAATTATGTCTTTGTTCTCATAAATCCTTCTTTTTATACAATGGACTAATTTGGTCAGCTGCCAGAGTCTCTTTAAGGTACTTAAATAGCCTTCCCCAAACAGAAAATCAATCTATAGACAAATGAATTTACCTTAGGGACATTTTGGTGGGTTTTTTGCCCCCTCTTTAGTTTGTCCTTCTTTCCCTTGACAACACATTCTCTTCATATTTTGGGAAGACGTTTCCTGTTATTATTTTTCTTCTATAAATCACCTTGCTCACACATGCAGCATATGAGCTGCTGCTGCTGTGGTTGTATTTATTTGCTGAACAATCTTGTGCTTTGAAATGATTCATTCAAAAGCCAAGAAGCAGGATGTGTGACTCATTTAGTGAACAGCAGCATCTTGAAGTAGAAAGCAGGATCATAGCACTGACTAAGGTAGAAATAAAAATCATATTGACTTTGAGGTGTGTGTATTTAGTACCTTTCCTTCTTCTCCTTTTCCCTACCTTCCCAAACATAAATGATATCTTGTGATGGGAGCAGAAGCACTGTAGTGAGGGTGAGAAGCCTTAAGACTGTTGCACATGTCTGTTTCTTCTTTCAGAATGTGTGATCTAGTGAAGAGATTAGTGTTTTAAAAAAATCGATTATTCTTCCCACGGGTCACAGAGATAATGTGTATTCTAGATCTTACCCCTATAGTGTCTCAGGTTTTCTAAAGCTTTTTCATAAGATTTTCTTTCATCAAAAAATGTCCGGGAAGCTGCTGTAGCTCAAGCAGTTGAGCTCCCGTTTACCATATGGAGGACCCAGTTAGATCCCAGGGCCCTCCTGGTAAAAAAAGAAAAAATGCGTCCCAGACTTGCACGGAGAAACACAGGCCCCCACACTGAAATATATATATATATATATGACCAAGGGTAGATACTATAATAGAATAAAGTTGTTCTGTCCCTGAAGCACTACTAAACCCTGAAATTTTAGAGAAAGGGGTAATTGGGTTTCAGGATGCATGACTTTCCAGACTATCACAAATATAAACTCAATTCTTTGTATTGTTCCCTGATAGTTTAGGTATTCAGGACTCATTTCCTAATAACTAAAGAGTTCTGACTTTTTGTCCTTTCCCTGTCTACTCTTCTAAAACAAGGAAAGGAATATGAATTAATCATAGGTCAAGATATAAGAGTATTTTAAAATATGAGACAAATCCTCACAGAGACTGGAGCTGTGGTGGCCAAAGCCAACATTTTAGGAATGAATCTGGCTGGGAGTAAAATGCATAGTGTACAGAAATTTCATTGGTCACAATGCTTTTTCTAAGAATTTAGCTTGAAACTGTTACATTCCTAATGCCCATATGCTTGTGCCTGGCCCTGAGTCCAAATGTAAAAAATTTAGCTTTAGTTTGGTAAGAGCCCTCTTTTCAGGTCTGTTCTATGCTGCTATTTCAAAAAACTTCTGGGAGACTAGACTTAAAGGGATTAGGTAGAGAACTATCTGTAGGGAAGCGGCTGTGGCTCAATCAGTAGGGCTCCCGTTTACCATATGGGAGGCCCCGGGTTCGGTTCCCGGGGCCTCCTGGTGAAGGCAAGCCCGCCCGCACGGCGTGGTTAGCTGACCCAGCGAGCACAAGCAGCAAGGGGGGGATAAATGAATAAATAAATAAAATCTTTAAAAAAAAAAAGAGAGAACTATCTGTAAACATTGGCTTGTTCAGAATTATTCTGCAAAGAAAAACCTTTTTTAAAAACTGTAATATCTGTCTATCTTGAGATTTAAAAAGGGAAAGAGGAGAGAATTAGATGAGTACTTGCTGTATGCCAGGTGCTATACTTGCTGTATAATAATTATTTCACATGATTATTTCATTTTAAAACTTAAGAAAAGAGAGATAGGAGAATGCCTTCTAGAGTGCTTGCAATGTTTCATATCTTGCTCTGAATGGTGATTACACAGCTATATACTTATATAAAAATTGATTGAGCTGTACGCTTTTAAGATGTGTGCATATTATAAAAGTTTTATCTTAATTTGAAAAAATTAAAAATCTTAATACTTCATTAAGATGATTTACAGTTCCCACCATCTTTATTCTTCAGGCCATTCCTAACTTATAACTCTGTTCATTTAGTCACTTTGTTAAGAGGTAGGATTCAGGAAGCGGATGTGGCTCAAGCGATTGAGCTCCTAGGAGCCTACCACATGGGAGGTCCCAGGTTTGGTTTCCAGTGCCTCCTGGAGAAGACCAGCAAGACAGCGGGCTGGCACAGGAAGCTGACGCAACAAGATGATGCAACAAGGAGACACAAAGTGAAAACACAATGAGAGACACAACAAAGCAGGGAGCAGAAGTGGCTCAAGCAATTGAGCACCACTCTCCCACATGAGAGGTCCCAGGTTCGGTTCCCGGTGCCTCCTAAAGAAAAAAGAGCAGACACAGAAAGCACACAGCGAATGGAACAGAGAGCAGACAGCAGCGCAAACAGTGGGGGGTGGGGGTGGGGGGTGAATAAATAAAGAAAATCTTAAAAAAAAAAAAAAAAAAAGTGATAACACCTTGAAAAACAAAAAGTAGGATTCCAGATTCTCCTATCAAAGAACGATGAATGAGAGTAAATCTTCCTAGAAATGGAAAGGGTTTTTACCAAAGATCTCCCACAGAGAATTAGTAGTTAATAAAAAACTATACTTTCCCTGCTGCAAATAAAACTAGTTTTCAGATTGACTTTCTTTTAGCCCTGACATTCCTTTATATGCTTAACATTTCTTATACTAAGGAAATCTCCCTTCTCTGTATTTATTTTTCTCCGTTGGGGAGTGAAAATCAGGAGTAGCCAAAATTGTTTTGATTTTCTTTTTCTGTCTTATCTCTTCTTTACTAACAAGGCAGTACATGGGAGTTTCATTTAATCTGTTCCTCTCCCAATTACAGTGCCTGCTGTTTCCATTTTCCTAATTTCTTTGTCCTAAGTATTTGCAGATCTGTAGAACATCAGCCATTTTATAAAATGAGATTGGACTTTTCTGCCTGTGCTTTCTTCCTTCTAAGTTTCAGGTCCAAAACATGTGTTGGCAGTTTGGCAAGAAAAACTAAAAAACATCCCTTTTTATTTCTTTCTCTCCTTTCCCTTTAGTGGGATTTTTCAACAGAGACAAAATTGACATTTTGGGCCAGATTTTGTTGTGGGGAACTGTTGTGTTGAGTAATTACCAGCATCCTTAGCCCTTACTCTCTAGAGACCAGTACTATCTCTCCCCCACTCCCCAGTTGTGATAAGCAAAACTGTCCTTTGGGGGCAAAGTTGCTCCAGGTTAAGAACCATGTCCTATATTTTAAACTGGATTTAGAAAAAGTGAATTTGGAGAGAAAAACTTCAGGACTGGCACATGATTACAATTCCCCTGCAAATATTCTCACTGTCCTGATTTTGTGATAATCCGGGTAGGCTAAACATTCGCTATATTAGAAACCATGCATGTGTCCCCAGACCTAGTTTTTTTCCCTAGGTCTGGTTTTTAGAATGCTGGTGATAAACTAAGCCGGATTTTGACCATCCTGTATAGGAAAAAACTGTACCTCTAGGTATCTTTGGTCAACCTTAAGAGATATAGCAGGGGGACAGATGTGGCTCAAATGGTTGGGCATCCGTCTCCCATATGGAGGGACCTGGGTTCAATCCCCAGGACCTTCCAGTAAAAATTTTAAAAAATATAGAAGGCGCGTGGGCCACCAGGCCCCATGCGCGGGTGCGCCGCCAGGCCCCATGAGCCACGCAGCAAGATGATGACATAACAGGAGAGTGACACAAGGGAGAGCCAAGATGAGACACGCAGAAAGACCAGAAACTAAGGTGGCGCAGACGGTAGGATGCCTCTCTCCCACATCGGAGGTTCCGAGGATCAAATCCCAGTGAAGATAGGAGAAGAAGGATGATAATACAGGGCAGGAAATGGACACAGAGAGTTGCCCAGCAAATGGACACAAAAACAGCAAAAACGGAGGGGGGGCAGGTAAAAATGGATAAAAGTAAGTAAATCCTTTAAAAAAAATGTGTAAGGGAGGAAGATATGGACTATAGTTGTAATACTTTAGCAATGCTCTTTCATAATTTGTTAACAAATGTTTCACAACAATGCAAAGTATTTGTGGTGGAGTAATATGTGGGAGCCCTGTATGATGTTATGCATGTTTGTTTTGTAACTTCACAATGTTTATTGAACACTTATAGTTTATGATATTCATGTATGAATGATATAGTTCAATAAATTGTTTTAAAAAAAATTCCCACAAGATCTTTGAGCATATTATCTAGGTCATCGCTATCCAAAAGAAATACATTACAACCACAAATGTGAGCTGCATATGTAATTTAAAATTTTCTATTAGCCACATTGAAAAGTAAAAATAAAAGTGAAGTTAATTTTTTTATTTTTTAAAAGATACTTAGATTACATAAATGTTACACAAAAATTTTAGGGATTCCCATATGCCACACCTCCCACAACCTCCCATATAAACATCTTTAATGTGGCACATCACCTGCAATGGATATACACATCCTGGGGCTTTGCCACTAAGCATGGATCATAGTTCACATTGTAGACCACACTCTCTCCCACACAGTTCTGCATGTTATATGCTGATATAAAATGGCCTATATCTGTCGTTGGCAGTGTCACTCAGGATAATTCCCAAGTCCCAAAAAGCCCTGTATTAAAACTGCTTTTCCCTCTCCCTGCCCCCAAAGTGTCCAGTGGCCACTGGCTCCACATTAATGTTGTAATTTCTTCCATTGCTTGAATCACAATATGTCTATAACAGAATACCAGTAAGTCCACTCTATTCCATAGTTCTTCCCCCAATCCTGAGGAGTCTGAGATGGTGATGCCACTCCACCTCCAAGTGAGAGAGGGCTTATATCCCATGGATAAGATGGATAGGATTATCCTGCCTGCAGCTGCAGACTCTCTCCTGAAGTTAATTTTAATAATATGGGAAGCGGCTGTGGCTCAATCGGTAGGGCTCCCGTTTGCCATATGGGAGGCCCTGGGTTCGGTTCCCGGGGCCTCCTGGTGAAGGCAAGCCCGCCCACACGGCGTGGTTAGCTGACCCAGTGAGCACAAGCAGCAAGGGGGGGATAAATGAATAAATAAATAAAATCTTTAAAAAAAAAAAAAAAAATTTTAATAATATATTTTATTTAACCCAGTATATCTAAAATATTATTTTCAATATGTAATTAATATAAGAAATTATTAATGAGATAATTTAAATTTATTTAAAAAAAATTTTGTGTGTCAGATATTTTCAGATCTGTAGTGCCTCAACCATTTTATAAGATGACGTTAGAGTTTTCTGCCTGTGCTTTTTTTCTTTCCAAATTTCAGGTCCAAAAACATGTGTTGGCAGTTTGGCCAGTGTATGTTTTGACTTATAGTACATCTCAATCGGACTAGCCACCTTTCAAGTGCTTAGTAACCATATTGGTTAGTGCATATCTAGATCGCTTTGGTCTCTACATGGGTTGGTTGCAAATAATACCGCTTATATACTTGTTTCTTCCATATGCCAAGAAACTACCATAATTCACTTACGTGAGCAAATAAGATTCTAAACCTTTTTGTTACAACACAAGTCCTCCCAAAAGATACACACACTGCCTTGCTAATCCAGTATGACTCAAATTCTCCAGCCCCTATTTTATTCAGAATTGTTATTATTGACCATACAACCAAGGTGAGTATACCCTAAGTGAGTGGTTCTTTGCCAAAACTTCAGTCATGAACAAGGAAAGACACATTAAGAGTATTAACCATCCAGAAATAAACCCTCACCTATATGGTCCACTGGTTGTTTTTTTTTTTTTTTTTTTTTTTATTAAAACAAATCTGTTTTATTAATACATATTAAACCACTATCTGGGAAGCGGCTGTGGCTCAATCAGTAGGGCTCCCGTTTACCATATGGGAGGCCCCGGGTTCGGTTCCCGGGGCCTCCTGGTGAAGGCAAGCCTGCCCGCACGGCGTGGTTAGCTGACCCAGCGAGCACAAGCAGCAAGGGGGGGATAAATGAATAAATAAATAAAATCTTTAAAAAAAAAAAAAAATAAATAAACCACTATCTTTCTTATCCAATGTGTACATTACCTGGTCCTTCATATAATCACAGAGATGTGCATTCTTCTCTTCAATCATTATTAAAAGTTTTCAACAGCTCTTTTAAGAATTATAATAAATAAACAGAATCCAGAACAGTAAATAAAATATTATTCACCTCTCAATCCATTTGTTGACACTGCCATGCAAAGGTGCTTTTCTCATCATCCTTGAACAACTTTTTCCGTTTCTCTCTCAGTTATCTTAATAACTCATTCCATAGTGCAACATGTGGACAAAGTGTATTATGCACGGCCTTTTTAAAGCTATTGAAAAGACTTTATTTTAAAATTATGAATGGAAACGTATATTAGATTGAAAGAGAATGTTGATTTGAAAAGGGATTTTAGGTAAGATTAGATTTAATATAATCAATCATAATAAAGATTTAAGAAGGCACAGGCACATGTAAAGGAATATAATCAGTCTGATTTTGGGGAAATAAATTATTAAAAATTTTTAATTATTTTATTCCCCATGAAATTGTGGAAATTATAATCTCAAGGGGTGAAATAAATTTTTGTTTCATCGTGCATTTGCATTGAGGCATTCATTCTTTCTGAGTAAAAAATGTCCCCTTTGTAAAGTGCTCACACGTCCTTTGCATAAATTACCAAATATAACAAGATCCCTTGGAAAACCATATTATTTCCAACTAGAGATACTCAGAGTAATGGAATCAAAGGAAGAGGAAGAAATTAGAATAGAATGAGAAAGTATTGCCATCTCAATGAAGAGCCTTCATTATCAAAGGCCACCAAAAACCACATATATACTACATCAGGGCAATGGGAAACCTTTGCATGTAAAATAAAATCGTACTTCAGCAATGGATTCCAAAAGGGCTCGCAGGGGGTAGTGTGGCACTCCAAAATCCTGGTCATGCTGCCAATGCAGTCCCAGGAAAAATGGACAGGATTCATTTCCCAGTTACTGGCCAGTCTTGTCTTCTTTCTGCTCTTCCAAGCAGGGACCATAGCGTTGTGCGTCCCCAATGCTTCTGCAGTCTAATTATTTGGACCTTGTGGGCATGGAGAGAGGGATGTTTGGAGAAGACAGCAGCAGAAGAGATGGCACATTTGAAATGAAATCGAACTTCTGCATTGGATTCCAAAAGGACTCGCCGGGGTGGAGTGTGGCACCCCAAAATCCTGGTCATCCGGCCAATTCAATCCCAGGAAATATGGCCAGGATTCGTGTCCTTTAACTGGCCACTCTTGTCTTCTTTCTGCTCCTTCAAGGCGGGGACCTTAGCTGGGTGTGATCCAAACAGTTTTGCAGAATAATTATTCAGACCTTGGGGGCATGGGGAACGGGCTTTTTGGAAATGACAGCAGCAGGAGAGAAGGCACTGCTCTTAATCCATTTGTTGACACTGACATGCATATGTGCTTTTCTTGCCGTCCTTGAACAACTTTTTTCTGTTTATCTCTCAGTTTTTTTGATAATTCGACCCATAGTGCATCATGTGGACAAGTGATCATTGCATGGATTTTTTAAAGCATTTGAAATGAAATCGAACTTCTGCATTGGATTCCAAAAGGACTCTCCGGGGTGGAGTGTGGCACCCCAAAATCATGGTAATCCGGCCAATGCAATCCCAGGAATTATGGCCAGGATTCGTGTCCCTTTAACTGGCCAGTCTTGTCTTCTTTCTGCTCCTTCAAGGCAGGGACCGGTCCACTGGTTTTTGACAAACCTCCCAAGTTCTGTGGGACGAAACAGTCTCTTCAACAAATGGTGCAGGGAGAACTGGATATCTATAACCAAAAGAGTGAAAGAGGACCCCTATCTCACTCTCCCTATACAGGAATCAACTCAAAATGGATCAAAGACCTAAATGTAAAAGCTGGGACCATAAAACCACTAGCAGAAAATGTAGGGAAACATTTTCAAGACCTTCTAGTAGGTGGTGGTGGTTTCTTGGACCTTACACCCAAAGCATGCACAACAAAAGAAAAAATAGATAAATGGGACCTCCTCAAAATTAAACACTTTTGCACCTCACAGGACTTTGTCAAAAGGGTGAAAAGGAAGCCGACTCAATGGGAGAAAATATTTGGAAATCACACGTCTGATAAGGGTTTAATATCCCGGATATATAAAGGATGTTACAACTCAACAGTAAAAAGACAAATGACCCAATTAAAAAATAGGCAAAAAATTTGAATAGACATTTGTCCAAAGAAGAAATACAAATGGCAAAAAAAAAACCATGAAGAAATGCTTAACATCACTCATGATTAGGGCAATGCAAATCAAAACTACAATGAGATATCATTTCACACCTATCAGAATGGCCACTTTTTTTTTTTTTTTTAACATTTTTTTAACTTAATTTTGTACATTTAATAATTGAAAATATAAACAATTAAAAACTAAAAAGTAAACACAGATGAATAAATATATACATTTCTCAATTAAATGTAATGGATACATATAATTTTTTTTTTTTAATCAAGCAATATGTTACACAATATATTAGGCTCATAGTAACGCATTCATAACAGTATTTGTCCTTTTGTGTCTGGCTTGCTTCACACAACATAATGTCCTCCAGGTTCATCCATGTTGCCATATGCTTTATGACTTCATTTCTTACAGCTGCATAATATTCCATCGTGTGAATAGACCACAGTTAGTTTATCCATTCATCTGTTTATGGACACCTGGGTTGTTTCCAACTTTTGGCAATGGTGAATAATGTGGCTGTGAACATCGGTATGCAGATGTCTGTTCATGTCACTGCTCTCAGTTCTTCTGGGTATATACCCAGTAGTGGTATTGCAGGGTCATGTGGTAAGCCTATATTCAACTTCTTTAGGAACTGCCAAACAGTCCTCCATAGTGGTTTTACCATCCTGCATTTCCACCAACAATGAAGAAGGGTTCCTATCTCTCCACATCCTCTCCAACACTTGTAGTTCTCTGTCTTTTTAATAGTGGCCATTCTGATAGGTGTGAAATGATATATCATTGTAGTTTTGATTTGCATTTCCCTAATCATGAGTGATGTTGAGCATTTCTTCATGTGTTTTTTTGCCATTTGTATTTCTTCTTCGGAGAAATGTCTACTCAAGTCTTTGTCCCATTTTTTAATTGGGTCATTTGTCTTTTTATTGTTGAGTTGTAACATCTCTTTATATATCCTGGATATTAAACCCTTATCAGGGGGCGGATGTGGCTCAAATGGTTGGGCGTCTGTCTGCCATATGGAGGGACCTGGGTTCGATCCCCGGGACCTCCCGGTAAAATAAAAAATATATATATAGAAGGCACATGGGCTGCCAGGCTCTGTGTGCCGGTGAGCCGCCAGGCCCCGGGAGTCATGGAGCAAGATGATGATGTAACAGGAGAGAGACGCAGGGGAGAGACAAGACGAGATGCTTCCAGAGCTCTGAAAACCAGGAACCGAGGTGGTGCAGCTGGCAAGACATCTCTCTTCTACATCGGAGGTCTCCAGGATCGAATCCTGGTGAAGACTGGAGGAGGAGGTGAGAAGAGATGGCAGGAAACAGACACAGAGAATTGCCCATCAAATGGACACAAAACAGCAAATGGGGAAGGGGGTTTTTTAAATGGATAAAGTAAATAAATAAACTTAAAAAAAAAAAAAAAAACCATATGTTACGATTCTATTTGTGTAAATATATATTTATATATACATAAAAACTTGAAGAATATTTAATAATAATAATAAAAAAAAAAACTTATCAGATTTGTGATTTCCAAATATTTTTTCCCATTGAGTTGGCTGCCTTTTCACCCTTCTGACAAAGTCTTGTGAGGTGCAAAAGTGTTTAATTTTGCGGAGGTCCCATTTACCCTTTTTCTTTTGTTGCACGTGCTTTGGGTGTAAGGTCCAAGAAACCACCACCTACTACAAGGTCTTGAAGATGTTTCCCTACATTTTCTTCTAGTAGTTTTATGGTCCTGGCTTTTATATTTAGATCTTTGATCCATTTTGAGTTGATTCTTGTATAGGGGGTGAGATAGGGTCCTCTTTCATTCTTTTGGTTATAGATATCCAGTTCTCCCAACACCATCTGTTGAAGAGACTGTTTTTTCCCATTAGCGTGGGCTTGGTAGGTTTGTCAAAAAACAGTTGACTGTATAGGTGAGGGTATATTTCTGGATTCTCAATTCTATTCCACTGATCGATACGTCTATCTTTATGCCAGTATCATGCTGTTTTGACCACTGTAGCTTTGTAATATGTTTCAAGGTCAGGCAGTGAAATTCCTCCCACATTGCTCTTCTTTTTTAGAATGCTTTTGGCTATTCAGGTGCACTTACCCTTCCAGATGAATTTGGTAATTGCCTTCTCTAATTCTGTAAAGTAAGCTGTTGGGATTTTGATTGGTATTGCATTGAATGTATAAATCAGTTTGGGCAAGATTGACATCTTCACGATATTTATTCTTCCAATCCATGAACACGGAATATCTTTCCATTTGTTTAGGTCTTTTTAAATTTCTTTTAGCATTGTTTTATAGTTTTCTGCATATAGGTCCTGTACTTCTTTGGCTAAATTAACTCCTAGGTATTTGAGTCTTTTTGTTGCTATTGAAAATGGAATTTTCCTCCTGATTTCCTCCTCAGATTGTTCAGTACTAGTGTACAAAAACATTACTGATTTTTGCATGTTGATCTTGTATCCTGCCACTTTGCTGAACTCATTTATTAGTTCAGGTAGCTTTGTTGTGGATACTTCAGGATTTTCTAAATACAGAATCACGTCATCCGCAAACAGTGAGAGTTTTACTTCCTCTTTTCCTATTTGGACGCCTTTAATTTTTTTGTCTTGTCTAATTGCCCTAGCTAGAACTTCTAGTACAATGTTGAATAACAATGGTGACAGTGGGCATCCTTGTCTTGTTCCTGTTCTTAGAGGGGAAAGCTTTCAACTTTTCCCCATTGAGTATAATGTTGGCTGTGGGTTTTTCATATATGCCTTTTATTATATTGAAGAATTTTCCTTTTATTCCTATCTTTTGAAGTATTTTTATCAAAAAAGGATGTTGGATTTTGTTGAATGCCTTTTCTGCATCTATTGAGATGATCATGTGTTTTTTTTCCTTCAATTTGTTAATGTGGTGTATTACATTGATTGATTTTCTTATGTTGAACCAGCCTTGCATACCAGGAATAAATCCCACTTGGTCGTGATGTATAAGTCTTTTGATATGCTGTTGGATTCGATTTGCAAGTATTTTGTTGAGAATTTTTGCATCTATGTTCATGAGAGAGATTGGTCTGTAATTTTCTTTTCTTGTGGAATCTTTATCTGGCTTTGGTATTAGGGTGATGTTGGCTTCATAAAATGTGTTCGGTAATTTTCTGTCCTCTTCAATTTTTTGGAAGAGTTTAAACAGGATTGGTGTTAATTCTTTTCGAAATACTTAGTAGAATTCACCTGTGAAGCCATCTGGTCCAGGACTTTTCTTTGCTGGGAGATTTTTGATGACAGATTCAATCTCTTTAATTGTGATTGGTTTGTTAAGTTCTTGTATTTCTTGTTGTGTCAGTGTAGGTTGGTTATGCGTTTCTAGAAATTTGTCCATTTCATCTAGGTTGTCTAGTTTGTTGGCATATAGTTTCTCATAATATCCTCTTATGATTCTTTTTATTTCTGTGAGGTCATTTGTAATGTCCCCCCTTTCATTTCTGATTGTATTTATTTGCATCTTCTCTCTTTTTTTTGTTAGTCTAGCGAGGGGTTTGTTAATTTTATTGATCTTCTCAAAGAACCAGCTTTTGGTTTTGTTGATTTTCTCTATTGTTTTTCTGTTCTCATTTTCACTTATTTCTGCTCTAATCTGTATTATTTCTTTCCTTCTTTTTTTTTTTTTTTTTTTAACCGGGAGGTCCCAGGGATCGAACCCGGGTCCCTCCATATGGGAGACGGACGCCCAACCATTTGAGCCACATCCGCCCCCTCTTTCCTTCTTTTTGCTTTGGGATTGGTTTGCTGTTCTTTTTCTAGTTTCTCAAGTTGTTCAGTTAAATCTTTGAGTTTAGCTCTTTCTTGTTTTTTAATATAGGCATTTTAGGGCTATAAATTTCCCTCTCAAGACTGCCTTTGTGTATCTCATAAGTTTTGATACGTTGTGTTCTCATTTTCATTTGTCTCAATATATTTACTGATTTCACTTGCCATTTCTTCTTTGACCCACCGAATATTTAGAAGTATGTTGTTCAGTCTCTACACGTTTGCAAATTTACTTTTTTCCGGTCTGTTATTGATTTCTAGTTTCATTCCATTATGATCTGAGAAGGTGCTTTGTATAATTTCAATCTTTTTATATTTATTGAGAGCTGTATTGTGACCTAACATGTGGTCTATCCTGGAGAAAGATCCATGGGCACTTGAGAAGAATGTATAACCCTCTGAGTTTGGATGCAGTGTTCTGTATATGTCTGTTAGGTCTAACTTGTTTATCATATTGTTCAAGTTCTCTGTTTCCTTGTTGATCTTCTGTATAATTGTTCTATCTAATGATGTGAGAGGGGTGTTGAAGTCTCCAATGATTATTGTAGAAATGTTTATTTCTCCCTTCAGTTTTGCCACAGTTTGTCTCATATATTTTGAGGCACCCTGGTTAGATGTGTAGATATTTATGAAAGTTATATCTTCCTGGAGGATCGTTCCTTTTATTAATATATAACGGCCTTCCACATCTCTTATCACTGTTTTGCATTTAAGTCTGTTTTATCTAATATTAGTATAGCTACCCCTGCTCTTTTCTCTTTACTATTCACGTGGAGTATCTTTTTCCAACCTTTTACGTTCAGCTGGTTTGTATCCTTGGGTCTGAGGTGAGGTTCTTGTAAGCAGCATATGGATAGCTCATGTTTTTTTATCCATTCTGTCAGCCTGTATCTTTTGATTGGAGAATTTAATCCATTCATATTCAATGATATTACTGAAAATGCACTATTTATTTCCTCCATTGTATTCTTTGGTTTTTATATGTCATCTTATTTTTGTCTCTCTTTTTACTCTTTTGGTTATCCTTTCTGCTTTTCTTTCTTCTATACTCTCCTCCAAGCCTCTCTCTCCCGTCTTTTTCTTTCAGGTTCTAAGGCTTCCTTTAATATTTCCTACAAAGGTGGATTCTTTTTTGCAAATTCTCTTAGTTTCTGTTTGTTTGTGAATACTTTATATTCACCTTCATATTTGAAGGATAGTTTTGCTGGATAAAGAATTCTCGGCTGGCAGTTTTTCTCTTTCAGTTTCCTAATTGTATCATACCACTGTCTTCTCGCCTCCATGGTTTCTGAAGAGAAATCTGCACAAAGTCTTACTGGACGTCCTTTGTACATGATCGTTTGCTTCTCTCTTGCTGCTCTGAGAATTTTCTCTTTATCTTTTACATTTGACATTCTGAATAATATGTGTCTTGGCGTAGGTCTATTTGGATTTATTCTTATTGGGGTACGGTGTGCTTCTTGGACATGTGAGTTCATTTCTTTCGTGAGAGTTGGGAAATTTTCAGCTATTATTTCCTCAAATACTCTTTCTGCCCCTTTTCCTTTCTCTTCTCCTTCTGGAACTCCCATGACACATATGTTCTTGCGTTTTGTTTTGTCATTCAACTCTCTGAGCCCCTGCTCAATGTTTTCCATTCTTTTCTCTCTCTGTTCTTTTCTCTCTTCAATTTTAGCTGCTCTGTCTTCGGTATCACTTACTCTTTCTTCTATCATTTCGAGTCTGCTGTTGTATGCCTCAAATGGGTTTTTGACTTTACCTATTGTGTCTTTCATTCCCATGAACGCTGTTATTTTTCTGTTCAGGATTTCAAATTCTTCTTTGCGTTCTCTCAATGTTTTCTTGATGTCATTTATCTCTTTAACTATATTGTCTTTCATCTCATTAATTTGATTTTGGAAATTTGTGCTCATCTCACTGATTAGTTCTCTCAAATTCTGCATCTCTTCTGGAACTCTGCTGTATTCCTTTTCTTGGGCCATGTCTTCTATTTTCTTAGTATGGCTTGTAATTTTTTGCTGGTGCTTAGGCATCTGGTTAGTTTGTATTTTTCTTAGATGCTCTATCTCTTTCTCTTTTATGGGGTTTTAGTGGCAGGAGGCTGTGAGTTACCACAGCTCTTTGATTTTGGGCTCAACCTTGATTGTTAGGATTGTTCTGCTGGTTGCTCAGAACTGGGCACTGGACCCAGTAATTGGTTGTAGAGTCGTTTCCTAGGGCCTTGGGCAGGGAGGCTATAGAGGCCAAGAAAAGCCCCTCTTACTAATTTTCTTATGTGCACTTCCTTGGTCTGCCAAGAGATGGTGCTTGTTGGCAGCTCTCAATTCAATGCCTGGTCGGAGCGTATTTGTTGTGACACAGGCCAGATCAATGTGTTAGAGCTTCCTGTCTGGGGGCTAAGAGCCCTGTGAGTCAAACTTTCTGAAACAGTTCTCCAGACATCTCTCATAGCGCCCCCATTTTCCCAGCTAGGAAATATTTCCACTCCCTTCTGAATCCTCAACAATCAGTTCCGGTTAGTAGAGGAGGAGATTGGGAAGTTTTTATCTTTAGCCCCTTGCAGGCTCCAAGGCAAACAATGGGGCAGCCCCACCAAGCCTGGAAGGGCTCTCGAGACAGGGCAGACCAAACCTGGGACTCAAAAGCAGGGTCAGGCCCAGGCGCTCTCTCCCCTCTCCCGTGGAGTCCTCAACAATTAGTCCAGGCTAGAAGAGAGGGAGGTTGCGAGGGTCAGATTTCTCCAGTCCTTCCTAGGCTCCCAGGGCAAACCGCCTTGTGGAAGAGTCTGTGGAGCTCCGCAACCCAAATTTACAGGTCAGAACCTGAGTCAGCCTAAGGCTGTGTCCCTCTCTCTCCCCTTTCCAGAAGTGATAGATCCCTGGAGCCCCCTTTGTCTGTGGTCGCAGGCCCAGAGGCCCGAGAATTCTGAAGAGTGTGGGGGAGGGTGCCGGCAGCAGCAGAAGCTGCTACTTTCCAACTCACAGTTCCATTGTCGCGATTTCCCTCTTCTGTCCCTCTCTCCTCTGGGTGGTGTGCAGCCTTCACCTGCTGTCCTAAACCCTAGAAGATCTATTTAGGGGCTGTTTCAGCTTGTCCTGTAGCTTTTTTTCTGGAGAAGAGATTCCCATGTCTTACTAGTCCGCCATCTTCCCGGAAGTCCTCAGAATGGCCACTATTAAAAAGACAGAGAACTACAAGTGTTGGAGAGGATGTGGAGAGATAGGAACACTTCTTCACTGTTGGTGGGAATGCAGAATTGTACAGCCACTTGTGGAGGACTGTTGGGCAGCTCCTAAAGAAGTTGAACATAGACTTGCCACATTACCTGGCAATACCACTACTGGGTATATACCCAGAAGAACTGAGAGCAGTGACACGAACAGACATCTGCACACCGATGTTCATAGCCACATTATTCACCATTGCCAAAAGTTGGAAACAACCCAGGTGTCCATCAACAGACAAATGGCTAAACAAACTGTGATCTACTCACACAATGGAGTATTATGCAGCAGTCGTAAAGCATATGACAATATGGATGAACCTGGAGGACATTATGTTGAGTGAAGCAAGCCAGACACAAAAGGACAAATACTGTATGATTGCATTACTATGAACCAAATATATTGTGTAACATATTTTATGATTTAAAAAAAAAAGTTATATGTATCCAGTACATTTAATTGAGAAATGTATATATTTATTCATCTTTGTTTACTTTTTAATATTTAATTGTTTATATTTTCAATTATTTATGTACAAAATAAAGTAAAATATATATATATATATATATATGTATCCGGTACATTTAATTGAGAAATGTATGTTTTTATTTACTGTATTTTCTTTTTATTTTTAATTATTGTTTATATTTTCAATTGTTAAATGTACAAAATAACATTTTGAAAAAAGGAAAAAGAATATTAACCATTGGGGGAGCTAGATTTTTATTTAAATGGGCAATAATTCAAAATGGAAGTCCTTTTGGGAGTACTTCCACACATTTTAATTCAATATAATAATCTATATTTTTAATAAGGTTAAATTTTCTGTCACTTAATAATTTTAGGTCTTTTAATTGAGGAATGCTTTCAGAAGGATGGTTCCTAAGCATGCATTTCAAGACTGATCTATAGGAGGAAAAAAAAAGAGACTGATCTGGAGAGAGAGGTATTCTGATAGGTTTCCTCTATTCAGTGTGTATCACACACAATACTAAATTATAGCAAAGTAATCAGGTATTCTTAGTACTCATCCCCATTCTACAATAAACTTTTTGTTCAGAGTATGATATGTATATATATATATATAAAAGAATATAAAAAACAACAGGGGAGTGGATGTAGCTCAACTGGTTGAGCATCTACTTCTCATTTACAAGGTCCCAGGTTTGATCTTTGGTATCTCCTAGAAACAAACAAACAAAAAAACCAACTGTCATTGGGTAGTGAATGTAGCTCAGTGGTTGAGCAACTGCTTCCCACGTATGAGGTCCTAGGTTCAATCCTCAGAACTTCCTAAAAAAAAACAAAACAAAAGAAAACAAACCCAGCCAGATTGACATTCACTTTGACAAAAAGCTTCAGTAAAGTTTTATTCTTTCCCTTCTACCCCAGCCGTACAAAGAATTGAGTGTTAGAAATTGCAGAGAGAGAGGACCAGTGAGTGTTAGAAATTGCAGAGACAGAGGACCAGAGTCAAAATTATGCCAATCCCTGCTTCTTGAAATTCTCCCCTTTTGACTCTTCCTCCTCTAAAGTACGTGATTTAGTCAGGGATTCTTAACTTTTTTGTGTACCATGGACCCCCTTTGGCAGGTTGTTGAAACCTTAGAACCCCTTCTCAGAGAAATGTTTTTTTGTCTGTTTGTTTTCATTTAAAATTTTTATTGAAGTATATCATTCATACATGAACATACACAAACAATAACTGTATAGTAAAAGTTGTGAACTTACAAAACAAGCATGCATAGCATCATATAGCACCCCACCATCAACACCTTGCATTGTTGTGAAACATTTGTTATGAACTATGAAAGAGCATCTTCAAAATATTGGTACTAACTATAGCCCATATCTTATATTTGGTGTATTTTCCCCCAACCCACCCAATTACTAACACCCTGTATTAGTATTACACATTTGTTATGGTTCATATTTGCCCTGTTAACCACAGTCCATCTTCCATGACTGGATTCCCTGTGTTATACAGCCCCATGTTTTGTATAATCCATTCAGTATATCCACTCAGTGGCTCTCATTTTCATCACAGAGTTAATCTCCAGCAGACAATGAGCGCAAACAATGGGGCGGGGCTCAGTTAATTTTAGAATGTTTTCATTACTCCAAAAGGAAAAACCCCATATCCCACTTAAAATTGATATAATATCTTCTTTGCCATTGATAAAAAAATATTACAATACTACTGCCAACCATCATCCATAAGTTACATTAGTTGTGATTTTCCTGTGCATCACAATATTCTTAACACTTTGTGAAAGTAGAACATTCTTATATTTATACTATTAACCACAATCTTTATCCACCACCAAAATCACCATGTTATACAGTCCCTGGATTATTCTCTAGCATCCTTTCAATTGACATTTACATCCACAGACTACCCCTTTCAGCCACAATAACATTTATAAATCAGCAGTGTTAGTTATATTCACTATAATGTGTTACCATCAACTTTATTCATTTCCACACTTTTATAATAAACCTTATTAAAAATTCAATGTACATTAAGCATCAGCTCCCATTCTCAGCCTACATTCTATCTCCTAGGAACCTGTACTCTAAGAGTTTACCTCCATGTCATAGTAATGTTTTTAAATACTTAATATAAAATTCATAGAATTACAAAGAAAACCAATGAAATACTTAGCAAATAATGTTTAAAATGTTTGATAACATAGGTGCTTTTTTGTTAACACATTAAATAACAAGCTCTAGTTACCATATTTTTCAAAGTAACAATGACTATAAAGGATATTTTGAGATATCTTAATAACTATAATGTAATATGAAAATGTGTGTGATTTTTCTTGTGAATTAGGAATGCTTAATTTCAGTTAGAAGCTAGTGAAAATAAAGATGTAATTTTTTTCCTATCCGTGTTCACAGTTATAAAACCCTCTGATATGTTGGTGTGTGGAAGATCGCTTCAACCACCTTCAATTCTTTTCAGTCCTCAGCTTTTGATTTAGGAAAAAAAAATAGTTCAAAAGAGGGAGGTTGGGAAACGGATGTGGCTCAAGAGGTTTGGCGTCCGTCTACCATATGGAGAGACCGGGGTTCGATCCCAGGTACCTCCCAGTAAAAAAAAAAAAAAGAGGGAGGTATTGGCATGAACGGTGGTGGGGTGGGGATATGTAGCAGAGAGGGACAAGAACTAGACTATGCAAAAGAATTGCAATCAAAGGGGGAGTTGACTTTTAAAATATTAAACAATCCTAAAGAGAGTAAAACCTGACCAAGTTTAAAATCTTTCTCCCAGTTAATTTTGAGCAAACTAGATTTGATAGTAAAAGGGCTTTTTGCTTGAAAATCATTCTTTGAGATTCTAGAACATTGTGCAAAAATTTTTAGTCTACATACATGGAATTTCCTTCAGGTAACCATAAACATTTTCTTTAAAAAGATTGTTACAATATTAGCAATACATTTTGAAAACTAACAGTCCTACCTAATCCACTACTCTTTCTCTTGCCCTAAAATGATGTTTTTTCCCCTCCATTGTAGACTATCCCAGACCCTTCACAGTAGTTTATAATTTAATCTATAAATATCATACCTCTGGTTAACAGACCAAATTTCTCCCCTGTTACCTCACCCCTACCTTTTTTCTCAGTGGAAAATCTGTAACTGAGAAGGTTAATACCTAGGTTAACCAACAATAGAGAAAACTAAAGTTCTTGGTTATTCAGTTTTATCCAGATCCATTGGAAGCCATTGAGGCAGTTTTCTAGTTTACGCTTTGGTTCTTCATACTTTGAATTGAAAATTGCCTCTACCTTTTAGGACTGTATAATGTAGCCTGAAATGATTTTTTAAAAATTATTTTTTATTATTATTTTATTTATTTTTATTTATTTTTATTTTTATTTTTAGAGAAGCTTTAGATTTACAGAAGCTGGCTCTGGTTATTATAGGGCTCAGAGCAAAATCAGGGAAAAGCCACTTTCAGTGAAATGAGGGAGCCTAGACAGTTCAACTTTGCTTTCTTGAATGCATAGGAGCTGGGGTGGGGCCAACTCCTGTTTTGGGGTTTGTAGTAAAGAAGAGTTTTGGAAAAGAGAGCTGACAGTGTAGTGTTCAATGGGAAGCTTTGCCTAGTAAAGAAAGTGAAAAGAAGGAATTAACCAGTCACTGTTTTTAGAAACAAAAAGACAAACAGAACCAGGTTTCAGAGCTTCACTGGCTAAGGAATTGTGGGAAATTACAGCATCCAAGCTGTTACTGTGTTGCAAGCATGTTTTAATGAAGGAACATGGCCAGCTATCCTCAAAGGGAATTTTGAGGATATTATTCTTTTGAATTACTGCTGTTCTTCTTTTCCTTTCACCCTCCCCCTTTTAAAGAAGGGGCAGGAGCATAAATTATTGTCCAGTAATCCTGTCTTACTTAGTCATAAACTAGGCAGACCTAGCCTTACTCTTTATTCCAACCTTTTTTTTTTTTTTTTTTTTTTATTATGGGTAAAAATCAAAAAATATTCCAACCTTTAAACAAATAAAATCTCCGTTTCCCTGCCCTCATCCTGCCTACAGGCTCCTTCCCACCCTGAAAAAAAAATATTTTTTTAATATGAAAAAATATTTTTCTGCTTGCATTTTTATTCTACCATTATATAGCCAGCAGCATCATACTAGCCCCTTTATGGCTGATGGAGCCCAGGCAGACTGCCCGATGAGGGGAGACAGCATTTGGCCAATGGGGCTGGTGTGTGCTGTTACTGCTGGCCACTGGGCTTCGGTCCTCTACAGCTCCATCCTGGCTCATTAAAACCCTGAGCCAAATAGCCGCGCAGGCGCCTGCTGCAGCACTGTGGGGGCCAGGAAGTTAAATGGTTCTCTTAATCCTGCATAATTTATCTCCTGGTTAACCCCCTCATAAAATAGTCCAATTCAGCCCTACCATAGAGAGCTTCGTTCTGAATTTCCTATTGTGATGACCAAGTGCCCAACCTTCCCCTTCCCTTTTCTTTTTATTATTAAAAATTATTTTCCTTTTGTTCACTGCAAATTTGCCTTAATGTTTTTTCATTTGGAGCCTTCTGCCCGGACCCCACTTCACCAACAATCTGTCCACTTCTCTTGTTTGGACCTGATAATACAGAGCAGTTGGTGCCACGATCTTCCCTCTGCCTTTTCCTCCCTGCTTTCTAGCACTGCTTTTTTCTCTGTGTTTTCTCTTCTTTCCTACATCTCTCTTTTTTCATCACTTCCAATTTTTTCTTCTTTCCATTTCTTCTCAGCCCCTCTTTCCAGGGATCAGCCTTATTACTGGGTATTTGATAGGACATTTAGGAAGGGCATTGAATTGCCTTTTTAAATTCACATTCCATTTCTGTTTTGTTTCAGAGATTTACAAACGAGGACCACCTGGCAGTACATAAACACAAGCATGAGATGACATTGAAATTTGGCCCCGCCCGAACTGACTCAGTCATCATTGCAGGTATTTGCTGCCCCAAAAGCCACATGCCTTGATATCACTAGACAGTTAAGATTAATACCAGGGACCAGATGTACTGGGAGCTATACTCCCCTTCTCCTATTAAGAGCCTTTATGTGGTCTGCATTTAATCAGGAAAAAGGAACACTGAAAGCTCCCAAGTTTCCACTGTGTCCTCCACTCTTTGTTTTTAATAACAAGATGGGTTTCTGTGGTTTTGAGGGTAGGTGTGTTGAGGTTTTGTCTTAGTTTTTTTCAGTCTATTCCCTCCTTGCCCACTTTTTATTAAGACTTTGGAAGATTTACAGACAAAAGATGCCTTTGACATTTCTCCCTACCCATAGTGAGGGGATGAACAAAAGAAAGCAAGAAAGCCAAGCTTAGCCGGGTACTTCTCTTCCACCGGGTGTCAGTTTTCCGGAGCAGACGGATTTTCAGCTTGTAAATTCAGCTTCCCTCCTGAACCCAGACACCACTGAGGGAGCATTTCAAAGTTCAGACAATTCATTTAGTCAGTGGGTCTTTGTAAGTCAAAGAAAGGTAGAACCTCCTCTCACCATTGTTTTGGATATTGTCTTGCTTACTTGTGTTACTCTCAAAGGAGCACTCTTAACAACTGCTATCAAACTGTGCAGCAGTTCTTTTGTACCAGTTTCAGTTTAAGAGACATACAAACCAAAGTGGGCTTTTTCTTTTGATACCATGAGAGGTTCTGATTTAGCCAAACTCTTCCAACAAGCACGCATAACTCAATATTTAATCGATGGGAGACTTATTTGGTGATTATTTCATCACTTAATAACATAGGTAAGGCACAATTTCTCTAAGTATTACTAGCCAAAATGCTACTATGGACATAGAGAAAAGGACTTGCCCTTATAGAGCTCCTATTCCTTATTAATTTGGCAAATATTAATTATCTACTGTGTGCCAGCTATTTTGCTAGGAGCGTGTAGACATGAGTGAGGACATTGTTACTGATGATCCTTAAGAAAGCCTTGGGGGATCGGAGGTCTTAGAGAAGAATGGGTATAGTATAAGTGTGTGTGTGTGTGTGTGTGTAACTAATAAATCAAAGCATATATACATTAAATTTTTTTAGTATTTGCAGACAAGTATGAGTGAATAATACAAACAATGTAAATACTAAGAGAATAAATTTTAAGCAGAATAAACAGAGAAATTTTATGAAAGAGGTAAATTTGGGAAAAGGTTCTCAAGATGGAGAGATTATTCCAAGTGGTTATAAGGGTCTATGCTGAGTCTCCAAGGATGGTGAGAGAAGTTGCCATAGGACAATCCCAAGGAAAGAGTTTCTTATTATTTGCATTTCATTCTGGAGTGCTTATCCCATTGCATATGACTTCAGGTATCCTATCCAGGTTCTCATGTCTTTCAGTTAAAGACCTGGTATCTCACATTTATTCCAAACCCTTTATGAACATTTTTAAGTGACTCTCTTCTGTCACTTCAAATTCTTCATGTTGATTGAACTTATTCTCCTTATTCCCTAACCAGCTTCTCCTTTGTTACTCGCTGATACCAGTATTCTCAAAATTTTGAATTGTTTTATTCTTTCTTCAAATTCTGTTTTATTCTTTCCTTCTCTTCCTGCCACCATCTTCATTCTGCTTGGATTTTTCCATAGTTTCCTACTTGACTAGTCTGTCCTCATTATGGTCTATCTTGCATACTGAAATACCAGACTTCCTTAAATTCTATTTCTCTGCTCAGAATCTGTCATTATCTTCCTATTTCTCATACTTTAAAGCTATGCCTGGATTTCCAGGCTCTCCATCACCTAGCCCCATGCATGGTATCTACCCAACTTTATATGCAATTTATATATATATATATATATTTTTTTTTTTTTTTTTTTTTTTTACCGGGAGGTCCCGGGGATCGAACCCGGGTCCCTCCATATGGGAGACGGACGCCCAACCAGTTGAGCCACATCTGACCCCCAATTTATATATTTAATGATTATATATTTTTATTATGATAACATACATATATATAATAAAATTTGCCCTTTTAACCATTTAAGTGTATAGTTCAGTGGCATTAATTACCTTATAAGTGTTGTGCTGCTTACTAAGTAGCACCACCTTTCATTACTAAAACTTTTTCATCACCTAAAACAGAAACTCCTTGCTCATTAAGCAATAACTCCCCCATTCCCCTACCCTCTAGCCCGTGGTAACCTCTAATCTACTATCTGTCTGTGGATTTGCTTATTCTAGGTATTTCATATAGGTGGAATCATACAATATTTGTCCTTTTGAGTCTGACTTATTTTACTCAGCATAATGTTTTTAAATTTATCTGTTGTAGTATATATCACCAATTTATTCCTTTTTCTGGATGAATAATATTCCATTGTATGGTTTTACCACATTTTGCTTATCCATTTATCAGTTGGTTGGATTGCTTCTACCTTTTGGCTGTTGTGAATAATGCTGCTATGAATATTGATGTACAATTATCTGTTTGTGTCCCTACCTTCAGTTCTTTGGGGTATATTCCCAAAAGTGGAATTGCCAGGTTATATGGTAATTCCATGTTTAACTTTTTGAGGAACCACCAAACTGTTTTCCACAGCAACTGCACCATTTTACATTCTCAGCAGCAACACACAAGGGTTCTACTTGCTTTTTTTTTTTTTTTTTTTTTTTTTACCGGGAGGTACCGGGGATCGAACCCCGGTCTCTCCATATGGTAGACGGACGCCGAACCTCTTGAGCCACATCCGTTTCCCTCTACTTTCTTTATAACCTTGCCAATAGCTGTTACTTTCCATTTTTAAAAATATAGCCATTCAAGGTGGTATCTCATTGTGGTTTTGATTTGCATTTCCCTAATGGCTAATGATGTTAAACATCTTTTCATATGCTTATTAGCCATTTGTATATCTTCTTTGGAGAAATGTCTATTTTAGTCATTTGCCCATTTTTAAAATTGGGTTGTCTTTTTGTTAATGAGTTATTTATTCTGGACATTAAACTCTTATCAGATATATGATTTCCAAATATTTTTTCTCATTCTCTTGGTTGGCTTTCACTTTCTTGGTAATATAGTGATTTTTTTTTTTTCTGTCTTTCATCCATTTTCTTCTTTTTTAAATAAAGATTTATTTATTTATTTATCCCCGCCCCCCTCGTTGTTTGTGCTCACTGTCTGCTCTCTGTGTGTTCTTCTGTGTCTGCTTGTCTTCTCTTTCGGTGGCACCGGGTACCGATCCTGGGACCCTCTGGAGTGGACAGAGGCTGCTCAATCTCTGCTCCCTTATCTGCTGTGTCTCTGTTTGTTGCATCATCTTGCTACCCAGCTCTCCATGCGGGCCAGCACTCCGCACAGGCCAGCACTCCTGCACAGGCCACTCTCCGCGCAGGCCAGCTTGCTTTTTCACCAGGAGATCCCAGGAATCAAACCCTGGACCTCCCATATGGTAGACGGGAGCCCAGTCACTTCAGCCACATCCGCTTCCCTTTTTCTTTCTTTTTAAAACTTTTTATTTTGAAATAATTTTAAGGTTACAGGAAAGTTGCAAAAATAATACAGAACCCCTACAAAGAACTCTTAACATACTGCCCCCCACACACACACACCAGATACCCAGATCCACTAATTTTAACATTTTGCCACATTTGCTATGTCAGTCTATCTATCCATTTATCTACTTACCTACTTTCTGAACATTTGCGAGTAGATTGTATGCATCATGCTCCTTGGACACTTAATACTTCCATGAACATTTCCTGAGAACAAGGCTATTCATTTACTAAATACCTGAAGTATAGTTACCAAGTTCAAAAATTTTAATATTGATAGAAAGCTTCTATATTCCAGTTTTGTTTTGTTTTTCAGTTGTCCCAATAATGTCCTTTTGGGCATTTCTCCCCCATTATAAGAGCCTGTATAGGATCATATATTACATTTAATTGTTACTGTCTCTTTATCCTGTACCCACTATACATTAACTATCCATCCCCATTCCCCAACCCCACCCCAGTAACCTGTACTCTACTTTCTGTGTCTTTAAGTCTGTATATTCTAACTGTTTTCATATAAGTGGAATCATAATATCTTTCTCTTTGCATCTGACTTAGTTCACTCAACATGTCTTTAAGGTTCATCCATTTGTAGTATGTATCAGAACTTTGTTCCTTTTTAGGGCTGAGTAATACTCAATTGTATGCGTTTGTATGTATGCATGCATATATATACACCCACAAACATATATATATACACACACACATACATACCACATTTGTTTATCCATTCTTCTGCTGGTGGACATTTATGTTGTTTCCACCTTTTGGCTATTGTGAATAATGCCATTGGTGTACAGATATCTGTCTGAGTCCCTGCTTTCAGTTCTTTGGGATATATTACTAGAAGTGGGATTGCTGGGGCATATGGTAATTCTAGGTTTAACTTTTTTAAGGAACTGCCAAACTTTTTTCCATAGCTGCTACACTACTTTATATTCACAAGGGTTCCTATTTCTCCACATCCTCAACAGAACTTTTTATTTTCTGTTTGTTTTTCAATAATAACAATTCTAGTGGGTGTGAAGTGGTATTAATGATTATATTTTTCACTTAGTCATACCCTTTTCTCATCTACACACATTGCTTATACCTTGCCTCTCTCTGTGGTTTCACCTGCTTTCCTCCTTTTATCCTCCAAAGGTCCTCTTCTCTCTGCCATCTAAAGCCATTCTTTAAGGCCCAGCTGAACTCCCACTTCTTGAAACCTTTCCCAACTACTCTGTCTTTAATTGATCTTTATGTCTACAATAATTTTATCCTCTAATACACTTGGCACTTATTTTTGTGCACTACAATGCTATCTATGTATATTAGTTTTTTCTTCAACTAGAAAATATTTTCTTAGTTCTGTAGGGCAGTACTCCCCAAACTCCTATCCCTCTTCTTCCCCAGATACACACAAGTGTTTGCATACAGTGCCAAAACACATTGAAAGTATTCAGTATACACTTGTTGATTCCTTAGGAATCATCAGCACAGGCTTATACATTTTCAGGCAGTTTGTTCAAGAACTAGAGCCATTTGATGATTAGAGGCCACCTGGAAGGTGAAGAACTAGGTTTAACACAGGGGAACCTCTGAAATAAAAGCCAAAAATGAGCATGAACTGCAGAGAGCAAGAGAAATTTGTTTGAGCTTCACGTCAGAGATCCAGAAGGCCCTCTTCTGCCATATTATGCTCTTGGTTACCTCCTCCTGTTCCACTTGAGTTGTGACTCTATGTGTGTCCCTACTGAAGTATTCTATGAGCATAATGAATGATATTATCTCTACTCACCCAGGGATGGAGGGAAAGTGGGTTTATCGTTGGCTAACCAAAGCTGCCAGAGGACCTTTTAAGACTATTTTCAGAGTTATTAGTAACGTTTCCAAGTACTCTTATTTAGAAGAGTTTTATTTAAATTAAATATATATATTTCTGAGTTATTTCTATGGAAAATCCCAATGGACTATTCCCAATTGATCATGCTAGATGAAACAATTTTAACCCCAGGTCTCACACCCCTTAAGATATCATTTAAACATAGTTCTATTTCTGTAATCCGTTTAATGGTTTGGGGTATGAGATGAATCCCTGAGGCAAATACTACGTCAAGGACAACCATCATGATAATCAAGTTAGGATCAAGGAACAAAACTCAACTGACCTGTGAAGCAGATGTGGCTCAAGCAATTGGGCTCCTGTCTACCGTATAGGAGGTCCAGGGTTCGATTCCCGGGGCCTCCTGCTGAAGGCAAGATGGCTCACGCAGAGAGCTGGCCCATGTGGAATGCTGGTCCTAGTGGAGAGCTGGCACAGCAAGATGATGCAACAAAAAGAGACACAGAGGAGAGACAATAAGAGACACAGCAAACCAAGGAGCTGAGGTGGCACAAGACATTGAGCGCCTCTCTCCCACTCCGGAATGTCCCAGGAGCAGTTGTTGGGGCTGCCTAAAAATAAGACAAACAGACACAGAAGAACACACAGCGAATGGACACAGAGAGCACAAAAACAATGGGGAGCGGTGGCGGGCGGGGGGGGATAAGTAAATCTTTTAAAAAACAAAACAAAAAACTCAACTGGCCTAACAGAGAAAATCTAAAAAAGCAGAATGAGGAGAGTAGAGCTCAAATCTAAACTACAAGTTGCTTGTAAGTTACTAAGTGCCTTCCTCTATCTAAGGGCAAAGGCACCGTGTTAAGGAAAGATTTGAGGAGCCCCCAAGGGGATATTTTGGCTAGAAATATCCGGAATTTGTTCTGGGCCAGTACTCTGTGAAATGAGCTCTACTGTTTATAGTTTCCCTTTCTAGCTCATGGTCTTACTATCTTGTTCCCCAGCCCCTAGATTTGCCTGGAATGCCTTCAGAAGGTAACAGACCCTTATCTCAGTGGCCACTGAAAGGCAAGGCATCATTTCTTATTTTATAACTTTAGGAAGCAACTCAGCCATCTGAACCTCAGTTTCTTCTCCTCATCAGATTTTAAAATTCATCTGCTTACACCTGCTCAGTTCAGACTTGTCAGGGAGTAAGTTTAATGATTTTCAAATCTGGACGTTTCACAAAGTTCTACCTGGGTGGGTAGTTTTGTTTTGTTTCGTTTCATTTTTGAGGGGAGGTAAAACCAGCATCTGGGAGGTAGTTGGGTACTGGATAGTCTTTGATACAACAAAACGTTGTTCTGTCTTCCCTCTGCTGGCCTTGTAGCAACACAGCACAGACACCCTCTGGTGGCCTAGCATCAGCCTTCACCTACTAGCGCTCCATAAAACCAAATTTGCCCTAACCCAGAAACTGTCTTTCTCTAGACAGAAAAACAAAAATGCATTCTCTGTAAGTTTTAATTTCAGGTCAAAACTAAAACAAAATTTCCTTTTCTTTTCGTGTCTACAGATCAAACTCCTACTCCAACTAGATTCCTGAAGAACTGTGAGGAAGTGGGGCTCTTCAATGAACTAGCTAGCTCCTTTGAACATGAATTCAAGAAGGCTACAGATGAGGAAGAGAAAAAGGCAAGAGGCGGGACTTTGCTGAAAAACTGGTAGTATTAAGGCCGAGGCTATTTGGTTTTTTTCAATTAGAGAAGTTATGAGCTTCCAAAATAATCACGTATAACTTGCGGAATTCCCATACATTATCCCTCCACCAACACCTTGCATTGTTGTGGAACATTTTTTACAGAGTATATAAGAACATCATCAAAATACTACTACTGGGGGCCATAGCTTACATTTGGTATATTTTTTCCATACACCCCCCATATTATTAACACCATATATTGGGGAAGTGGCTGTGGCTCAATCAGTAGGGCTCCCGTTTACCGTATGGGAGGCCCCGGGTTCGGTTCCCGGGGCCTCCTGGTGAAGGCAAGCCCGCCCGCACAGCGTGGCCAGCGAGCACAAGCAGCAAGGGGGGGATAAATGAATAAATAAATAAAATCTTAAAAAAAAAAAAAAAACACCATATATTGGTATTGCACATGTGTTATAGTTCATGAAAGAATCCTCTCATATTTGTACTGTTAACCACAGTCCATCATCTACCACATGGTTCACTGTGTTACATAGTCCCATGCCTTGTACAGTCCATCCAAAGCATACACCCAGTGGCTCTCATTTTCATCACAGAGTTGTACAGACATTGCCTCAGTAAATTTTTGAATATTTTCCTTAATCAGGCCTAGGCTATTTTTGTTGTACCTTGGGATGATTTGCTTAATTGGTTGAGGCACAAAATTATGGATTTTGGTCTATAAAACCACATACTATTTACTACTAATCCTAGTTAGCCATCCAGGTCTTTAGGAGGTCCAGATGATGGGTCAGCACAAGTCGGTCCTCCTGCCTTTTCATTGGTTCATTAGCTCAGTAATCTTTTTTTTTCCCAATTATTTGTATTCTGAATATGTTGAAGATAAGCTTATAAATTACTCAGACTTTGTTAGATGACATTTTTTGTTGCCAAATCCCACTGTTTTCTGAGCTGATCAGACTTCTCACCAGGACTATTTTCATTCACAGCAAACATATATTGAATTTTGACTCTTCTTTGTTTTTAGCACTTGAGGCTCAAGATAAGTAACATGTGATTCCTGCCTTCAAGTACCTTTCTAGTAATATTTAAGGCACTAAACTTAAAGAAGGATGTTGATAATTCAGTGCCTGTAAAAGGAACTGATGTTTTGCCAGGAAAAAAAAGGTTTAGTGTGAACAAAATTGTGATCTTCAATTACTTGAAGAACTTTCATGTAAAAGATGGGTTAAATTTAGTCTATGTGCATCAGCAGCCTTCTGTTGGCACTGAGGTAAAGGAATTAAAATTTTGTACCTTTTGTAGTGAATTCACAAGTTACCCATAAAAAATTTTTTTTTTAGTCTTTGTGGCTCAAAGGTAGAAGTAGGACCACTCGGTAGAAGCTATCACAAAGTCTTTTCTATTAGTGAAGATATTGTGGAGAAGATTTAAACATTGGAACCCCTTCTGATCTTGAGGTACTGTGGTTCTTATTTTAGCCTTTATTTCCAGATCCCTAGAGAATCCCCTTAGTTTGGAAGATCAGAGAAAATAGTTCAAGAAGCAGAGTCAGAGAAAGATAGTTCCTGTGGATTAGGGGGCATTGGAGGAAAAGGAAATGGAACCATCAAAGTTTATTCTACTTTACAATTAGAGTTCTAAGTTATTAGTCACTATTTAAAATCAAATCTGCATTCCATAATAATTCAGAAAAGATTCCATTATTTCTATTCTAAAACATATATACATTTACATATGTACCTCCCATAATTGCATGGCGCAGTGAGGCATGACATCCCATCAGATATAGAAAAGCCAAGACATAAAAAATTTTCTGTTGGAGGTCTCTGCTTGTAAGGAGACAGCAGCTTTTCCCCTCTGTACCTAGGACCCATAATCTGTTATTTTCTCCCATTTCTCTTCTCTCATTTTCTTAATAAACTACTGGCCTAACTGGAGAAAAGGAAAAAAAAAAAAAAAGAGAGAGAGAGAGAGACAGCAGGTAAATCAAGACAGTTGTACATGATTTTTCTATCCAGCTTAAACTGGGAGTCCACAAGATAAGTGTCCTTATCATTGGAGTTCTTTCCCAAGTTCTATAACTTTGCATGAGCTTCTATTCATGCTATCTCATTAAACTAACAGAAAGCAGAGTAAACTTATTGGCATTTTTTTAGTAGATACACTTTTAAATGGCATAATTAGCCAGTCTTCTCATCATTCTTTTTTCTTTAGAGACCCAAGTCTCTCATCACTCAGTTGCTCTAAACTAAAAGGTATAATTTTATTTTACAACTTCCCTATCTCACCTCCCCTGCCATTTATTTCTCTTCTCCCCCAAACAAAGAAATTAGTCATATTGTGTGCACTACCATATTAGGGATTTTACACCAAATACATAGGCAAATTCAAGAAAATTAGCTTCCCTTAAAAAGCTTGAACTTCTGGGAGGCTAGTTCATAGTTGGCCAGACCTTTCCTCATTGGACATTCTTCAGTGTTTCTTCCTTCCACTACAGGGTACTGTTTTTCTCCTTTTGATGAGATGCACTTAGGAGATTTTAAACCCATGGTTGTCTGTATTTAGAGGCCTCTCCTCCCTATTACTCTCCTGCCTTCAGGAGAATTAGCTAAATTAGCTAAGTTGAGCCTGACATCTTGGCAATGTAGCAAAAAATGAGGGCAAAAGTGAAACCATCTTTGCTGTTGCTCAAGTTGGGGAGAAAGTTGGATTACATTGGGGAAAAAGAGCCATTGCCACTTCCCTAAGATTATCTTTAGTTTACTTAGCTACTAAGATTTCTGGGGGATTAAGGTAGAGGTAGCAAGAGAAGAGTTGTGTTTTTTTTTGTTTTTTTTGTTTTTTTTAAAGATTTTATTTAGTTATTCATTTATCCCCCCCTTGCTGCTTGTGCTCGCCGGGTCAGCCAACCACGCCGTGCGGGCGGGCCTGCCCTCACCAGGAGGCCCCGGGAACCGAACCCAGGGCCTCCCATATGGTAAACGGGAGCCCCACTGATTGAGCCACAGCCACTTCCCCAAGAGAAGAGTTTTAAATAAGTTCTTCTTTCACCAAAAAGCCTAGGATTTGGGAAGAATAGAACAAAGGATCCACTTCTACATGAAACTTAGCTGCAATGCCAAGCCTCCTGTTATGGTGCAGTGTCAGGGTCATTATCTCAGATGGTTTATTGTTCCCTGCAAAGCCATTTATAGCTCCACAGTTCTGTGAGTTGATTGCATCACTGCCAGAAAAGTACCCTCTTTCTTTTCTGGTTTTCTCCAGTCCTGCTCCTAGGACCAAGTTTCTAATTTCTTCCACTGATCAGCTGGTCTGCCTTTTCTTTCTCTGTTAATCCAAAACCCTTTCTGCCTGAAACTCCCAGCGTCTAGCACCAGATTTTAGGGTGAGATCACCACCAAGCATGGGGAATCCCCAGAAAAGATCCTTCCTATCTTGTTTTCACTATTTTAGTAGCCAGTTTCTCTTTGTTTGCTTTTGATAATTGAGTAATCTAGTCATTCTGGTTGGCAAGAAAGTGTTCACTGTTCTCCAGTGGCTAACAGAACTGGTAGGGAATAGGTGGGAACTTGATTGAGGAATCATTTTACTATCCTGAAAAGGAATATAGCAAAGTATATAGTTTTATAGTTAGGGAAATTGAAATCCTGAGAAGTTAAAATGATTTGGCCCTAGTGTACATAAAACAGGATTCACATTACTTTGACTTGTATTCAGTACTTTGACCAAAGGTTTAACCTCACGGAAGCTTATTCCCTCATCTTGTAACTAGAAAACATTAGATTCAACCTGAAGAGAATCATGGGACTGAATTCTGTTTATTTCTCTCTTAATAGGCTGCTGCTGGGCCCCTGGACATGTCTCTGCCTTCCACACCAGACATCAAAATCAAAGAAGAAGAGCCAGTGGAGGTAGACTCATCCCCACCTGACAGCCCTGCCTCTAGCCCCTGCTCCCCACCACTCAAGGAGAAGGTAAAATTTTTTTACCAAGAGTCGTATAAAGAGAGTGTCAGACAGGAGGGTCACTTGTGTTTAAAGGAATGTTAATTGTTCAGAAGATTTATATGAATTATTACACCTCTTCTCTGACCCAGCACTTTGTATATGGAAGAGAAATTAGGGCATATGTCCACCTGAAGAAGTGTATGATTGTTCTTGGTTGTTGTTGCATTCATGTAATCAAAAGACTAAATGGTCCAAATGTCCGTCAACAAGAGAATGGATAAATAAATTGTGGTTTATTTCTAAAATGATATTAAAAAAAGAGAATGAACTACTGATATACCCAGAAACGTGGACAAATCTCACAAACACTGAAAAACAACAATAAAAAATAAGCACAAAGATATATACTTCATGATTCCATTTACATGAGATTCAAGAAAAGGCAAAGCTAATCAATATGATGTAACTCAGAATAGAGCTTACCTCTTATGAGGGAGGATATGAATTGGGAAGGGATAGAAGAGAACCTTCTATGGTGCTAGAAATGGTCTATATCTTGATTTTACATATGTAAAAATTCATTTAATTGTATTCTTTAGACTAGTATACTTTACTGCATGTATATTATATCTCACTTAAAAAGTGAGAAAGAAAAATTTTTATAATTCATAAATTAGACATTAAACAATTTATTAATAAAACCTTCTCAGATTATACCAACTACCATTGATTGTCCACTATGGATGAATTGTATGCTTTATTAATATGAACCAATAAAATTAATTTGTTTAAAAAAAAACTCAGAGGGATGTCTTATAGTGACTCAAAGAGGATATCTACTAGGATTCCGATTATTAATTCTAAAGGAAACTTTTTATGAAGTATTATCTTTTATAAGTTTCTTGAAGTATAGCACACATACAGAAAAGTACTTAAATTGTAGGTACACAGCTCACTGAATTTTCACAAAATAAACACACCTCTGTAACCAGCACCCAGACAAAGAAACAAACATCAGAACTTCAGAAACTCCTCCACACCCCCTCCCAGTCCTTACCCCTCTTCCGGTGGTTATTATTTTTAATATCCACCGTGGGTAGAGCATCTGTACCTTATCTTACCTTCCGCCAAATTTGGTTGATAGCTTTTCAAAACTACCCCCTCCATAAACATTTACAGCCATCTCACCCACTCCTCTTTTCACCAGCAACCAACTTTGAGATTGTCTAGGGGTGCTTTCAGGGCCAAAATGGCCACTGGCGATCTAAGATCCTAAAAAGTTAGCAGTGGGAAGCAATTTGTTTTATTAAAATATGATCATTATTCAAACTTCCCATAGCTCTTTTTTTAAGGGGTCTATAAAGGATACTTTGGTTGCCTTATCACCAAATACTTGCCTTTTCCCATTGAAGATCAGAGGACACTTAGGCATAAAGTTTAGGATGTCTCACAGCATCTAGGCTGTGGAAAATTATAATAGTCCCAAGAATTTATACTGTTCTTCATCAAAGATTTCAAGTGATTTTTCAACTGTCATCTCATTCATATAAGCCATCATCCCTGAAAGGGAGATAGCCAAGAGACCTTATCTCAGCATTCCTGCTGAATGGGTGAATGAGGTATGGATTTTCAATCATGATGAAACCAGGTCATGATTTACACGAATAGCTCTAGTGCTCTTTCCAAAGTTTGTACTAGGTTTGACCAGCTATGTATTTCCCTACAGGATGCCCCTTAAAGCATTTTGTGATCTGTTGGTCTCTTCTCCCCAGGAGATTGCCCCAAAGCCTGTTGTGATCTCTACCCCCACGCCCACCATCGTACGCCCTGGCTCCCTGCCTCTCCACTTGGGCTATGATCCACTTCACCCAACCCTTCCCTCCCCAACCTCTGTCATCACACAGGCTCCACCATCCAACAGGCAACTGGGGTAAGTAAAGAGAGCAGGGAGAAACAATGAAGCCTGAATCTCTTTCCACTTTGTGAAATTATTTAATAAAACAGGAGCTTTTTTTAATGCTCAAGAAAAAGGAATCTCTGAAACTGTCTCTCAAAATAATTTTTATTTCTCCTGTAAATAGAATGTGCTTTACCTTTTTAGTAGACAAGCAAGTATTTTTTGGAAGTAATACTTCCTTAATTTGGGGGTTAAATACTTCTGTCTAAAAAGAATCCTTAAAATTTTAGGAAGTCCGTCACAATTATGGAGGCCATACAGAGAAGTATATTTAGTTCTTGGCCTTACTCACATAGAAGTTCATTGGGCACTACTGAATGAGGGCTGCAATCCATAAAGTCATCTTTTTTTGAGTCTGGTGTTCCCCTCAGGCCCATTTAAGGTTCTTGGCCTTTGCTCACCAGTTTTGTTTGTTTGTCTTCACTCTTGGTTTCGCCCATACAGATTTCCCAATGATAGGACTTGAGATCTCTCCCCAGGTACCCATGGATTAAGAGGTTGTTGTCATGATTCAGTCTCTTAGAACTTATTGTTCTCTGGGCCCACTAGGACAAAAAGGAAGGGGACAGCATCTTTTTTGGACAGGGCAGAGCAAAATGTGGAAAGAAACAAGAGAAACTTACTTGAATTTGGTCATCAAATGACATAATTCAGCTTTGCAAAATGACTACTTTCATCCAACTCCACCTTGCCTAAGACAAGACAGAATTTGTACATACCATTGGTAGGAATGCTTATTTAATTGTTCTAAATTCTTAATCAGATTAGTCTCCCACTTACTTGAGTTAAGTGGTGTTTGCTTAATTTGCAAAGTATAAAGAGCTTTGCTATTTCTCTCCATTTATAAGGTAAGTAGTATTCCCTTGTTTTCCCACCTTCATGAGGTGTCAAGATTTTATAGTGTTGGCATATACTTTCCCTAATTAGAGAAGACTGAGAAAAGGGTTTGGATTATGAGCATTTCACTTCATGTCTCCTCTAGGTCTCCCACTGGCTCCCTCCCTCTCGTCATGCATCTTGCTAACGGACAGACTATGCCTGTGCTGCCAGGGCCTCCGGTACAGATGCCTTCTGTTATATCGGTGAGCTATGTAGTTGGAATAGCCAACATTACCAACACACTAATCCCTCCTTTCCACCTGAATGCTCATAAACACACATGAGCCCCTGGAAAATGTGGGCTCTGGTCTGTATTAGTTGGGCATGGCGGCCTGCCCAAACTTTTTACTAACCTCTGCCAATCTAGCACTATGGAACTTAGACAAAGACTCATCTGGAAAACTGGCTCCTAGTCTAGGAGTTGATCTTGCCAGCCCACTGATTGGTTGATTTCACTTGGCACTTAGTACCTCCCAAATCACCCACCATTTCCTTAAGATATAGCCCAGCCTTTCTCACAGAAATTATCACAGCACTGGAGGATTAGATTGCCTTCCCGGTATTGCTCCATGTGGGTGGGTATTTCCCAGGCTGTTCCTGCATGCCCTGTGGGCAGGTTACACAGAGGCCAATCTCTAAAAGCACTTCATTTTGGGAAGCTATTTCCCCCACCAGCAGTATTATGTTCCCTTATGGTTTTTCTTCCTTCTCTTGATCCAGCTGGCCAGACCTGTGTCCATGGTGCCCAACATTCCTGGTATTCCTGGCCCACCAGTAAACAGCAGTGGTTCCATTTCTCCCTCTGGCCACCCTATGCCATCAGAAGCCAAGATGGTAAGTACATCCTAGCCTGGGGCAATGTTGGCCTTTCTGAAAGAAGTGGTATCAGCCTAGGTTTTTCAAGTGAGCCAAAGCAACAGAACCTTCTGGGGCTTGCAAACCTATAGACACTCTGCTGTGGGGTCTGGAAAAGAAAAGGTTCCCATCTCCTCTCCCCCACCCTTAGAGCCTGGTATACAGACCATGGCAGTGAAAGAGGCAGCACAGATTGTTTGGAATAGAACACTTGCCACTTCAGTTTTGGGGTGACAGATGGAAGGTGGGCAGGCAGGCAGGATTGCTGGCTAAGAGGTGAATATCTACGTAACCAGTACCTGGCTGGATTCCAGAAGAGAGCTTTATTTGGACTCTTTTGCTTCAACAACTCTCCCCTCCCCTTTCCCCAACTGTGCCCAGGATTATAGCCAGGGAACAGAGTGGGCATTTTGGTGATCCAGGTATACTTCTCTCTCCCTGTCATTTTCTGTTAATTTCTCTGTTAAGGGAAAATTAGTGTGGGAATTTTATCTATCTGTAAGGTCAGTGGTAAAACCTAAGTTCACTGTTCTCTTGACAGAATCTCACCCTTAACAAGCTGTTTTTTCTCATCTTTCCTCACAGAGACTTAAAGCCACCCTAACCCATCAAGTCTCCTCAGTCAATGGTGGCTGTGGAATGGTGGTGGGTACAGCCAGCACCATGGTGACAGCTCGTCCAGAGCAGAGCCAAATCCTCATCCAGCACCCTGACGCCCCATCCCCTGCCCAGCCACAGGTCAGTTAAGCCCTTGGATGGGGGGTCCAGCTGTGCCACCCTTAACTTTTCACATCATTTCTATTTTTCAAGGAGCAGAAAAATTAGGCAAGAATGGATTTCAGCTTTCTGGGTATCTTCCTGCTACTTTGGTTCTTCTTGACAGTGACAACAGCAAGATGCACCGTTCTTTATCTACCCATGTGTTATACTTATGTGCAAATAGACTGGATAATGCATAACTATCACAGAGGAGGTTTTAGTTTTAAGAGATTTCTTTGGAAATTGAATAGGCTTTAGTTTTCAGATTATCTTACCTGGACAGGTGAAACAACCTGAGATCAATTTCTAGAGTCACATCCTTTGCCCATCCCCTATTTTCCTGATGTCACCACCTGCTTCATTGGTTACCACCACATGTCCAAATGTTTAATGGCCATATGCTGCCTTAAAGCTTGGCCAACACCACCAAAAGCCTTCATTTAATTTTTCTTGTTGGATGCTAAACCTGCCCACCTTCCTGTAAACCCCACCAACAATGCCTGGAGATAATAAAACAGCCCCCTTGCCTGAGTTTTCCCCTTGAGGAAATGACATGGCTTTCTTCTTAGTCACCACTGATTCCCTTCCTTCTCATTTTTCCCTTATCTCTCTTGGCCTATTCTTTCACCTGCATTCCCCATATGAGTTACCTAGTTGCCCATGACAGAACAGGACCCTGTCCTTTCTTTTCCTCATTTTCCTTCTAAAGCACTGATCTTTGTGTGTACTCCATTGAGTTCAGGACAAAGAGGAAGTTCAGATTCTCAGGAGAATTATTTTAAGTTTCTTGAAGAAAGCATCTACCCATTGTACAGTGAGAAGCACTGACCCAAGGCCTCTAGCTTATGAAATTGTGTTTAAATTTCCTTCCCTTTTTCTTCTTTTGGGGGAGATAATACTAATCTGAATAAATAAAATAATTTCTTTATTATATTAATGGAGAACAATAGTCATATAGATCAGATATCTCCATTGCATCTCTAGAGAATATGATTCAGTAGGGCCTGGAAAGAAGTACAAGACTTATTTTTTATAAGCTCCTCAGGTTATTCTTATGCAACTGATGTGAGCTCTGGCATTGGAGACCTAGTAATATAGGTTTTCTTTAATAGCAACAGATCTAAGAAAAATTTAATTTTGGCATTGTTTTACATTATACAGTTTATTTTCTACAGATGGCTGACCTTTCTACATTTTACTTAATTTTGGCAGCTCTTAAAAAAATGGGATATCTTCCCTGAACACATACATATACCAGCTTCAGAAAGGGAAGATGATCCAAGTATCTTAATGACAAGAGACATCTGCCTGAAGTTTAAAAAAAAGGGGGGGGGGGTGTTTTTCTGGGGATGATTAATAACTGATTTTAAATAAAAAGAATATATTAATCCATGTCTCCCCATAATAGCCTATATCTCACTGATAATGAAATGAACAAAAACATTTTTTCTTCTTTTCTGAAACCTGTTAAAGTATGTAATTGTTTGTATATATTGCTTGTCCAGTAAGTGATTCTCAAACTCAGTCTCCCTAAAAGTTCTTCTGGCACCCTTCCCCCAATTCTGATTTTCTGGCCTTCAAGATTTCCTATTATTAAGTAAAAAAATGATCCTAGTTTCATTTTGCCTGTCTGTCTTAGAAATAATCAGTCTTCAACTGAACTGTGATTTGCCTAAGTATGGGGATGAGAAGACTGGAAAGAAATGGGAGACAGAATCAGGAACTACTACAGAAGAGAAGCTAAGGGACATAGTAATTTGAGATTGCTGTGGTTCAGGGACTGGTACATCCTTTTACCAGATCTTACTAGTCTAACAAACATCAGTTTTAATTTGGAAATGATTGAAGTTCCCATCCAGTAACTTTTTTTCCTGGATAACAGGTTTCACCAGCCCAGCCCACCCCTAGTACTGGGGGTCGACGGCGGCGCACAGTGGATGAAGATCCAGATGAACGGCGGCAGCGCTTTCTGGAGCGCAACCGTGCTGCAGCCTCCCGTTGTCGCCAGAAGCGGAAGCTATGGGTATCCTCTCTAGAGAAGAAAGCAGAAGAACTCACTTCCCAGAATATTCAGCTGAGTGTACGTGGGTTCTAGATGATTATTGGGATTGAGTCTGAAAAGTGGGATTAAATCAGAAAAAAAATGGAACATTATATAGAAGATGGTAATTCTCTAGTTAGAACAGATTCAGAAGATGTGTCAGGAAAAAGGCAGAAAGAATCTCTTGAAGTCAGAGTTGAAATCTTTTCCCTAGGGAATGGGAAATACACTAGCAACTCCCAAATCCGCTACTAAAATGAGTCGTCCATAGACCCATTCAAATGAAAGGAATCAGATTAAGTATCCAAGAGAACTCTTTTAAATCAGCACCAGAATTTGGCTGGGGTCTTGGAATACCCAAAGGGAAATGCTTTTGCCCAGATAATACAGCTTAATACTTAATTCCAAGGTCTAAAGGAACCTCTTTCCTCTGAGTTTTTAAAAAAGAGAGAAAAGAAAAAAACAAAAATATAACAATTATAATCCAAACATTCTCTTGAAAATATTTTCCCTCTTTTGATTATTTGTTAAAATATTTCATTTCAAAGGTATTATATGAATATGTACCAATTGTACACTTGATGTTGGCCAAAAGGCCGAGAAGCGATTGTACCAATTGTAAAATGCAAGTTTAGGATAAAAACAAAGACCATCTTCATTCTGCCTTTCCCAGTTCCTTTTCTCTTCCCCAGATATATATATATATATATATATATATCTGGGGA
>JAKSZT010053897.1:1242604-1319920 GCA_026826555.1 Tolypeutes matacus
AAAAAAAAAAAAAAAAAAAAAAAAAAACTTTTTGAGAACAATATAGAGTTATCCTAATTATCTATCATAGTTGGGGATGAAGGGTAGCAATATTTATTGGGTGCCTACTTTGTGTTAGGCACTCTATCATCTTCCCAGTTCTCTCATGAAATAGATATTACCTCCATTTACCGATGAGAAAGCTGCACTGCTGCACTCAGGTTAGGTCACTTACTCAAAGCTACACAGCTAGTACAGTGGCAGAGTCAAGTTCACTTCTATTTCTTTCTGATTCCAAACACACTATCTTGGCCTAAAGAGGATATAACAGCAGGTGATATAAAAGCATTGGATTTGTTAAGCACCAGGATTTTTTGGTATTGTATATTTCTAATGATAGGCTGATGTCATTTTCAGTTTGTAGTCTATTTATACACATAAAATATTGATAAGAAGAGTTGGGGAGCAGATGTGGCTCAAGTGGTTGGGCGCCTGCTTCCCACATGGGAGGTCCCGGGTTTAGTTCCCAGTGCCTCCTAAAAAACAACAAGCTAACAAATGAAAAAACCAACTCAGGAGAGCCGATGTGGTCAGTGGTTGAGCACCAGCTTCCCACATGGGAGGTCCCAGTTTCAATCCCCAGCCCCAGTACCTCAATAAATAAATAAATAAATAAATAAATAATAAAAATAAAAATTAAAAAAAGATATGGTCATAGAGTTGTGCTCATGGAAAGCACAGTTCTGAAATGTATATGATTAAATAATTTGCTTATAGGTTAAGTACAAGTTGTTATATACTAGTTTTCCTTTGCAAATTGAATAAATTCATAGAAATGTTGGCTATCAAATTTTGATATATTGAATATTTTTCCACTGTCTCTTTCATTGCAGAGAAGATGTGTTCCCACAGAAAAACAGTAACCATATCACCAATTTTAAACATCTGTATTTAAATTTTAACTTTCAATATGTACTTCAGGGCACATTAATTAAACAGATATTTAGTGAGTGCCTATTCTGTCAGGCAGTTTGACTTGCTGATGATATAGTAGGGAGCCAAATAGATTAAAGTTCCTGCCCTTGAGAAACTTATATTTTAATAGGAGAGGCAGACAATAAACAAGATAAATAAGTAAAATATGTAGTATGTTAGATAATAGTAAATGCTTGGAAGAAAAAATAAAACAGGGAAGGAGAATATGAAATATTGGCAGCGGAATTAAAATTTTAGATGAGATGGCTTTTGAATAATGACTGAAGGCAGCAAGGAAACTAGCTATGCATTTATATGGAAGAAAGTATCACAGGTAGGAGGAATAGCAAATACAGAGGTCCAAAGTGGGAATGTGCTTGATTCTCTCTAGGAACACCAAAGAAGCTAGTTTTGCTGAGGTAGAGAAAATAGGGGATAGAGAGTAGTTGGAGATGAGGTAGGGGTGGTAATAGGAGCATTTCACATAGGACCTACTCAGTCATAGTGAGGCTCTCAATTTTTACTTTACATTGGGGGCCTCTAGAGGGTGTTCAGCAGAGGAGTGACATGACTAATTTGACTTATATTTGAACATGGTCACTGTTAGAGACTGCAGGAGTACAAGGGCAGAAGCAGTTAACTTAGGAGGCTGTTGCAGTAATATAGACAAGAGATGATAAAGCCTTGGACCAGAATGGTGGTGGTGAAAGTGTGAGAAGTAGTTGAATTCAGGATATATTTTGAAATTAGAATGATAGGATTTGGTGACAGGCCAGATGGGACAATATTATGAGAAAGAAGAATAAAAAATTGCACCAAAGTTTTTGGCCTGAGCAACTGCAGGAATGGAGTTGCCATTAATGGAGATGGGGGAAAATGTAGGAGGAAATGGTTTGGGTGGTATCAGGAACTCAGTTTTTAGTCAGTTGAGTTTAGGAAGCCTATTAGACATGCAGGTGGAGATGTCAAAAGGGCAGTTGGTTATATGGGTCCACAGTTCAGAGGAAAAGCTGATGATATTATTTTGGGACTCAGCAGCATATAATTAGTTTTTTTTAAAGCCATGAAACTGGATGAAGTCCCTAAGGGAGAATGTATAGATAAGAAAAAGATAAAAAGTCCCAGGATTGAGCCCTGGGGTACTCTAACATTTAGAGGTCAGAGCAATGAGAAGGAGCCCACAGAAAAGACTGAAAATGAAAACCAATGAGCAAATGGTTTTCTGGGAGGAAAACCAGCTGAGTAGTTGAGTGTGGTGTTCTGGAAAACAAGAGACAAAAGCATTGCAAGAAGTTTAACCATCAACTGTTTCAATTCCTGTTGATGGGCCTAGGAGGACAAGGATAAGTGTTTGTCAGTATGTGGTCTATGTACCATAAATGTTCTACTCAGTTCCTACAAGAATTCTGACAGGTAGTCAGTTCATTAAACTTTACATGTTTGTTACAGCAAAGATGTATTTGTTTCCTGTTGTATGGTATAGTCATTTTTTATGGTGGATACTTGAAACAAAAATGAGTACCAAGACAAATAAGATACTGTTCCTACCCCCAATATGGGTAGATAAACATGTAAACCAGTGATTGAGGTAAGTACAGATACCCCAAAGAGCTTCTAGACTGGGAGCTTCCTGAGGACAGGGTTTCATTTTATTCTTTCTATACCCCAGTGCTAGCAAATGGAATGCTCAGTAAATATTTGATGAATAAATGAATGTATGATCTTAAAGCACAAAGGTTAAAATAGTTCATTGCTTTAGGATAACAAAGAAGGCTTCACAGAGGAGATATTAGAATCCTTAAAGAAGATTCAAGCATTCATCAGGTCAAAAATACAACCACACACCTTGGAAGTTTTCCCTTATTTTACATATCTCTTTTTAAGCAGTCATAGAGGTTATATGATGTTTAATAAAACTCCTTGACTGTTGAGCAACATGAAGTTATCTCTCTATGCAACTCAGTTGTATTTAATGGCAAAATGTTATTGACACTCTAGGTGGAGTGACATACTTCATAATAAATGTTTTAAATCATTAATGCAATGCCTAGCAAATTGATAGGAAGGTCTAACAGACCTATTACTTGTTTGTAGTGTAAATCAAATCTTGGTCAAGGATTGACTATTCATAACATCATTTGATTGTAGCTTGATATTTATCAAACTTACCCTGTGGCGCAAACTACTTGCTAAAGGAACATAAAAAATAATGGAATAACTCAGTTCCTTTGGTAATTAATCAGGGAGGATAACTAAAAAATAGATATTTTTAGATTACCTTCAAAGACATGAAAAGAAGATGACTGTTCCTAATAGGGGTAATGAACTATGTTAAGACCTAGAAGCCGGACAGGGTAATTAACATGTTGGGGATTCATATTATTAGAGATAAGTTAATTTCGGCCTAGTTCTTGCTTCCCTTCGTACAGCTCATTTCCTAGCCCTTTCATGGCTTGGAAGCCAGGACTCTAAGGGTTTTTTCCAAAAAAACAGTTTGGGCTTCATTTTCCTTTGGGCTCCATTAGAATTATGGCAAAAGGTAGTCCTGCCTCTTTCCCCATTCTGATTTCTAACCACTTGATCTCTGCTCTTTGCCCTCCTTCCTGGCAGAAAGCCCCAAGGAAAGCTCAGAGCCGACGGGTTCTCCAGCCCCTGTGATTCAGCACAGCTCAGCAACAGCCCCTAGCAATGGCCTCAGTGTTCGCTCTGCAGCTGAAGCTGTGGCCACTTCGGTCCTCACTCAGATGGCCAGCCAAAGGACAGAACTGAGCATGCCGATACAGTCGCATGTGATCATGACCCCACAGTCCCAGTCTGCGGGCAGATGATGCCTCCCCTGGTGGAGAGGTTCCCAGCCAGAGCTCGCCCACCCAAGAGCCAAGAGAGATGTCATCTAATCCCTTCCCATCTGCCTTGGACATGGGAAAATGGGGGGGAAATTGTATGTTGTGAGTAATGGACAGATGTGGGCTTTTCTTTTCAGCCAGATGGTCATGTATGTTTGACACTTATACTAGGGGCCTCCCAGCCCCAGAGCCACATAGATCATCCCCCAAGTGTGGGATTTCTGACGGACCCACAGCCAAAGGCCTTTTCAGATGGTCCGAACAATCACCCCTGCCCCATGCCCGTGTACCTGTTTCTTTTAACACTAACCCTTGCACTTCTAGGTTTGGGGTTTCTCAGTTCCCTCTCTTCCCACTAAGCTGTGGCTGTTACCTTCTTGTTCCTTACAAGCATGCCACTTCCTGCTAGGTAGAGGGAGGCTAGATTTGATGGCATATCACCCACTTGACCCATCACCAGCCACTCTATGGACTCAGGATTTTGTCTCCCCATAGCTGCTTGTTGATCCTTTTTCCCCTTCCTAAATTCTAGTTAAAACATTCACTTATGGAGACTATATGGTTATCTTTGATTCCAGCTCTTCTGTAAACTTTATTCCTTCTCCCTACTGGCCACTGAACAAACAAATCAAATAGGAAGAAAGAGAGAGAAAGAAAGAAAGAAAACCCCAGGAATTCCAGTGCAGTCCTTTTCCTCTATTTCCAGAGCTATCTGGGTACCTCCTTCTGTCTCCTGACCTTACCTAGTCTAGTGCTGGGGTCTTTTCCACCTCCCCACTAAGCCATGGCAACCTCATCTTGTGCCTTATTAGACATTGCTTGGTAGTGAAAAGGGAAAGAGCCAGTGATCTGACTGGCTGATCCCTGCCCCCTCCCTGCTTCAGTCTTCCTTTAGTTCTAATCATCAGGGCAAGAAGGAACAATGTAGTTCAAAGCTAGTTCCATTCGTTTTTGGGATTGATCATTTTCTGTTTTATAAGGGTTTACTGGCCAAAGTATACACACTCCTTTTGGTCATCTCTCTGCTCCTGCCTCTCCCTCTTCATTCCCCTGTTCACCTTACTGCCTGTCTCTCTTCTCTAACTAGTTCAGATGCAGCCCTCATGGAGGCTCTTATGTAGGGGACCCTGTGTACTCCCTATCTCTCAGCCTCACACATCTTCTTTTCTGAGCTAGGTTCTTGGATTCACAAGTGCCCATCACTCTCTTTCACCAGGCTCCTAGCCTAACCACTCTCTCCCTGACCGTGCAGAGTCTCTTCAGATCTTTTTGGCTCTCTGCCCCTTAAGATGCATTCCTTCTCCATACTTTAAGTCCCAGGACTCTTAAGTCATCATAGCCAAGGTCCTGAGTGGGTTTTCTTGAGTATAAGATTGGATGGGGGAACGCAGGGGAAAGGGAGGGTGCAGTACTAATCTCAGTAGAAGAGCCCTAACCAGCCATTCTTAATTAAAGAGTTGAGTTACAGGGGGAGAAATTCATCTCTTTTGTACTCTTCTTCCCTATCAGGACTTCTCAACTTTTTTTGGCTCTGAAATATGCAATTTCTACCAGGGCCATGGGAAGCAATCCAACACCAGAGACCCATGGATAGATAGGTCAGCTTTAATAGCTCTTCATTTGAACCCTTCCATTTGTCTTGGAGCCACCTTCTACCATCTGCCCAAGCCAAGAATGTCCTTTTCTCCATCTCTCCTACATCCATCTTAAACATACATACAGAATAACTGCCAGCTTTTCTTATTTTGTCTTCCAAAAATGACTATCATAGGAAAATGAGAAAATGTTCTAAGCTATAAGATTCCCATCTCCTCTGAGCAAAATATTGGTGAACCAGTCAGGTGACATGTTCTGCTGAATTTCTTTTAAATTTCCCCTCCTGCTTTTCAGATCCAGTGCTGAACAAGTCACACCTGGTAAAGAGAAAGGAGAGAAAACATGATTTTCTCATCCTCCTCCACCAGGAACCCAATAGGAACAGCCCCTGAGGTGACTCAGAATAGCAAATGTCATGGCAGATGGTCAGCATGCAGTTTACCCCCTTGGGGGACTTCACTTGCCTTTAAGAATTCACAGCCAAAACTTGTGCTCAGGACTTTTCCTTTAGACAGCTGCTCCCTTCTGCTTTAGAGTTTTGTTTCATTTTTTTGTTGTCTTGATTTCCCATTAGCAGCCTTGCCTGAGCTCATGGCTCTTAAGGCACCTTCATAAGATCCTTAATGGTTTTTCTTCCCTTTTCACTTTTTAAAAATCAGAATCAGTTTGTCACTCGCACACATGCCCTGCCGCGCTACTTGGCCTTGGAGGTTTGAGGCCTGCCAGCCTGCCCCTGTGTTGGATGGCTAATTTATGTAGAGGGTCTTATTTAGTGTTTCAGCCCCCAAGTCTAATTCTCTGAATCCTTATCTCATTTCCACCAGTGGGAAGTAAGCACTGGGGAGCTGAGTAAGGGGCACTGCCAGAACCTTAGTAATGAAGCAGCAGTGAAATGAGGAGGGGGCAAGATAGCACTCTCCAGACAATCTTTTAGTTAGGCTTCGTTTCTGAGGCAGAGTAATTGCTTACCCTGAAACCTCTCGTATATTCAAGGGGAACTTCACTTACCTTGCTGTTGCTGACAGCCATGTGGTTATTATCCCATGATCTTTGCCTTCCAGACTCATCTGAACCAGAAAAACAAACATCATGGAGGGTGTCACTAAGTTCTTCCTAAAGGCCCTGGTCGTTCTGGAGGCCTAAGAAGGAGACTTTGAAGTAGCTGGAAGTGTGAATGTCTTGGGACTCTTCCGAGTGAATACAGGACTCAGGCCTCCCACCTCACTCTAAATATCCAAAGGCCATCGAGAAAGAGTAAGAACCAGGTCTTTTGGTCTGCAGACTTTCTGCGCCATTCCCTGAAAAGAAGGCTTGCTTAGAGTTGAAGTCTGAGAATGCCTCCTATACTACCAGGGAGGACTAGAAGAGCGGTACCTTCTTTTTTTATCCTTTACCTGTTGGTATTATACCCCAAATCTGGCTTCCTGTGGCCATCACTCCTGTCCTTGGTCCTAACCACACTAGGCCATATGCTATATAGGTGGTGGTAAAAGAGGAGTTGATCTAACTGAACCTCACCTTGCCGCCTTCCCTATCCCTGTTCTGTTGTTCTTGGCTCCTTTCTTGATTCACTGCCACCCAGCATCACCCATCCAGATGATGGGGTGCTCAGGTCTAACAATGCCTATCTTCAGCTTGATCCACCAAGCAGCCACCAAAAAATTCTTCCTGTCATTTCTAAGACTCCTCTGCTCCACACTGAGAGGCTCCTTAAAGGTGCTAGCCCCTGAAACAGCTCTCCCCTGCCAAACTTTCCCCCTTTTCTTTCCAAACTCCCTTCCCATCCCCAAAAATCATTATTTTCCATTAATATTGTATATTGTATACACAAGAAGGAAATATATTACTTTTTTTAATTTCATAACCCAATCTGTTTAGATTCCAGACCTCCTAGCTATATCACATGCCTTTGTTGATATGCTCTGTCTGCTTTCTTTAGACTTTTGATTGAAGGAGGGGGGAGGTAAAAACAGGAGAGGATCCTAAGGCAGATTAGAGGACCTTCATCCTTCTACAGCCTCCCACAACCCTAGTCATCCCTCTCACAGTACATAACTATTTTCTCTGTTTCTGTTTCCACACATGCATAGATGTAAATCTCCACCCACCCACCCCAGAGTGATGACCCAGCAGGAATGCCTGTAGGTGGCTGCTGGCCAACATTCCCACTCTCTGCACCAGTTGTCTGACTTTGCAAAAAGGTTGGGGAGAGTAGGTCAGGTCAAAACAGCTTATGTCCTTTGTAGATGCAGGTTTGTATTATAGCTACTAGGGTTTTCTTTCTTTTTTTAATGGGGAGCTGGTAGCACAGGGATATCTTACCAGCATTAGCTACTGGTGAGTGGTGTTTCTGCTACAAGGAAGTGGCTCTGAGCACCAGTTTACCTTAGGCAGCAGATCTCAGAATGTGGTCCAGGACCAGCAGCATTAGCATTACTAACATCTGGGAACTTGTTTAAAATGCGAATTCTCAGGCCCTATCCAGACCTACTGAATCAGAAAGTCTGGGGGTGGGTTGTAACAAGCACTCCAAGTGATTCTAATGCACTGTAAAGTTTGAGAACCATTGCCTTAGGGGCAAGCTGGGAAATTCTTCTAGGGTGTCAAGGGTATATTAAATGCCATCCTCTGCCTTAGTACTAACCTATTTTCTATTTCCTCCAAGTCCCTCCCTCCACTCCCATTAAAACACCTACCACCACATTGTTCATCTCAAAATCTAGGTTTGTCTTCCTTCTATTCTTGTCCCTAAAACCTCTCTCTGGGTCAGTCTGGACAGGGCTTGTCCACTGTGCCCTTGCAGACTGGTTATTCCGTGTTGTTATATTAAGGACCAGCTGGAGCTTTAGCTGTCATATTCTTCACTTTTCAGGCTGGGAGGAGATAAATCTCCAGTCCAAAGAGTGGAGGCTGCAGCATCCTGACATAGTATCAGTTTAAAAGAAAGCAGTGTGTATCTATGATTATATCTCTGTTCATCTATATATCTTTGACATGTAGTAATACCTCTCCATCTCATCAAGGAACGCCTCTGGGTCTGGGTCGGGGTCTCTCCATTCCCCAACAGTGACTTTGATGGTTGGGAGGATACAGTGCTACAGGCTATTTTGTTACAAAACCGTCTTTTCCCTTCTTTCTACCCAAGTCAGCATGATCCCTGTGAGCAGGCTCTCACAATCTCCCGGGACAGGGCTGAGGCAGGGGCTTTGCTCTATTCTCCCTAATCTTCCTTCCCCCTTGCCACTTAGCAGTTATCCCGCTAGCCATGCCTTCTCCTTTCCTCTCTTGCCCTGACATATATTGTGCCTTATTTATGCTGCAAATGTAACATTAAACTGTCAAGAGAACCCCTCTTATGTCTGATGCTTCAAGACTGATCCACCGGCCCCATTGTCCACTCTTTCTGGGAACTCATTGGGCTTTCATGTCTGTGATTTTCCTCACTCCCATTTCTAAAGACAGAAAGAATGGGGATTCTTATCTCTACTTATTATACAGGGAAGACACAGCCTAGAGAAGGTGAATGATTTTATATAAATTATATAACATGACAGACAGCATGGGGACCAGAGCTTAGAACTGTGAACTGCCTGGAGACATGGAGCCTCTCAGCATCTTGGGAGCAATCACCAGAGAACTTAGTGTGTGTTTTATGCATATTAGGAGATGGGAGAGTGTTTGAAGGAAAGTGGCCTCATATCTCAGTTCAGTATCTTTCCCCACCCTCTCCCAACAACAAAAGCAAGCCCTATCCTCAAGAAGATCCCAGCCTGACTGGGAAGATGGGGATCTACATAGACAAGGATAATGAAGCTTGAATGAGTTCTAGGGATGTGGGGAGGAAGTTGGTGTGGAAATGAGAGGTGGAGTTTGTTTAGAAGCAAGTAAGAGGTAGTTCACAGGTAATATTCAGAGACCACTGGGAGTAAGGAGGTGGTGTAGGGGAAATCACTAACAATTCCTTGCATCTGTGTATTCCTTTATGATTATCATCACAAGTGAGCATCTTGAGCCAGTCTGAAGAATTTGACCAAAGAGAGAGCAGATACTCTGGAGGGTTTCCCAAAATTGGATAGAAACGATTTAAGAAACTGGTAAGCCACTTGGCACAAACAGGGATCCTGAGCCTCCTAAGGAGAGAGGGAAAGGCAGTGGTGGTCTTTCTGTTGTTGTCAGGATTACATGGGGATCTAGAGAGGGTTAAGAAAGGAAGTTGCTGGAAACCAAATACCAAAGCCAAGTTTACCAAGTTACCAGAATTAACCCATTCCAATTTCTAACCAAAGGAGAACATGACTCACCTCCATCCTGGACATGGGAAGCCAGCTAGACCTGTCCCTTTCTGAATGCAGCCTCAGCTCATATCCACTTGTAATCAGTGATCAGAGAAATACAGGAGAAGCATCAGGGTGGTGACAAGTTATCGAATGCCTGCACAGTGCTAGATGGAGTATTAGAATGTTTTAAGTCATTGTTAGTCATTTACTGTTTACAACAACCTCTTGATAACAAGTGTAGTTGCCTCATTTTATTGATGTTGAACTGAGGTTTAAGACACTTACCCAAGTTATACAGTGAAGAGCAAGAGCTAAGATTAAAACTGAGGTTCTTCCTGACCCCAGAGCACTTATTCCTATGCCCCACCCATCCTAGCAACCTGTTCCTCTTTACCTCTGTCAAACAAGAAAAAGCAACGACCAGGATGTGTAATACAGGATCCACTTCCACATAGGACCACCTACCCATGGACAAATCACCTTTAAGAAGCAGTGGACTACATCATGTAATAATGATGAATGTCAGGTTCTATGCTTGGAATCAACTGTGAGACAAAGCTTACAAAAAGGTTCATCTTAGCTTAGGCTGCATTAATAAAAATGCAGGGGGAGTGGATGTGGCTCAAGAAGTTGGGTGCCTGCCTCCCACATGGGAGGTCCTGGGTTCAGTTCCGGGTGCCGCCTAAAGAAGACAAGCAGATACAACAAGCTGATGAAATGGCAGATGCAAAGAGCAGACAATGAGCATGGAGTGGATGTGGCTCAAGGGGTTGGGCACCTGCTTCCCACATGGGAGGTCCCAGGTTCAGTTTCCAGTGCCTCTTAAAGAAGACAAGCAGAGACAATGAGCATACACAATGAGCAGACAAGGGAGACTTTTTCAAACAAAAATGCAGTATCTAGAACCTCCAGAACAAAACCTGCCCTAAGCTACATATCCAAATTATAAGTTCATTTCTAGTTGCCTTATTTGAAAGGGGGATGTTTCTCTCAAGCAGTAAAGACTAGAAAGTGGAAGAATGAAATCTATCTTGGAACATATAAAAGGGCTCATACACAGGAAAAAGTCAGAGATGTTTTGTGTGACAAGATGAGGCAAACTAAGACCTTGGTGGAGCCACAGGGAAACTGAAGCCAGCTCAGCACAAGGATAAAACTGTCCAAAGACTGTCTCAGGAGATGGTAAGTTCCCTGGGACTGGGGTTATACAAGGATAATCACAGCTAAACATCTTGACACTTGCTCTATGGTGGATCCTGTACTCGATGCATTATAAAGTCTCTTGGTTAATGCTCACGGTAGCCATAGGAAGTAGCTCCTTTCACTGTTCCCATAGTTTAGGTGAGGAAACTGAAGTATAGAGGTTAGCTTGCCCCAAATCAGGCTGATTCAAGGCTCTTTACATCATGGACCCTCTCCAGCACAGGCTAGAGAACCACACTGGCGGGAATGCTGAGGAAAGGATTCTAGTGTTGGGTACTTGTACCGGATGAAGGTACAGCTTGGAAGGACCCCTTCCTTAGAAGTAGTGATTCTGATTTTTCCTAAGGCAGAATTCCTAGTCTCCTACCCCAGTATGTCAGAGCAAGAACCAGGCAAAGGCTGTGGTTGACTACATGGAGATGGGACAAAATGATAATCCAACCCCACAGTATCCTGTCACTGCCCTTCAATGATTCTGGGACTCCTTGGAGTCAGGGCCTTAAGTCTACACCCCTACACCTAGATTTCTCCTTCAAAGAGATCTATTCTAGAAAAAGGAAATGGCTGGACCTGGCAGTTAAGGGGCTGTGACCACAGGGTGGCAGCAGTGGTTCGTCTGCAGAGGAAGAGCAAGGAGGCAGGTCCTAAGCAGTATTCTCTAGTGGAGATGGGGCCTGTCTACAACGTTGAAGCCACCCCCTACTTCTGGGCCTCCAAAACCCTGTAGGCCCTCCTTCTCTATCCACAGGCAAATCTCAGAGTAGTGATTCCAGGGGCATGAATGGACTGGTGAGCCTGCCTGCCAGTCTGTTAGGGGCGGGGCCAGGATGGGTCTCACCTTCACACAACTCTGATCCTGGCTCTTCCCTCTCTCCCTCCATTCCAGGACATAACACCAAGCCCCTCCTGATTGGGCTCTCTCTATGCTTTATTCCAAAAGTTTCAAAAGGAGAGAGGTGATTAATTGGAGCTCTCCGACCTGTTGAGGGATTGGGGGTTCTTGTAAGGGCCCCCAGGGCATGGCTCTGACAAAGCATCTGCAATTAATGATGCTTCTTGAGCTCCAGAGACAGGATTTATGCATCTAATAAAGTCTGTAACTCCAGGCTTTGGGGCTGGGGGCCTGAAGCTGAGAGCAAGGAGTCCCGGGGGGGCCATGGGAGGGGGATCCCAGGCGGCTCTTGATGGAGCCATGCATTTCCACTGCCTGCTCTAGATTTCCCCAGGCTGCTGTGGGTGGGAGAGACAGGGACTGCAGGTATAAGAGGCGGATGTGGCTGTAGGAAGACAGAGGGCAGCATGGATTCTAGGCAGGCAGCTGTGCTGCTGGTGTTGCTGTTAATAACAGACTGGGGCCACGCTGAAGGACCTAGGGGCTGGGATGGAGAAGACAAGATCTTTGTGGTAAGTGAGCATCCCTACCCCCACCCCCATCCCATCCCCTTTTTCCCTTACCTCAATTTGAGACTTGTGCTATAGGTTCAAATACTCTTAACTGCCTAGGTCTTCAGTGGATCCTTAGAGCTGAGAAAAGGGCTTCTCAGCCTCCTAGAGCTTGCCTCTGGAAAGCCACTCCCTTCTTCTTTTGACCTGAATGTCCAGGGCATTTGTCCATCTTCCTTTCCTAATGCCCCCTTGCCATAGGAGGAAGACAATGGACTCCAACCATGGCAGGATGCCCAGACCCCTGGGTCACTCTGGCGCTCCCTGCTCCAGGCCATTCAGAGACCTGGCCGGAGCCCAGCCTTCCTGTTTCAGCCCCAGAGGTGAGTCTAAGAGACACTTGGGCATGGCAGGGGCTGGGGTGGAAAGGGTAGGGGACAAAAGAAGAGGAGGGGGACTGGAGAAGGGCAGGGACTGAGAGGCCCTGCATCTGAGAAGTAGTCTCTTCTAAGGTTTGGCAGAAATACCCCGGGGTCCTGGAGCAACAATCAGCTGAATCCCCGAGCCGGGGAAGGCCTGAGCTCCCAGTTCTGGAGCCTGGCTGCCCCCCAACGCTTTGGGAAGAAGTGACATGCCATCTCCTAACGTGTCTGCATGCAAGGTCCACACCCCAAAGTGCCATGTGTCCCCCAAATAAAGATGTCTGGCTTCTGATTCCATGTGTTTGTGTGAGACTTTAAAGGGCTGGGAGGGAAGCCCAGGGCAAGAAACACTGCCCCTTCGTGTCCACCACATCCAGCTCTCCAAGAATGCAGCTTACAGGTTCCCAGAGGTTACTCCACCCAGGAAGAAAAGAATGGGGACACGTTAGACAGGGGGAAGTAGGGTTCATACCAAAGGATCAAAAGGAAAACAACAGAGGAAGTAATCTGGTGCTATCTGGTGCTACTCAGGTAAACAGAAAGACCAGGGTTTAAGAATCTAAGGAGCAGCATGTTTATTCTGGGCTCTAGCGGAGAGCCCCTGATTTCATTTCCACTCATCATCACCAATAAAATGAGTATGGATCCTGGGCACACTGAGGCCCTGTGGTCCCTGGCTGCTTGCCCCATGCCCTCCTCAGCCTCAAGGCAGGCAGTCTATATCAGAGGTAGAAGTGGCACCTCCAGAGGGTACCAGAGCAGGGCACAGATGCGTGGGCCAGGGGACTGCAAGAGCAGGGAGCAAAGGGTGCTGGGGCTTCACTTGCTGCCTGCCATGATCTTGAGGTACTGTAGAGCACGGCGAGCAGCCTCACCACGGGCAGCCTCCCTGGTGGTTGCAGAACCATGACACACGGTGGCCGGCTGTGTGGACAGTTCCACCAGGCACTGGCAGAGCCCACTCAGGCTCAACTCCTCTGGAAGCAAGAAAGAAGAGGGAAGAAGTGTTGAGCAGGGAGGCAGCACCAGGGTGGGGTGCATTTACATCATAGTCATCCCCTCCCTACCCCCTTACACCCATCCATACTTGTTCTGGTCCGGTCCCCAGCCCCTGGAACCCCCTAACCAGCCATACCAATATCCAGGTAGCTGACATGGAAGGCCTGCTCCTCAGAGAGCTCACTGAGGACACTGCAGCAGGCAGGACCCAGGGCACCTAAGGAGCCCAGGGTACAGCTGCGAAGGGACAGGATCTTCTCTCCCATGGAATTTCGCAGAGAATCCCAGGTGCAGCCTGGGCCCCGGTTCCGAAGTCCATCTAGGCGAGAACCCACACCCTGACAAGATGGGGACAGTGAGAAAGATACAGCCAAAGGCTATGGGACCTAAGCATTTAGACACTAAATATCCAAGGAGAGAAAAGCCCAAGTAATGCTTCCTCCAGCTTGCCTCCCCCATCAATCCCTGGATAGCCCCCACTAACTACTAGATCCCAGACCAGATGGCGAGGAGCCTTCCTCACTCCAGACCAGCTTCCCCACAACACTCAGTGGATGAGCCTTGGGTCAAGGCTGAAAGAGGGCCCAAGGAACCCTGGGTCTGGTAGGAGATCTGGGGCAGGAGCAGGCCTGGGACTCAAAAGGCTCACTCCTGAATCACAGACCTAAGTCCCCAATCTCCTGCCCTGGGTGGACCACAGCACCTCACCCACACAAGCCACTCACAATGGAAAAGTGATCGTCATCAGGCTCTGCCTCGTTCCCATCCCGGGCATCCAGAGGCACTGTGTGCACTCGAAGCAGCATTTTGGCTGCTGCATTACGCTTTGCCAGCTTTTTGGAAGTGCCACTGCCTGCATGTGGGGAGGGGGTTGCTGGATTGATTCCCAATAGGCCCAGTACTTTCCATGCTTCCCACCCAGCACATACTTGGATTGAGGGTCCCCTGAGGGCAATGTACATTGGAAAGGGAAGCTCAGGACCTGCCCATGCACCTGAGAGCCTGGTCAGCCAGAAGAGAAGGGCAAAGATAGAGTACAAGGAAGGAGCTAGGAGGAAGGAGCTAAGCCAGGCCTTGGGCAGCAAAGAGAGCTGGGAGTGTAGCAGAGTAAGGCTAGGGGCTGCCCTGGGGCTGGGGGACAGTAGCTGCAAGAACCTTCTTCTGCCCAGTTACCAATCTCCATGAAACGCTCCACTCGGCAGGTCATGGTAAATTCTTTGCGGTGGGCTGGCCCGGACTCCTGGGTCACCGTGTACTCAGGCAACCGCCAGCCTTTCTGTACCACCAGCTCCTTGGAAGAGGGAGAGAAATGGGTGCACAAGGCTGAGTAAAGAAAGACTCCCCCATATCCATGCTGGTAATCTCCCTCACACCCCAGGAGCCTCAGGCACTAGGTTAGAAGGATAAAGAGGGGTGTAAAAAGTCCTCTGTACAATGTAACCTCCTCCCCCACTGATAAACACACATAACCTTCCCTCATGACCCCTAGTTCAGGAAAGGCAGGCATGCAGAGGAAATGAGGATGGGGGCACACCTGCAGAGCGCCAACAGGGTTGCACTCAGACTGCTGAGGGGAGACCGGGGGCTGCACCTCCATGGGGGGGCTCCTGAAGGAAAAAAGCCCAGGGCCAAAGCTGAGGGGGATGGTTCCTTCTGTGGCTGCCCATAAGCCAAATCCTAACCACTGCTTTGGTTTCCTTCACTGTCTTCTCCCTATTCCCCACAAGGCAGGCAGTTGTCTGTCCAAGCGTCTAGCCTTATACCCACCTGCTCTAGCTTGCTTCCCCAACCCACCCAAGGGAGGCCTTCTCTATGTCCCAGCCGCATTTCAATTCTGGTACAACCAGGCACTATCTCACCAGGAGAGGCTGAATATTCAGTTCCTGGAAGCACCCGATGGGACTCAAACATGGAGCAATCATGTAGCTAATCCAGAAGAAAGCCTTATAACATGTTCCAACATCATCCACATAACCAATTAAACGTCACAAATTACCTCCTGTCCCAAGAGCTTACCAGTGGTGCAAACTCTTCAAGCTCTGGTCCCCAACTATTCCATCCTGTTTACTCTCAGACCTCCTCATGCCTGACCAGCCTAAGACCAAGGGTTAAGGGGCCAGGAGCCGGGCCCCCTTCCTCCCCACCTCAGGCAGCAAGGGGATACAAGATACCTTGTTGGGACAGCAGATGGAACAGGAGTAGCAGTAACCGCAGCAGTGAGAACTGGAACGTCCTCAGGCAGTGAAGAGTCTAGGGGAGAAAAAGAACTTCCCGAGGGGAAGGGAGCCTTTGATTCACACCCATGCTTTGGAGGGATGGAGGGCAAAGGATACAGGTCCTCTTGACCTGCCCATCCCCTAAGAGAGCACCTTCCCACTTGAGCCAAAGACTCAGGGAAGCTCAACCAACAGTTCTTTCTCCTGGCATCATTTGCTGCCAAAGACTAGATAGATCAAAAGGACTGGGAAGGGAGAGGAGGGTCTCTTCCTACACAAGGACCCTGGAAGCAACAAACTCCAACCTGTTTGTGGAAGATGGATGGTCATCTTGTGAGAAAGACAAAGCAGGTTGGGGAGTAACTATCTTCAGCCTCAGCTTCCACCCTTTTCCCTCCCTAACCCGGGTCCCAGACCAAGGCCACAACCCCTAATGGGGCTGGGCTACTCCCCCCAGAATCCTTCACAGCAGCAGAAGCCCTGAAAATATCCTGTTTGGGTCTAGAGAAAATTCTCAAGAAGAAGCCAGGGCAGGGTAGCCTACTGGGCAGAAGGGGTGGGGGACAAGGCCTCTAGGATGCCTCAACTGTTCCTCCCTCACCTGCTGTCTTCCAGGGCCGGCTCCAGCATGCTCCCCCCTTTGAGGTGTTTGAGGGCCACCTCAGCTGCCTTGTGCTTGGCTGCCTTCTTGCTGGGGCCCTGACCTGAGAGAGGGGGTGTGGGCAATACTAGAGGTCACTAGAGGGATGGAAGAGAAACCAGCATCCCACAACCTCTCTCCTCACAGCCAGAGGAAGTCAACCAAACCCCTCTAACCAACCTCACTATGCCCAAGACTGGAAGTGTTACACTAATTGCTGGAAGGAAGGGCCCTTATCCATCCATTAGGTCCCAGATCCAAGTCAAGTCATGCCAGGCAGAACTTCTCCTGAGCTCAAACACCTTGGGTGGAGATTCTTTTTCTGCCTTCCTTTCCTCTGGAAAGCACTTCCTTTTCCCTCAAACCAAAATAGGCAGAAAAACAGAAAGAGGATAGCTCTGGGGTCAAAACCCAGCTTTGCCACTTCTTAGGTATGTGATCTTGCACAAGTCACTTCATCTCTCTGAGCCTGTTTCCTCATATTTAATATGGGGGTACTACCACTGACATCACTGGGTAACAGGGAAGTTTAAGATTAAATGGCACTCCCTCCCCTCACATCCTTACTAAAATTTAGTTTTCTCTCCTCTTACATTTTCCTCAAGTGTGATGAGGATCTGCCAGACCAACATAGCAGTCCTGCTCTCTCCTCTAACTCTCCAAGTCCTACCCCACTTCTTCACACCCCGTTTTCCCAAGCCAGTCAGTGACTTCTTGCCTGAAATCTCTCCTTTCCTCACTAGGCTTGGAGAATAGGACTGGGAAGTGACTCAAAGAAACAAGGCCATGGGACCTGTGAATGCACACCCCAGCCAGGCTGCCCAAGCCTTCCTCACCAGTGCAGCTGGTGTCGCCAACGGTGACCCGGAAGGTGAAATTAGGCTGGTGGGCTTGGCCCTCGGCTTTGAGAAGGTCGTACACGGGCGTCTTCCCTATTCTGGTCCCATACTCCTGCAGAAGGCTGATCGGGGTCTTGCCCGGGTTGGCGGCCAGCATTTGCTCTATACTGGGGGGAGGCGCACAGACCCACATCACACCTCCCCTCCCTCCACCCAGCTGGCCAAGTACTGCCATACCAGACCCAGGTACATTATGGGGACACAGGATCCAGGAAACCCTGGACAGTACAGCAACCATTGGCTGGGTTCAATGAGAAGCAGAGGTACAGGCTGGGAAAGCTAAGTCCACTGCCCCACGGAAGGCGAAGAATGCACTGTTCCTGTCTCAGTTAAGGCGGGAGATTCTGTATCCCAGGGCAGGTTGGAAGTGCATGTCCCCTGCCACAGTGCAGGCTGGGAATTCCCACCAGATGCACTGAATGTCGGAGGCATAAAGCCCAGCGCCCCAGTGCAGTCTGGGAATCGGGCCAACATCAAATTATTTAGAGCTGTAGGCAGTGGCCACTGCCCGGGTGCATGCCGGGAACCACTGCCCACTGCCCCAGTGCTTACCGGGAACAACCCTCAGGCCAGGTGCATGCTGGGGCCGCGCCGCTACCCGCTCCGCACCGCGACACTCTTTTCACCCTAGAGGATCAGTACGAGACGGCTTACCTGGGCAGCCCGCAGCCCGTGGTAGTGCCGGAGCCCTGCTCCTCTTCACTCATTCCCTCCTCCGTCCCCGCGGGCTCCACCGTAACTGCAGCCTCCACGCGCCCCAAGACACCAACGACGAGCTAGGGCCCGGGCCAAGCCCGGAGTCGCGGCCGGTAGGGCCCGCCGCGGGGCATGCTGGGACATGGAGTCCCCCGCCCACTCTACTCCATGAGTCTCCATCAGGAGGGGAGCTATCCACCCCACAACCCTCCGCGTGGTTCGCCCTGCCAGGCTGCACCGCCTTCTGGGAGGAGCAGTCTCCTCCGCGGTCGCTACCCAAGCTGAAGGTTTTTTGTTGCTGTTGTTTTGTTTTTATATTGTCCCGCCTCCTTCCTTCCGTGTCTCCTCCCCATGGAACTTGAGGCTGTGGACATGCGCACTAGCGTAGTGGAAGCGGCTGTGGGCGGGGCGGTAAGGGCTAACTCGAGGACTGAGGCCTTTTGAATTCCGAGAAAACTACAGCACCCAGGAGCTCGTGTGCCATCTTTGTCGCAACTGGAGGGGCAGGGTCTACACGCACTAGAAGCTTCACGGCGTAACTGGTTATTCCCGATTGCTTTTCCTCCCTAGGCGGATTGAGATTGGTTACTTCGCCTAGAAGGGCGGGAACAAGGCAAGAGTCGGCCCCTTTGACCCCGCGTTCCTCTTGAGGAAAGGCTGTGATTGGCCCGGGGGCGAGGCTGCTGTCGGATGCTGGCTGTTTGCGGTCGCGAGGGTGGACTTTACCTAGACGCCGCAGGGTGCTGTTTTCTGCCAGCTACCCAAACCCGAGGCGTTGGGGCAGCTGTGGTACCAGTTCTTCCCAGACCTCTCCCGCATACCTCCTCGGCCGAAGCTCCTGGTCTCTGGGCCTCCGCCTCACAGAACCTGTTTCCTTTTCCTAGGTTGTCCTTCAGCTCCCTTCTTCCCTTTAGTTCTGTCCACAGTCTGTGGGGTTTCGCTTCTTTTCCAAAGTCTTTTTAGAGGCCCAAGTGAGGCTTTCTTTAGCTGGCGGGAAACCCCCTCTGCGGTCTGAGAATCAGACTACAGTGGGACGGCAGCTGATGGTCTCACTCCGTCCGCTGGGGCTTGGGTCACTCAGCTAAAGGAAAGCAAGAGAGGATTTTGGCCTACTCGGCTAATCTGGGCACAAAGCAGATCCCAAAATATTGGGTCCCAGAGCCCCATTCTCCCCTCCCCCAAAGTCTCGAAACCACTGGGCTGAGAGATACGGGGAAATCTTGTGACCTTGGAGAGAGATCACACACACACAAAGTTTGATTCTGAGTGTTGTGAGAGTGAGCCAGGGAGGAAATGTCTTGCTCTGAGCCGGGCTGGAGATCCAGGGGAATCTTGGAATGATAGTGAGAAGGCGTCCAGGAATACTGGAGGAGGACAGGGCCTAGAGCTGAGGCGCACAGAGTTGTGTGGAATTGGACTGGTGTGTGTTAAGGGAAGGAGAGCTGGCAAGATCGGGACGACAGGGGGTGGCAACACCAGAGCGCTGGATCCCGTCTGAGGGGCTGCTGTTTCAGGCTATTGGAGGGAGTTTACAAGGCGGGCCATAGGAGGCTCCTACAGGATCAGCATCAGGCTCAGGGTGGGACCGCCCTAAGGTACCGCCAGCCAGAAAGCGCGGGGCCCGGAAGAGCCAGGCAGGAGCCTGGAGCGCGCCGGATGGCAGCAGCGGGCTCCTTTAAGAGGCCGGCGGCTCCAGCGCAGCATCCCCCGCTCAGGGCGTGTCCGTCCCGGGGGGCCAGGGGCGGGGGCCCTAGAAGGAGCAGGAGTACGAGCCGAGTGGGGACGGGGCTAGGGGTTGGGGGGTGGGGGCATAAAGCCTGGGCTGACACCCGTGCACCCGGACACCGTACGAGCATCGCCCGTGTCAGCGCCCCGGGCCCGGTCGAGGGCAGCGAGGGGGGAGGAGGGAAGGAGGAGGAGAAGGAGGAGGAGGCGGGAGCAGCATCCGGAGCAGAGCTGCAGCAGCGCCGCCTTTTGTGCTGCGGCCACCAAGCCCCGGAGGTGAGAGCCTGGCCCAGTTGTGGGGCGTAGGGGGCAGGGATGGGTTCGGGTTCTGGGATCCGGGTGCGAAGGGAGGGTCGAGATGCAGATGTGGCGGGGGGGGGGGGGCGAGCGATGGCGCGGGGATGCTGAGGCTGTGGGAATGAAGGAACCGGGGACCTGGACCCGACGCCTGTGTGGATGGGAAGGAGGGTACCAAGCGGAGGGTCGCCGCGGCAGCTTGGAGACAAGGGCCTGGCGAGCTGGAAAAGGCTGTATGGTGGCGGGGTGGGAGGAGGAATGATTGTGGGACAGACTTAAAGGACAGTAGGCAAGAGAACATCCTCCTCTCCTCCCACTCATCCTCAAGAAGGGAGAGGGAACAAGGAGGGAGAGTTTGGGACCCCTTCAGCGAAGGAAAGGAAGAAGGTAAGGCCTGATGTGCCTACTGCCCTCCCTACACACACACTTAGCAGGCTGAACCTGCAGATTTAGGCAGAGAGCACCTGTTCCTGGATGCCCAAGCTTGGTCCCCCAATCCCCTCCAGCTGTAGCATTCACCTTCTCTTCTCCATCCAGCTGTTGAACCCTCCCCTCCCCCATCCATATGTGGCTTTCTCCCTCCTCCTCCTCCCCATCTCCTCTGGCTCCCTAACCCATCTCCAGACCCTCCTCCCTTTTCCCACACACTCTTCAAACTCTTTGGCTTAAAAAAAATAAGCAAGAATCCTTTCCACAGAGTTGGGTCTCCTGATAACCATGGCCTTGGCTGAGAAGAGGAAAGAGAAGGGGTCAAAGGTTCTATAGACAGGGAGAGGAAATATAGGGTGTCTCTTAGAAATTGAGGGAGGCATCCCACCTTTTAGCTCAGATATCTGGTACATCTTGCGGGGAGGTTAGGTGAGTGGCCTTCAACAAGGATGGAGTGTACATGAGGTCTCTTCCCCACACCCAGGCTTCTCTCAGGCCACAGTCAATGACTTCCTCAAAACACCATTACCCTTCCAACTCTGAGGAGAGACTCCATTGCTATGGGAGCTCAGTTTTCATTCATAGGGTCATACCAACTTGAGGCAAGCAGAAGGGATTCAGAAGGACAGGGCCCAACTGTCCCCTGGGCCTCTCTGTCCAGAAAGTGAAGTTCCTCCGGGCTTTAGGGCCCTGCTGCTTCATATCCCACACTTAAGGGTGAGAAAAAAAGTATCTGCCCTTTTAAGGCTGTCATTCATTCATTCACTCACATTGGGGACTGAGGTGGTACAGGAAGACCAATGTTCTGATACCCCAAATCCTGGCACAACATGAAAATATACAACTAAATATCTGTCCCTAATTGACCCCAGTTATGGGCAGAAGAGGCAGAGGGTTTAAGTAAGAAAGTGGCTCAGGATTTCCCAGGCCTCCTCCAGCTAAGGATGGCAGAGGCCCTCAGAACACATTGCTTAATGGATGGTGGTGATGGTAGCACAAGATTGTGAATGTAGTTAACACCATTGAATCTTATATTTGAATGTGTTAAAAAGGGGAAATTTTAGGTTGTATATATGTTACTAGGATTTTTTTTTTTTTTTTAAGTTGCTGTTTCCCAGTCATTCCTCTGGTGGTAATGTGATGGAGTCTGGCTTTGCCAGGGAGAGGACCCTACGTTCTCATGTCCACCACCCTGGTCTCTCCTAGTGGCTCATCCTGTGCATCTCTACCTTTCCACTGCAGGGGACTGGGAAGAAAGAAGGCATAAGGGAATCAGCCCCTTCAGGAGCTCCTGCCTGGGCAGAAGGGTAGTGTTGAAGTGATACCAGAAGGGAACCTAGGGGCTTCCTGAGGATGAGGAGTTGGCCCACAGAGACTGGTCTGGTTCATTTGCTCCCAGAAGGACTAGGGGCATATGTTATGTTGGGGGAAGGGGTGAGGAGAAGCAGTAACACTATTCCAGAGGAGGAGAATACTCATGGAGATGAAGAGTCTTGCCCTTTGCTTTCTTTGCTCTCCTTGTTTTCCCTCTTGTTTCTCTGCCTGCCTTCCCTACCTATCCCCAACCTACTGCCTCTTGCTTTGAGGAGGAAAAAGGAAAGAATGGAAGGGAACTCACGTTTATAAAGAACCTACTGCTACTTGTTTGACACTTTCCACATGGCTAACGTTTATGGGGAACTTCCTGTGTGCCAGGTACTAGGCCAAGAACGTTCACTGGATTATCTCAGTAATGCTCGTAACAAGCCTATGAGTTAGGTAGTGTTATCATCATCTCTATTTTAGGGATGAGGAGTCTGAAATTAAAGAGGCTAAGTAATTTGTTCAAAGTAAAAAAGTTAGTGTGTAGACAGAGCCAGGATTTGAATCCAGGTCTGTCTGACCCAGAGCCTAGGTTCTCACCCATCACATTATAATTGTGTGAGATAAGATGGGTACCCCTGTCCCCATTTAGAGATGAAGAAACTGAGGTTTCTTAAGAGGCTTGTACTCAAGGTCACTTACTCAATTGACAAAGAGCAGAGAGACAGGACCTCAACTCCAGCCTCTCAGATTCTAGACCTGTCATCTTTCCACCACACCATCTTCCCTCCCTCGAAATCACAAGTGTCCTAAGCTAAGTGCCGGGAATGGATGGGCCTGCCATAATTTTTTTTTTTTTTTTTCATTTTTCATGCACATATAATAATTGTGTATGGATGCAGGTTGCATGTGATACAACCAAGTGAAGGAATTAAAAAAAAATAATTTAGTGAGGTAAAATCCATGTAACATAAATTTAACCATTTTAAACTGTACAATTCAGTGATATTTAGTATATTCAAATGTTTTATGCTACCACCTCTATTTCGTCTCGTAACATAGGACTCCATAATTTGTATTCTTTTTCAATTTAAAATAAATTTTTATTTCCTATTTCAAAAGCAATTCAAACATTTTACTAAAATATTCAAAAGTATAGATAAGCCAAAAGAAGAAAATAAAAACACCCACAATTCCACCCACCTAGAAACTGTTACACTTTGGTATCTATCCTTCCAGACTTTTTTACATACACATTCAGCTCAGAAACTTTGTTAAAATTTGCTGAACTTCTTCCCGGTGTACCTGAAGTCCAAAGCAGGGGAACCCACAGGGCTGGGGCTAGATCGAGATCCGGGCCCATCATGCCTTGCTCCTTGATGGGTGCGGCTGACGGGTGATCCTGGGCCATAGGATCCAGGTGAGGGTCTTAGTGGGGCAGCTGCTACTGAAAGCAGATGCCAAAGGGAACTGGCCAGGGCTGGGGGTGTGGAGGACCAGGCCTTCCCCCCAACCCAGAGGAAAGACTGAGGATGCGGCAGAGGAGCCACAACCCCTGCCATTGCGACCTGACTCCACACGAAGCTGGAGTCGAGATTTGCCCTGGGGAACTGGAAGGTTGGAGACCAAGTCTTCCATTCTCTGATCAGGCAGAAGAGATGGCTTCTCTAGGATCCACAAAGAAGGACAAAACAAGAGGCCAGGCAGTGTGCATTCCCTCCACCGCTTGACAAGGTAGGGTCAGCAGTCTCAGAGAGGTTACATTCCTTTAGTGACAAAACTGGGGTCCTAGCCCTGATCTCTCCGAATCCAAAACTGGCTCAGGAAGAGATGGTGGCAGCTAGGAATCTCAGGGCTTGAACCATATGAAGCTGGGGACCTAGGGTTAGGGGTGATGTCCAGTTTTCCCCATGTTCTCAAGGGAAGGCATTTATTTCCCCCTCCTGAGAGCACTGAAAAGAGCTGTAGTTTTTACCATCTTAGAAGCACCCTGGGATCAGGACCAGGGATCCTGTAAAAAGCAAAGCCAAAACAAGCTGGATCCAAGTGGACAGGAGGCATGGCCATGCCTGGGCAGAGTCCTTTATCCTCTCAGGGTTTCAAAGGCTGCAGAGGTGGGAACTAGGATTCCAAAGATTTGGGTCTCCTTTCCCTTTGAAGTCCTCCCTCCCTGCCCCCACTCAAGGGAGAAGGGGAATTCCCCCACACCCATTCCTGAGTAGAACATGAGGTCTAGCACTGTGGAGAATGTTCAGCCCGCAGAGCCCACATATTTAGACAGATGACCAGGCCTCTGAAGAGCCCCCAAATCAGTCAGACAGCAGCCTCGATTGAAATTCTGTTAGAACAGGAGGGAACTAGAGAGAATTCAAAGGGCTTCCTTTCCATTGACCGCCAACATCTCAAGCAGGAGAACTTAGGAGGAGGAATAAATGGTGGGTGATTCCCTGCCCCCTCTCCACCCCTACCGCCTTCCAATGAGGCACTCTGGAAACTACCAGCAAAGTAGATAATCTTGTAGCTGAAATCTAGGGCCAAGGGATTTTGGTATCAGGGATGGGGAGCCACAGGTGTGGAGCCATCTCATAACTTTGGCTGATTTATGTGATGGGGAAACTGAAGTTTGGACACCCTCCCAGGTTGTCTAAAGAGCCTCTTCTCCTGCAAGATGGTTAGCTTAGGGACCACACCAACCTCCTCACCCAATCTGAAGCAGCATTCTGCACAGTAAGCACTAGTTAAATATGGTTGACAGAATGACTGACAGAGACATCCACCCCATCCTGTCACACCCCTGCCCTTCCCTCTACATAATTGATGGCCAGGGAAACAGCTCCCCTTCCCCAGGGTGACCAAACGTCTGAGCTAGGGGCTCCAAGCCACGCTATGCCCCCAAAACCCCACCACCAGGGCCCAGCTGGGGGCAGTGGGACACAGCTGTCAGATCAGAGATAGAGGAAACAGACAGGTGTAGGTGTTGCAGAGGAATCCAGTTTACAATAGCTCCCTGAGGCCTTAAACCCCCTCCCAGGCATGCACACACACACACTCCTGCCCCTCGGGTCAATCTGGGAATAGTTGTCATTGTCCTCAGAACTGCTCAGAACAGGGGTGGGGGTATATATTGAGCCTAGCTAGATTCCCAGTCTTTCCCTTGCTCCCATCTCCTACTGGTCAGCTACTCCCACTGCCCTAAAAGACAAACAGGTGAAATGGCTTCTCTCTTTCTCTCCCTAGTTCTCTCCCCAGCTGCTGGCCCTGGATACCAGAGGGGCCTCTAGGGAAGCCTGGCAAACTGGAGGGAGGCTCGGCTGCAATGTCTCTGAGCATGCCATCCTCTCTATACCTAAATCTCCTAGTTGCCAAACAACCAGATGAAAGCTGAAATTTTCCCTTAAAAAGCCAGGGTTGTGCCTGTTCAAAGCTCAGCTTCTAGTTAGAAAACGAATTGAGGAGAGGGATTATCTCCGTGTTTATCTCCTTTTAGCTCCTCTTTCTGTGTCCTCTGACTTTCAAAGCCGGTGTTTCAATCCATCCTTCTAAGGTTTACTTTCCCTACGTTTCGCACTGTTTCGGTCTCTGTAAATCTCTTGGCTATTCCCCCTTTCACTGGCTGTGCCCCTCTCCCTCTCCGGGTTGTCTCCTTAGCTCTCCCTTTCCTGCTTTCCTCCCCAATGCCTCGCCCACAGCCCCTCTCTCCTCAACCCCAATTGCTCTCCCTCCCCCAGGCGCCCCAGCAGATTAGTCTGCTCGCCGGGTAAGTGGGAGGAATCGCTAGGAGGGGAGCATTGACGGGGTGGAACGCTGGGGCCGGCGGTGCACACCACGAACCCCGCATCCGGCGGACCACCAGCCATATGGCCCTGCCCCGTCGGGGGCGGAGCCCGGGCTCAGCCCCACCCCCGCCGGCGCCGTCACGTGACCCTGGGCTAATCTTGTCCTGGTGACTTCACGCGCCGCCTCGAGCCCTGTCGTCATGGCTACGGCGCAGCGCCCAGCGCTTCCCTCTACCTGCTAGGTTCCCCACCCGGACCCCTCCTCCCGCCGCGGGAGCCCCCGCCCCGCCCCCCAGCCACGTGACGGCCGGGAAGGAGGGCGGGGGCGCTGCGGCCGTAACCCCTTCCTTTCCGCTTCCAGTGGCCCTATTGAGACTTCGGTGAACTATTATTACAGGCGGCCCAAGCGGTCCGGTGGGCGGCCCTGGCTCCTCCCCGAGGACCCCAAACCCTTCATCCCCGGCTTTTGGCCTGCCCAGGAGGGGACGTCCACGCGCTCCCCCGGGCTCCGGCCCGCGCTCTACGCCGTCCCGAAGGGAAGCCCGGACTTGGGGACAGAGGGGACGTAGGTGAAACCCCTTGGGCCCTCCAGAGGAATTCTCCGAGGTGTCGGCACGTAGCTTGGCTTGTGTTTGACTTTAATTTGCATAACCATCTATACTTTGTCTCCTGAAGCTGCCCAGGTCTGCTGGGATATGCTGGGGATTCGGAGTCGACTCAGAGACCTGACTGTCGTTCCCGCTTTCTGAGCTCACTTTGCTGAAGGCTATTATGGGAGCAATACTGTCTCCTTCGCTGGGTCGTTCTGAGGATTAAGGGAACTAGTGAGTGCAGTCCTTAGGATGGTACTCCGAGGTGGGCAGGGCCAGTATTTCAAGCTTATTAAGCATCTTCCCGCATGCCAGGTATTGTTGGAAGCACTAGCGTCTGGTGGAAGTCATTGCTGTCAGGGAGTCCAGGCTCGCAGAGGAGCCAAATCTCTCTGCCTTAGTTTGTAAATGCGACTAATAATGCCCACCTGATAGTTTTGTTTCGCGGATTAGACGGGCTAATATGCTTCTAACAGAGGTGAACATATATAGTAAGTTTTCCACGAGTTAGCCATTATCATTAGATGCCCTGGCTCCAAAGCCTGGTGTACCTTGGTGTGGGCCTGGGTTCTGTGTTGCCTTGGGGCCGGGTGGGGGAGGCGGGAGATGCCTGGGGGCCCGAAACATGGAGCTGAAGTCATTGGACTAAGGGCGGGCAGTGGGGGGATACTGAAAGATTTGAAGCAGAATAAAGGGTACTGGCCAAAAGATCTTTCTGATGGCTAGGTGGAGAATGGTTTGGAATAGGGGCATGGGGAGAACTTGGAGACCATTTGAGAGGCGATTGCCCAGGGCCAAGTGACAGTTAATGAAGCCTGAACTAAGGCAATAACAGTGGGACTAGAGAAGAAAGACTAGAATGGCACTGGGTCAGAGCATTCCAAAAGTGGTAATCATAATAAGAATTTCCTGAGATGCTTGTTAAATATACAGATTCTAGGTTCAGCCTAGGCCCACTGAAAAACTTTTGAGGCCTGGAAATTTAGTATTACCATTTCCATCAGAAATTTGTCATTGAGACCATCAGAGGGTCCCAAGTTTCCATCCATATCTGCTGCAGCAGCCAGGGAACCCATTTTATATACAGATTCTGCCACCGCTCATCTACTGATTCAGTGTATATGACAAGCATTCCCAGGAATGTCTAATGCAGGGAGTTATGGAAGCACCGTACTATGAGGCACAACTAGACTGCTATCCTCAGAACTCAGGGTTTAGTAACTGGCTGTGATGTGAGAAGGGATACCAGGTTGGCCCCTGGCGCCAAGCTCTGGACAAGTGTGGAATAGGCTGAAGAATTATGGCCAGGTTCTCTCTTTGTACATTTGGAAAAATTGAGATTGAGATACTGCCTGAGATCAAGTGGGTCCCCTCACCCCCCCAGGCAGTAAACAGCAGAGATAAGGACAGGATTCAGGTTTTTAATGGTTGCATTTTAAATAACAGCCAGCTGTAAACGGGAGGAGACACACCTCCCGTTGCCTGGAAGACTTGCTTTGGGGAGCTGGGGATGGGGCAGTGGAGACAGGAAAGAGGAGACAGAGGCCTTCTCTGACTGGCCGCCTGGGGAGCAGCTGGTCTGCTGGGCAGGCTAAAGGGCATGAAGTCCCAGGCCACAGCTTGTGCACCCCCAGCGGATGATTCTGCATTTTTCACCGACATTGCTGGGGTGATGGTGGAGCCATGTAGTTGCAGCCTTCAGAGACCCAGGTCTGTACCTGTGACTGACTGAAGGTGAAGCCCACATGTGAGCCTTGAGTGTGCCCTCGGATAAAGCTCTGAGTGTATCACCTGAGTTGAGTATGCCTGAGAGGGTTTCAGTTGTATCATGTGTCACCTGTATCCTTTTGTGTGTGGATGGGCTGGGTGCATTTTGGATGTTTACCTAAGGTTGAGACCCAAAACAGGTGTAGATCCGAGAGGTATAGCTTATGTGTATGCCTGTGAGCCTCAGGTGAAAGAAACATGGGGTCCAGAGGTGAATTATAGTAATCTTACAAAAGGAAGGGAACTAGTCCATTACCATTATTCTTGAAGACGAGACATTTCACCATTATGTACCTGGGCAGGACTGTTACCTGTGTCTACCTGAGAATAATGCTGTTAGTTTCCTGTATACCTAAGGAAAACTTCCATTATGAACAGATGCCCGAGAGGAAGCTCCGGTGTATTGGGTTTCCTAAGATGGGTATAGGTGAAACTTGGAGGGGGATAGGCAGCTGAGGGTGAGGCTCAAGTGTCATTTCCAATAGGGCTGTTGTAGGCCCAGCACAGCACATGTACTTCTCGGAGTGAGCGTCCTTAGCTACTGCACCTGTGCGTTGACGGCCCCCTCCTCCTCTGTCCCCACAGGGCCTGCCACTGACTGCCACACTGGGGTCCAGAGGCCATGGCCTGCCTTCATGAGACCCGAACACCCTCCCCCTCCTTTGGAGGCTTCGTGTCAACCCTAAGTGAGGCGTCCATGCGCAAGCTGGACCCAGACACTTCTGACTGCACCCCCGAGAAGGACCTGACGCCTACCCAGTGTGTACTTCGAGATGTAGTGCCCCTCGGTGGGCAGGGCGGGGGTGGGCCCAGCCCCTCCCCAGGTGGAGAGCCGCCCCCTGAGCCTTTTGCCAACAGTGTCCTGCAGCTCCACGAGCAGGACGTGGGGGGCCCAGGGGGAGCTGCTGGGTCCCCTGAGAGTCGAGCATCCAGAGTTCGAGCCGACGAAGTGCGGCTGCAGTGCCAGAGTGGCAGCGGCTTCCTTGAAGGCCTCTTTGGCTGCCTGCGCCCTGTCTGGACCATGATTGGCAAAGCCTATTCCACTGAGCACAAACAGCAGCAGGAAGGTAGGCAGTAAGCCCAGGAGCTGTTGCACAACCCCACCTGAGACACCCTATGAGCCCTCCCCACCCCAGAGCCCAGCCCTAGTCCCTTACCCATCCATCAGCCTCTAGCCACCAGTTTTCTACCTCCCTGACCCCCTGGATCTAAAGCCACCTCAGCATATTTTGGCTACTTTTCTGCCTCACCCTCTTTGAGACATCTCAGCCAACCCAATGCTTTCCCTTGCCCTGCCCCTGCCTGTCCCAAGGCCCTGATTGTGGCTCTTTCTGAGCCTTGTGGCACTGTGCCTCCTGCCCACAGACCTCTGGGAGGTCCCCTTTGAGGAAATCCTGGATCTGCAGTGGGTGGGCTCAGGGGCCCAGGGCGCTGTCTTCCTGGGGCGCTTCCACGGGGAGGAGGTCGCTGTGAAGAAAGTGCGGGACCTCAAGGAGACTGACATCAAGCACCTGCGAAAGCTGAAGCACCCCAACATCATCACCTTCAAGTGAGGTCCCAGGCGGGGCTGGGGGCTGGGGATACAAGGAAGCCCAGGGCCCACTGGGCAGCAGGGACTACTCCACCAGTCCTAGAGGAGATGCCCAAATGGCATGGGTGGAAATGGGGGTCCCGAGTGTGAAGGAGGCAACCGCTAGGTTGGCTAAGGCCTTTATATCACATTTTTTGGCCCCTAGGGGTGTGTGCACCCAGGCTCCCTGCTACTGCATCCTTATGGAATTCTGCGCCCAGGGCCAGCTGTATGAGGTACTGCGGGCTGGCCGTCCTGTCACCCCCTCCTTGCTGGTTGACTGGTCCATGGGCATCGCTGGTGGCATGAACTACCTGCACCTGCACAAGATTATTCACAGAGACCTCAAGTCCCCCAAGTGAGTAAGCAAGCAGGCAGGGAGAAGCAGATGTGGCCTGAGTCAGGGAGGCCATCTCCCTGCTCCCAGACCTTAACCCAAGTCCATGTGGCTGTCTCAGAATCCCCTAGATTCTGAATCTCTTCCCAAGTAACACTCTCATCTCAGGTGGGTTTTGATGAGCTCCCTGCCTCTGGATGTCCCAAATGATTTAAAACACAGTTGGTGTGGAGATGGTTGTGTGGAGGGGCCTGGACCCCAGCTGATTCCATTCTCTCCCAGCATGCTGATCACTTATGATGATGTGGTGAAGATCTCAGATTTTGGGACTTCCAAGGAGCTGAGTGACAAAAGCACCAAGATGTCCTTTGCAGGGACAGTAGCCTGGATGGCCCCTGAGGTGATCCGCAATGAACCTGTGTCTGAAAAGGTGGACATCTGGTGAGGGCCAGGCTGAGGGCTGAGAGGGGAGGGAGGAACTTCCAGGGTTGGAGGGCAAGTGGTCTGTAGCAAGCAGGGCCTCTGGAGGGCGCTCCTCCCAAGTGATATCCCCTTTTATCCCCAGGTCCTTTGGTGTGGTGCTGTGGGAACTTCTGACTGGTGAGATCCCCTACAAAGATGTAGATTCCTCAGCTATCATCTGGGGTGTTGGAAGCAACAGTCTCCATCTGCCTGTGCCCTCCAGCTGCCCCGATGGCTTCAAAATTCTCCTTCGCCAATGTTGGTGAGTTTGACCTCAGCTGGGAGATTGGACTTGGCCAAACTAGGAAGTGAAGGGTGTTGCTGATGGAGAGCCAGCACCTAGAAGCTGGACAGGTAGGCCCAGGGTCCAGAACAGAAAAGGGAGGTCAAAGCCCCCAGCTTCCAGGATGTGGATCAAAGGGATGGCAATCTAGAACTGAGAGGAATAAAACTGACCATCTGTAGGGGTGCAATAGATTCAAGGACAGACATGCACCTGAATCATGCTTATGTCACCTTTCTGAGCTGAGTGACTTTGGGCAAGTGGCATTACCTGGTTTCTCATCTCTAAAACAGGGATAACAGTTATCTGCTGTCCAGAGTTGTTCTGAAGAACCAGTGAGATAAGGTGCATGGAAGGCCCTGGCAGAGGAGGAAAAGCTCAAGCTTCCTTTTATAATCTTTAGTTGACCCTTTCCCTAAGTGTTTCTTTTAATGGGGTTACTCAGAAAAAGGTTCTCTTTGGCAAACAAGTGGGGTTAAACAGGTTTCCTTTTCTTTACTGAGGAACTTTAATATGCTACTGTGGAATTTTTGTCAGAAAGTACATCCAAGTTCTGGTTCTCCAGAGCCCACTTGGGGAAAGGGTATTGTAGTTTGTTTGGTCCTCCCTGAAACCCCTTTCTCTTCACCCAATTCTACGCCCTTCAGGAACAGCAAACCCCGAAATCGTCCATCATTCCGACAGATCTTGCTGCATCTGGACATTGCCTCAGCTGATGTGCTCTCCACACCCCAGGAGACTTACTTTAAATCACAGGTGTGCTGTGGATAGGAAAGCGACTACTTCCAACTCCCCTTCTTACAGAAATGATGATGCCCTGGAAGGGAGGGCTGGGGCTGGGTAGAAGGTATAATCAGGACTGGAGTAATTAGCTCTTGGTGGGGGGCTGAGACCCCTTGTCAATCCTGTGCCTGCTCCCTCTAACACACGACTGGCAGCAGTACAGGTACCTGCCAGAGGCTGTCTACAAGCGTGCCGGCTGAAGGGCCGGCCCTCACATCGCAGTGTCCCCCATCCCCAGGCTGAGTGGCGTGAAGAAGTAAAGCTGCACTTTGAAAAGATTAAGTCAGAGGGGACCTGCTTGCACCGCCTAGAAGAGGAGCTGGTGATGCGGAGGCGGGAGGAGCTCAGGTGTGTGTACGTTTGGGGAGGTGATTCTAAACAGCAGGAGGGGCTTTGGACACCACCAGTTTCAAGACTGGGCTAAACCAAGGCACTAGGTGAACCCAGCTCACCTTGGGGGACCCTTCTGCCCCTGCTTCAGACATGCCTTGGACATCAGGGAGCACTATGAACGGAAGCTTGAGAGGGCCAACAACCTGTACATGGAACTTAATGCCTTGATGTTGCAGCTGGAGCTCAAGGAGCGAGAGCTGCTCAGGTAACCAGACCCCCAGTCAGTTGTGTCTGCTCCTACTGAGCCTGGGTACCTACTTACTGAACATATACCCAACTAAGAAGGTTCCTGGGTCTTTAGGCGGGAGCAAGCTTTAGAGCGGAAGTGCCCAGGCCTGCTGAAGTCCCACCCTTCGCGGGGCCTCCTGCATGGTAACACAGTGGAGAAGCTCATCAAGAAGAGGAATGTGCCACAGAAGCTGTCACCCCATAGCAAAAGGTGGTACCACAGTGAAGGTTGAAGAGGGACACTGGATAGACAAGGGTGGGGGAGCCAAGGAGGGACTTTAGAGGAGGAAGATGTGCACTGAACTGCCCAAGGTTAGGAATGCTTGGTGGATAAATTTGCTAATCTCAACTTTGTACTTTCCCTCCCTCCCAGACCAGATATCCTCAAGACAGAGTCTTTGCTACCTAAGCTAGATGCAGCCCTGAGTGGGGTTGGGCTTCCTGGCTGTCCTAAGGGGCCCCCCTCACCAGGCCGGAGTCGCCGGGGCAAGACCCGTCACCGCAAGGCCAGCGCTAAGGGCAGCTGTGGGGACCTGCCTGGGCTTCGTGCAGCTGTGCCAGCTCCTGAACCTGGGGGACCAGGAAGCCCAGGGGGGCTAGGAGGGGGACCCTCAGCCTGGGAGGCCTGTCCCCCCGCCCTCCGTGGGCTCCATCATGATCTCCTGCTACGCAAGATGTCTTCATCATCACCAGATCTGCTGTCTGCAGCACTGGGAACCCGGGGCCGGGGGGCCACAGGGGGAGCTGGGGATCCTGGCTCACCCCCTCCAGCCCGGGGTGACACCCCTCCAAGTGAGGGCTCAGCCCCTGGCTCCACCAGCCCAGATTCACCTGGGGGAGCCAAAGGGGAGCCACCTCCACCAGTAGGGCCTGGTGAAGGTGTGGGGCTGCTGGGAACTGGAAGGGAAGGGACAGCAGGCCGGGGAGGAAGCCGGGCCGGGGCCCAGCACTTGACCCCGGCTGCACTGCTATACAGGGCTGCTGTCACCCGAAGTCAGGTAAAGTATGGGAAGACTGCTAACCCTTTCCCTTACCCCTGTCCTGCTTGGGGTCCAAGACAATAACTAATCCCCAGTATTAATATGACTTTAAGCCATTCCCTACTGAATCTTTTAAAACTGTTCCCTTCTGAGCGCGAACTACCTCTTCTCACTTTGGACTACAGTCCCTTCATCTCTCTTTCAGAAACGTGGCATCTCCTCAGAGGAAGAGGAAGGAGAGGTAGACAGTGAAGTAGAGTTGACATCAAGCCAGAGGTAAATGATGGAATATGAGAGATAATAGCATTCTTTAGCTTTCTGGGATGGAAGGGGCAGACTGTAGCCCCTTTCTCTCCATTATCTAGGTGGCCTCAGGGCCTGAACATGCGCCAGTCACTATCTACCTTCAGCTCAGAGAACCCGTCAGATGGGGAGGAGGGCACAGCTAGTGAGCCTTCCCCCAGTGGCACACCTGAAGTTGGCAGTACCAACACGGATGAGCGGCCAGATGAGCGGTCTGATGACATGTGCTCCCAGGGCTCAGAAATCCCACTGGATCCATGTGCTTCAGAGGTGGCCCCTGGCCCTGAACCTAATTCCTTGCCCACCCCACAGCAGAATCTACTCAGAAGGGAGGTGAGTCACAGCACAACTGCAATGTGACCAGCTCTGAGAGAACTGGGAACATGTGTGGCCTTCTGAGACCTTTTGGGAAAACAGGGCAGGGGGATGTCAAGTTTAGCATTTGAGGCCATCAGTATTTTAACCGGTCATAGCCTAGGCAAGTTGCTCAGTACTTGAGCCAGTTTCCAGAACCACCTGCTGGAACCTGAGATGCCTACAGTATATAGCACCTGAAACTATGCCCAGTGTATAGCTTGCATGCAAAATAAATGACAGCTAGGAGTTGTAGGCAGGGAGGAAGACTAATACTAGGAAATTTAGTACCTTGGAGAATGGCCTAAGCAATTAAAATCTGGAAGCAGTAAAAATCAGTTAAGTTGCTGGCTACTAACATGATCCCATTGAGGGACCCCAAAAGAATCTATTTGTAATGCTGAGCTCACTCACTGCCTTTCTACTCTATTCCTAACAGGGCCCTCCCAATTCTGAGGACTCAGACTTTGACAGCACTGAACTGGACAACAGCAGCGGTGATGCCTTGCGGCCCCTAGCTTCCCTCCCTCCATGAAAGCTACTTGTATTCCCTGTACATAGAGAAATATTTATATAAGTTATATATACGCGCCACATAATCAACAAAGGTGGGGCCATCCCAGCCTTAAGTCAGGCTCACAGGAGACTGACCCCCTTACCAGTGTCCTTGATAAGATCTAGGCACTGGTAGCTGTGGAAATGTGTGACAAGTACTGCCATAGAGCTGTACGTAAGGGGACGCTGGCTCTCTTCCAGCTTCACCCTATTCCTTATGTTCAGCAAGCAGTAGGCAATAGAAAAGCCGGGCTTGTCTATGCTCCTCTATGCCCTTTCCCTCTGAAATCCGGGGGATTTCACTTAGACTGCACTTTTTTGTTTTCTGTTTACTGTTTACACACTTTGCACTTGGGAAGAGGGAGGCTAAGGCTGGGTCCTTCCCTCTGAGGTCTCTCAGGTGGCAATTGTAACTCATTCTTTGTCCCTCCATTTCTCTGCCCTAACCATGGCTTGGGGCCTGGGAGGGTGGGGGGTGGGTGGGTTAGGAAACTGATAGCATGTGATGGCTCAGGCTGAAGGACTGGGGTGCTGTTTTTAAGTCCCTGCTTTGATCCCAGTGCCCGATTGGGGTGGGGACTGTCATATTGTAACCCCTGTGAAAAACCTTGAAATATAACCAACTCCATGCAGGCCCAGCTGTTGAGGGTTTTCTTCTTGGTGAATGAATGGGGTGGCATACAGGGTAAGTAGGACCTGTCTGAGGACTTTGGACAAGTTACTTCCCGTTATACTTTTTTACTCACTACCCAAGTGCCAACCTTCTAAAATTCTCTGCATAAATGGCTGCAGGAACACCCCTCTGAATTAAAAACAAGAAAGTTTAAGTGTGAACTTGGACAAGGGGATAGACAGTTCTCATAACTTGAAAATGAGCTGGATAGATGCTCTATTGCTTCTATGCGCATGCATATGCATCCCCCACCCTGGGGAAGATGCAGTGCTTGCCTACTGTTTTGCAAAGACAAGTAAGTTAACCCCCCAATCTTCAGGGCCCAAAGTGCACAGTCAGCTGGCTATAACTAGTAGGCCACCTTGCAAGCAAAGGCAGGGTTCAGGGGAAAATAAGATCAAAGGTCACAAGAAATATGGAAGAAAACATCTTAGCTGGAATAAAGGCTTCTATTCCTATTCAAAACCCAAACAGGGGTCCTGTCCTTTAAGGGATAAAGGTACAAAAACAACAGTAAGACAAAAGGAATAAAACCCACATGAATCACTGTGGCATCCAGTTTCTATTCACAAAGAAAAAGCTCCAGTCCATCTTTTAATTTTTTTTGAAAAATTCCTGACATTACAGAACTAAACTGAAATGTATTAATATTCCACTCTTACATTTCCATGACAAACAAAAAAAAAAATTCATGAGCCAAAAAAAAAAAAAAAAAAACAAAAAAACCAACAAAAAAAAAAACCACAAAACAAAAAACAGGGAGAAGCTTATAAAACTAAATATGGATCTCAGCATTAACAGCTGAACAGAGAAAGGAATTAAAACGCTTTAATTAAAAAATCACGAGTGGATGATAAAGTGTGTAGAAACTGAAAATTTACAAACTATTTAAAACCTGGAATCGCTGACTGTTCAGAAACTACACAGATGGATCATGGGTGGTGGTGAACAGCAGAAAGGGATTATGGATGAATCTGCATTGTTCTAGCTGCTCCCCATGCCACCCGTCTCCGAGGAAAGCCTGTAACAGAAATAAACTCAAAATTAGTTTTCTCATTGCCCAGCTACAGCTGCACCTTACCTCTCAAACTTTCAGTCTGGTTTGCGAAATGTGAAGTGAACCAGTGGCTTAGCATCAAAGGCGGACATTTTGACTTCTTTGATTAACCACTACCACAATCCTTTTACTTCTAGAGCACAAGCTTCCTATGGCAAATTACCTCAGAACTAAGGGAAACTAAGCATCTTGGTCAGTGTCCCTCAAAATTACGTTCTTTCAAACTTTCTGGGAAATGTTATCTACTAAAAACAGCTTCTACCAATGTGAAGGATATTACCATTATGCGGCAATACACCAAGAGACGTGGGGGGGGGGGGGAAGGTGGGGGTGAGGATTAAAAAGGCCAGCAAGTTGAATAACTTTGAGCCAAGAAAAATAATCAACCTTTTGTTTTCAGGCCTAGTCTTCAGGACTTAAAAGTGGTGGTCAATATAACATTTGTCTAACTTCCAAATCTGTGTGGTCTACTTGTAAGACAAACCCATCCAAACAAAGCCATTCTGTTCAGATAGGCTACTGAGGTTCTGTAATCCAATTTTGGGCATTGATGGAAACATTTTAGCATTCAATGTGCTTCACTGATATGAAGTACTTGGCCAACACTTGGCTCCCATTTTAAATAGAACTAAACATATGACTGTTTTAGATTTATAAAGAGTTTAAAGTGCACAACCTACTTGTGGTATCTGGCCACAAGAGCATGACTGATAACTCCTCTTCTGTATCCCTTTCTCAACAGTGCAAGGCCCAAAGCTGGCCATCCCAGGAGGGGGGATAGGGGTGGGGGAGAATCAAGACCAAGACCAAGAAACAGAAGATCCTTCAAATACAAACTATATTTACTTCCAAGCCAGAAATAATTTCTCCACTTGGGCATGAAGGAGGTGGTCCTGGAAGGAGGTGGAAATCCTTGCCAGCCTCAAACTGGATGATCAAGGGCATGATAAACAACAGACCCTGAATAAAAGGGTTTGCTGTAAACCACTTACTAAAGGGAAGTTAAGGTATCACTGTCCAAGAAAGGAGCTGCTGGATACATCTAGGACCTAAACAGTTGAAAAAGTATTGTCCAGAATTTATACAAAGCTTGAGTGGTAATTGAGAAGAGGCAGGGAAAGGGAAAACGCATCCAGAAATACTATGTTAGGGACTCTAGGATACAAGAACCACACGGGGGAGCTCTAAGCTCCTAAAAAATTTTAACACAAAGTAACCCTTTGGAGGCACTGGAGATTCTTTCCCAGTAATCCTTCCTTAACGATCTTCAGTTGGTAAAAAGGCCCATTCAAGAACTAAATAAAATAAAAACCAGGTCTCTGGGGGGGGGGGAGGTGGTGGTGGGGAAATGCTATCATTATGACTAAGTCATACTAGAGACTTTCCAAGGGAAAGCAGGACCATATGATAAAGGCACTAGGAACAAGTAAAAATCTTATCTGGATAAAGAAAGGGAAGTTTGTAGACTTGGGACATGGTAGTACACTAATTCAAAGGCTTAATCTGGGATTGAGGGCACATTAGGCAAGCCCTGGAGAATGAGGCAATATATTGTAATTCTTTTTTTTTTTTTTTTTTTTTTTGATAAATGTTAACAAAAGGGGGTGTGGATTTAAAATGGGAGGGCAGGGTGTTCTACATCAAGTTCTGGAGAATTTCATTTCCATTACCCTAACAGTGTGCATTCTGGTCAAATGGAAAAATATGAGGACTTGTGCAAATACACCTAGAGCATTTTTTACTTTACGGAAAGAAAACTGTTCCAGTTTTGTATTAAGAATTGAGCTTCAGGGAGAGGTACACTTGAGTAAAGCACAGGGTGTTAGCTCTGACTAGTCACATACATGATACAGAAACTTAAATTCTCTTAGGGCCTCTATAATTAATCTGTAAAAATATAATCTAATTTTAATCGTGTTCCAATTAGCTGATCCTTAAGGTTCCTTCCCAAATCTAAGCCTATAATTCTCTATTCATGATAGCATTGGTGGGAAAAGCAAAGGCTAGCCAGGGATAACAAAGGGACGCAGGCAGAAGGTGCCAGACCTTAGACTTCTCCCATCTTGTCCCACCCCCCATCTTGGGTAAAGAGATAACTTCTTTGTATTTATGCCCTGTAAAAGATCCTCACAGACTCGCAAGAGGCAACAGAAGCCTGGGATGGACACCTTTGTTATCAGCTGCGGTTGGCAAGGTAAGGGATCTGAGAAATCAGATGAACTGTTCTTCATGAAAGAAGCGTCTTGTCAAGTATGGAGGACCCTCATGATCTAAACTGCTGCAGGCCCATCTCCAGTAGGAGAAAACTGATTAAGGTCTATAAAAATTAACCTATGATACAAAAAGGTCCAGGTCAGTTTTATAAGATTTCCTAATTGAGTAGCCACAGGTCACAAGCTTCCCACCCATTTACCCTTCATAGCACACAGTGAACTAAGTTTTTTACTGTGGCAACTTTATTACAGCTAGAAACACAAATGAGGCCAAGAAGGCCTACTGATAACTTAACCATTAAATAATTTTTTAAAAGAAGGTTAAAGGAGAAGCTTTTATTCATCAACACAGAGCCTAACACATTGTTATATTGCAAGGCAGAATAAAGCTACAAAATAAAAGTAACAGAATGATAGAGAGAGCAAGACTATAGCTCTAGATAAAGAATTCAACAAGTCAAACTCTGAAACAGGCACTCAGCTCAAGTGGCCTAAACCTAGACAAGGGTTACCCCTGCCCCACCCCCATTTATGCCCCCAAAGTAGTAAAAAGGAAATGTCACAAGCTCACAATTGTTTGGTTCAACCAATTTTAACAAAGGAAAACAAATGAACCAAGAAATACTTGAGGGGGTGCCTCAAGATATGCAATCAGTAGGGGGAGAATCTCTGTTTCTCGCCTTTCAGTTTGTTAGTTACACATGGCACAGCAGAGGTGGTGGTGGTGGTAGCTGAAGCCCCGGTACCCTTAGCAGCAGACACAACATTTAGAGCCAGGAGAGGGATGGGTTTCATGCCAAGCAGACTGGAGACACAAGGGGCGGTCGGAAGAGGGTTGGGGAGGCTGGAGGGTGCGTCGGAGGTCCCCGCTGTGGCGAGCGAGGGGGTGGTGGTGGAGGAGGAAGAAGAAGAAGAAGGGGTGGAGGGTTGAGAGAGGTTGATGCTGAGGTGGTCAGGGATCGTGACGGAGGCTGCCTGGGAGGAGGGTTTAGCGTTTTCTAAACTGTAACAGAGGAAAAAAGGAACAAAAAAAAAAAGGGTGGGTGGAAGGGAAAACCACAAAAGGGAAAAAAGTACAGGACAAAACCGCTTCAGTTATCAGTAAGTGCCTCTGGTTGCCAATTAAGAAAACTTAATACCAACTTGTGACAAGCTGTCTCTCTGTGCCCCCACCCTCTAAAAGTGTATACTCTGCCACTTTCCATTCCACAATTTATTTAAACCTGCTACAATGAAGAAAATGGCTTAAGGAGGACATCACAAGAGTACATATTCCCATCTATCTGACACACTGAGCCCACCTAAAGTCAGAAAGTAATGATTATAGAAGAGTACCCATCAATTTCCAAACAATGAAGATACATATTTCATCCAAATGTCCATTACCCATTCTAATCTAATGGAAAAATCAACCCACCTTTAGTGTTAATCGGTAAATTTTTGTTTTCCCTATAGTTAATACCAAAGGTTTGCTTTCAAGTCCACACCAAACAAACCAATATATTAAGATGATGTGGCTCAAGGGATTGAGCTCCCACCTCCCACATGGGAGGAGGTCCGGGGTTTGGCTCCCGGAGCCTCCTGAGGAGAAAAACAAAAAACACAACAACAACAAAAAAAACAACAAGCAAAACAGAGGAAGAAGTTGATGCAGCTCAGTGGCTGAGCGCTAGCTTCCCACATACAAGGTCTTTCCTGGGTTCATTCCCTGGCCCCCGGTACCTCCAAAAAAAAAAAAAAAGGGGGTGGGGTGGGGGAAGGAAATGGACAGGAGTCCAAAGTCCAAAGTAGATCACTAACTAAACTTCAAGGAATGCTGAGAATAAAAGTATAGATAAGAACTCCAGAAGCTTCATTCTGAAGGGGGAGGTCAACAAAAGACTGTTTTTGACCGACCATACTTCCAATACAGACCTTAGAATTGTACAGAGTAACTCAAGAACTGCTGAAAAATTCCACATTTAAAACACAAACAAAAATGCTGCTTCTACTCCCAAAATAAGCTTCAAATGAAGTAACGTCTTTCACCTCCTAAACGCCTGCACGTTTCTATATGCTGAAGTCTGTCTTGACTACTACACAAAGCTGGCTCTTTCTCTTAAAATTCCATTTTGTTTATGTCCAGGAACAGCTGCAATCCATAAAGGATAAAATACAGAAAGACCTAGACTGCTATCGTGAGAGTCAGAAATACAGCAGAAATGCCCAGAGTCCACTACTGAAGCAGAGAAATCCTTCTTGACTAGTATTAATGTTAAAAACTGTTTGACATGTGCATTTAAACTGGACAATCCTTGCTTTTGTATTAAATGAAGCTTTAAAACAAGTCTGACTCAAATCCATAGCTTGGACAGGGTCATTAAATAGGATGGTTCTGAGAGAAGTGACTATAGGTCAGGAAACTGAGGTGGGGAAGGAGTCCTGTTTCCTTACAATGTAGCCACTTTCCAGGCAAGCAGGTCACATCTGAACACTGTCTGACCATATTTAGGGCAAAAACCAAGCAGAGGAAATCAATTTCTAGCTTCCAAGAACATGAGTCTTGCCATTTAACACACATCCCCCCACATATATCCAATTATAAACAAGAAAACCTTGGCAAACAGCCTCAGTACAAAGCTTACTACCATTTCACTCTGACATTAAAGACTTGATGTGCTTGGTGGCTGAACAAGAAAGCAGATGTACCCACAGCAGTCTCTGCTACCCAGTGCATCTCAAGTTAAGAAAAGAAACACTACTGGGATACTGAAAAGTTCATAACTAGGGATAAAAGACCATGGAATAAATACATGGCCAGAACAATCTTGACAAAAGACTTCACATTTATGAATTCCTTTCCCTTGGACAAGACTCAGGAACTCAAAACTTTTTTGCCCAACAAAGACCAAATCCTTAGAATAGAGGTTAATGACAACTTCCCATAAAAGAGATGGCTAAGCACCTTGAGAAATGGGCTAACACTAGCTTAAAATGTTTAGTGAAACAATTATGTGACTTAATTATATGAGCTGAGAACAAGAAATATAAATGCCCTGGTTCAAGCAATCGAATTCATGGATGCCCATTAAGACAGTCCTACTACAATCTCAAGTGCATTAACATTAGTTAAGTTTGGGTAAAGTAAATAAAACCTCAGTAGTTTTAAGGGATGCGATGGGGGAAAAGAAAGAAAATACCCTTGGCATTTCTGAAACACTGCAACATGTGCCTCCCTTTCCCCCAATATCTGAACATTTACAATTTGAGAAAAATGGATTTTCAGAGTAAATAATGGTTATATCCAAAAAATACATTACTTCATTATCCTTATTTCAATGGAGGATGTTTTGGATCCCAAATCAACGAAAGAAATATTGTCCTATGAGACATGTACAGCTAGAGACCCACATTCCCTCAATTAGTCTGGGTGGGTCTTACCAGATTATGGTCCTAAATGTGCAAGACATGCTCCACCCTTTCCACTCCCCAAACTTTTTCTGCACCCTCCACCCACTCTACCTACCAAGTAATCCCACATATACTAATACATTATTTTTCCCCAAACACATGAAATTATGCTATCACCAGTAAGGAAAAAGGTAGAGTAGAGGACCCTTACCTGACATTGATTAGATACTGAGCCAGACTAATGCTGGCAGCAGATCCAGTGATGGTAACCTGCCTATCAGTAGATCCTTCCACTGGGTTCGCAATTTTGATCTGCGCCCCAGACATCTGACGGATCTCATTGATTTTGGCGCCTTGACGCCCGATTATGCAGCCAATCAACTTAGAGGAGAAAAAAACAAGGCACACTAATTAAGAAGAGTTGCACGGCTAGATCCAAGAATTCCACCCCATTTCTTCCTAGTTCCCTCCACATTCTATAGCTTGAGTCCAAGAAACAAGGACAATGGAGACTACTACTTTCATCCTACAGTTCACATGGTAAGAACACTAGCTGTACATCCCACCCCTAACTCCTGCCCATTGTTCTGTCTGACCACTAGAGGTCAGAACCAACTCCAAGCTGACTGACTCCTCTTTCCTGAAAACAAGATGCCCTCTTCTCAGAGCACCAAGCCCAATGACAGAAAAAAGCAGAGCCAAGATGATGCTAATCCTAGTAAGATGGCTAGGAATAGATAAAGGCAACTTCAGTTTTTGGCAGCAAGACCTTTAAATGCAATCTGCCATGATTACCACCTTTCTCTATTGACAAGAATTCTGGCTACTTTCTAGTTTTCACCTTGGGAAAATTTTTTTTAAAACTGGTCTACATCTACACTGTCCAACAATACAGACAATAACTAAATATGGCTACTAAGCACCTGAAATTTGACTACTGAGACTGAGGCACTGAATTATCTTTCATTTAAATAGTCACATGCTGCTAACGACTACCCTACTGAATTGCACATTCAAGGACCACTGCACCCAGTGCTTTATTAAATAAAGGGCTTCAGATTCTATCAAAACCTTCCCATTTTCTTTCCCTAGGGCTTAGGAGTGCCAAGACATGGCTAAAATAACATTCTTTTAAACTAATTCTCCCACACAACCAAACTAAACTTACATCATTTGGAATGGTGAGTTCATGAGAAGTAGTCTGAGCAGATGCATCCAAACCTGCTAAAAGACAGAAGAGAGCAAGAAAGTTCAATGCACAGCATACTAAACCCCACTGACTTGCACATTAACCTATGAGAGGGAAACAAACTTGAAACCCAGCATTGGCTGTTGGGATTCATCACTAACTTGGAAGCCTCCAAGGAGGAAAGAAATAATGCTGGAAAAGGTTCTTCTGTACACTCCCTCCAAGATCTGATTTCATGCCATTTCCTGCAAAGCCCAGCCTATTAGGGGTGAGGGATGGAAGCAAAGGGCAAGGGAGGACAGTATTCTCAAACAGGACCAGAATTTAATCATCAAGTCCTCTACACTTGGAAGCCTTTGCTTAGATTACCCTGCTGTTTTGTTCCAATTTTATCTCACCTGATGCTCAATAGCACCAGTGCCAATATCATGCCTGCTACTGGGTACCATGAACATTTGGCACACATGCAGACTTGCTTTAAATATACCTGTATCAGATTAACACCTCCCACCCCTATCCTTCTAACCTAGACTTGAAGGTCAGATAGAATGAAATGGCAGTCAGGTGAGGGGAGTTCATTTGCCCAGATTCATTCCCTGTCAAACATTTGTTCTGGTGTTTATTTTGCTTTCCAAAGAAAAAGAAAAAAAAAATCCCATCAGCAAAACACCCATACCCATCTATGACACCTGGACTGGACCAGGGCAGCTGGCTAATCCTCAAGCCTAGTCCTGCCTCTCAGCTGTGTCTGCTGGTCTCAACACTTTCAGAAGATTGGCCAGATCCATGAAGGGACCCTTGGGGGCACTAGGCCACCCCTTTGCTCTCTCAGCTCCTCTCTGCCATGTGCATGTTGCTGGTATGGTTCATGGGCAGTGAAACAAGACTCCCACCAGTTAATTAATATAACAGTAGAATACTACAGATTTTTTTTTTTAATCATTACCCCAATAGCCTTTCACCTCTGGAGAGCTGGATTCAATGCCTGTTAAGATACAAGTGAAAATGAGTTTGGTGGTCTCATCCTAACCCTATCGGACAAGTTATTCCTTATACAGAAAAAAACAAAACCCAAAAAAATAAAAAACCCAGAAACAAAATGAAACAAAACAAAAAACCCAAAATAAAAAAAAATTAAAACACTACACAATCTGGTATAAATGGACTGTCTCTACCCAGGTCTGTGAATAGGTGGTGGAGAGAAAGGGGGTGCCAATCAGATCAAGGGGAGCAGCAGTCAGGATGAGTTAGAAGAAATATCAGCCTACCCTTTGCCTGACAAGCATCCCCAGACCTCACCCCAAACCTTCCTTTTTCTTTTAGAGTAACTCACCCCAAAATGAAAACCACGATAACAAACACATTACCTCCTTGGGTTTAGGCATAGTAGATTCAGCAAGTTTAAACCAGCAGGATGCTGGATAATGAAGTTTTATTTTTAACAGAAGTCAAGCTGAGACCTTGGGGCTGGCCTCTGACTTGTACTACACCTACAGAAATAAACACTGACATATCCATACCACTGAATCCAGTGTTGCCGTGTGTCATAGGAAAATGAGACTGTTGCATCGCCAACTGGTGCAGCTTGGTCAACTGCAAGGAGGAAATAAGAGAGATTGGCATTAGGAAAGTAACAGTGCCAGGGCTCAAGCACATTCAAATTTGAAAATGCAGAGCTCCTGATTCCCAAAGTTGACTCTACTCCTCAAATTCAACCGAGAAGTAGCAAGGGGCTTAAATCATAATCATGGGGATGGGCAAACTATGAAGGATAAGGGTTATAAACAGGAAGGGTATCAGTACAAGAGAATGAATGCACCTTGGGCATGTGAAAGCAACAGCACCCGCCCAACAACCATCCCCTTGTGGGCTGTTTAATGAAGGTGTTTGCAGCCATTGCAACAGTTGCCCCAGGGACAAGCAGACAGGCTAGGTAAACAAACTGTGTGCAGTGGTGCTAGGGAACACACACCATGCAGGGTTCATCAATACTGGGAAAAAGGAAGGAGATTAGGGAGCAGGGAGACTGCAAGGAAGAGAAATTAAGAAACCAAAGTGGGTTTAACAACCCTCCCCCCAACACCACTGACTCCCACAGCTGTTTTCCTTCATCTATATAAACTGTCCTGGCTGCTAAAAAAATCCCTCCTTCAGGTCTACTTCCCCTTCCTGAGGCCTACCACTAACCAAAAGTCAAACTCAACTTCCCAAGTCTAATGCTCAGCACCTGAAAGGATTAGTAAAGGTAAAAGAAAAGTGCAGAAAGAAATGCCCTGAAAACGAAGTCTGAATACCAGCACTTTTGATAGCTTTTACCGGCAAGGTTTTGTTTTCCCAGTTAAATTCTAAAATGTTCAGTTTCCTATGAAATAAGTCCCTTCTCCACCCTCCAAATGCTTTTTAAATTGTCACCTCAGATTGAGGAATACCCAAGGGTAAACCCAACCTCCCACTACCACCCTCCCCCAAACAAAGAGGTCTCCATGCAGGGAAGCACAGTCACAGGATATTTAAACTGTGCCCTGAAAGAAGTGACAGTACACCACATATAACACTTTTCTTAACAGAGTGATCTGAAACATGGGGAAAGAAGAAACTAATATCTGCTGAGTTGTAATCTTACAGGCGTTAAATACCAGAAGGAAATTAAGGTGCAACTATGCCCCCTGATCAAAGATTATTTAAGGGTCAAAAACGAGCGCACCTTTTGAGACAAACAATACTGCTAATATTTTAAGACTAAACTCACTTCTGGCTAGTAGGGAGAAAGGAGCAAGACAGTTTGGGATGGGAAAGGGAACTTTTAAAAATAGAAGTGAAAAACAAAACTTACATCTGGCTGTGGAATGGCATACTGTCCTTGAATGGTATAAGCCTACAAAAGGAGGAAAACAGTTCCTATTAAAAACCAATCACGGACAGCCACGGGGGGGGGGGGGGGGAAGGGCGGGGCAAGCGGAGAGAGCAAGATTTCAACTAGCCAGGAAGCCAGAGTTGAACTAGAGAACGGACAAGGCCAGTGATTTTAACAGCAGACGGTATCTTGCAATACAGTCAGACTCAAATTGGCCTTCTTAGAACTTTATTCCAGGGAGCCTATAAAAGGGATCCAAGTTCCAAGTAATCAAAGGCAAAGGATACATGTTTCTTAATGAAAATATGGTGGATAGTAGAATTAAACAACACCTCGACTAACCAAGCCCTCATCTTCCTCCCTGTATACAAGATCTCTTCCCTCACCACCCCTAACCCTTCCCGTGCCAATCATGTGATGTGAATTGGCTTTTTTCTGCATAAACCTACATGGCATGTTTTGAAACACTTCCCTTTTTCTAGACTGTCTCTACATCTGCCTCAAGAACTTAAGTGCACTGAAAGCTAGCTAGATCCCTAGAAGCTAACCACAGGAATATAAAATCCTGCCTTCTCCCACCTCCCCTCCACAAAAGGCACTTGCAGCTCCCACTATGCCCTCCTCCCCCCACACCATAACCTCCCAGAAGATAGCTGGGTCTTCAGGGAAATGGGATTGAGGGACAGGAGAAAAGGAAAAGGGAATAGGAAGGAAGGGGAAGGAAGGAGTGGCTGATTAACAGGATGTGAAGCTTCTCACATCACAGTGGCCAGTACCCCAAAAGTGTACCCAGGTTGAGGGTGGGAAGAAGGTGAAAATGGGGCGGGAGGAATGGGAAAGGGGGAAGAGGGGTTGAACCAAGGGGGAAAAAAAAAAAAAAAAAAAAAGTGTTACCATCTGGTGGTGGGCTACGCGGCCTGTGTGAAATGAGGTGGGGGGGTCAGTCCAGGTCCCCGTGGACAGGTGGTGTCCACAGCACAAAAATCACCAGCGCCACTGGCCCCCCGCGTGTTGGCAGTCTCGGCTGAGGCGGAAGGATTGAGTGAGCCTTGGAGACTGAACATCCCCCTCTCACCTCTAGAGGTGGTCCCTCCAGGTCAGGGTTGAGGCACATGGACGGGGTGGTGTGGGGAAAGCTCGCACTGTCGCTGCCTGTGCTGTACCTGTCCTGTGGATAAATAGAGGATTTCAGTCTCCAGGGCTGTCAATCCGGCACCTTGTCACCAGCATGAAATTCACACAAAAAAAGTTTTTATTTTTTTTTTTCCTTTTTTCATTAAAAAGGAGCTCACGACACAATTTGAAACGAGCTGCAATCAGTGAATAAAAAAAAAAAAAGTTACCTACTGGCAGATTTCACACTGCACAATTGGGCTATTTTCAGTAAGAATGAATGGGTGGGGTACCAGAGCTGATGCCAGCTCCCGGCCAGTGTGGGAGTAAGTTGAACTCCTACAGAGCCCACTTTGTCACAAAGGAACAAAAGACACAGGTCCATCTGTGGACACTGCAAGGATTGGTCAATTTAAAAAGACCTGTGGGAATGATCCATGGCAGGGCCACTCATGGAAGAAACTGCAAGCTTTTAGAGGATGTCCACTGAATAAAGGGCAGGAAGGGAAGGGAAGCCAAGAGGTAGAAAGGGAAGGAGGAAGGGGAAGGGAAGAAAAGGAAGGGAACTGAAGCCAAGAACTGTAAACAGAGGATTTCTGCCACACAAGCATGGAACTCCTTTGCAATCCCCCAAATGAGAGTGGAAGAATCCAAAACAGCAGGAACCTAGAGTTCCTAGGGAGAAGGGAAAACTCCTAAGGCTAACCCACCTGCCTACACTGACTCTGGGTCTTTGCACCTATGCTTCCAGACTGAAAGCCCTTTAACCAAACCAGTTTGTCCAAGCTTAGTACCAAAATCAAGCACACTGGCTTAGTAACTTGATTAACAACTTCATGTGAAAGCTCCCAGAACTTTGTTTCCCAAAACTTGTTCAGCTTTATGCTAACTCAATAGAAGATAAATGAGATGGACATCAAATTTATGCTTCCTCTATAAATGGCTCCCAGACCAATTGTAGGTTGAGATGGAACAAGTTGAATAAATATGCTTTTAACAAGCCAGCCCCAAGTGGGAAAGGCACTCACAATACACTCATCTAGGTAGCCAACAAAATAGCTACTCTTTCAACCTGAACCCCAATATTTTTAAAAACTGACCTACCTACTACTGCTCAAATACCAACAAAATGTAAAACTACAATAGTGCTGATCAATGCTCTTGTCATAATCTGACTTAGAATAAACCACATGCCAAAGAACTCGTTTAGGTTGGTGAAGGAATAACAGCCACAGGGGGTGCTTTGGTGCTGGTACTCTAACACCAAAGATCACAGCACCACAGCCCAACATGCTCTGCCCCTTTTCTTGCACACTGAAACCTTGATCCTGCTTGCTTAAATTATGCCATGAGGATTCAAACCAGTGTTCCGATGGTAACAGCTTGAGGGACAATACACTGGAGTTTAGGAGCAAAAGGGTAGGAGTAGGGGAGGTGAGGTGGGGGGAAGGGGAAGTTTGTAGGACACTCAGGTTCAAGATCCCCAATTCTGAGAACCATCCAGAATCTCCTTCAGAGGTCCGTCTCTTTGCTAACTTTAGTGAGACCCCTAAAGATCACCCCACAAAAGCACGGATGGAGTAGGGGTGGGGAGTAGTGACACCAAGAAAATTTAACCCTTCCTTCTAACCCAACCCACCTTAATTACCAAATACAAATTACCTCTTTGAGTGCCTACAAAACTTCCATTGCCTGCTAATATTAAACAAGGGCATGGCATTCATAGCTTTCTCCAGTACAAAAATAAATAAATAAAACTAAAAGCAGGTCAAACTATGGCCAGAGTACAGATTTCAGCAAGCATGCAGAGTGGCCTGGTGTGCTGCTGGCAAAGTTGACATTTCAAATATAATCCTTGATCATTATTGCCCACCAATAAGAATTTTCTTACCTGACCACCTGCAAAGATGACCGGAGAACTGGACGGCTTGGGCCGGTACGGGATGGTCACGCCCTTCGGGGGGGACTGGGAGAGAGTCAGAGGGGAAAAAAACAAAAAGAGATAAGGTTTCAAAGCTGCTTCAGCTGTGTGGCTTAAGCTCACACAGGTCATTTAAATTAAAAAATTGTGTATTATTTCCACCCCCTCACCTACCAATGTTATGTCTCTGGCTAGACCTAGTCTCAAAACAACTGCAGAATTGGTTTGCCTTTAAAGCAGAAAGATAGTCCTTGGTCTACACAGCTCACACTAATTCATATCAAGCAGATGCTGACCCTGAAATAAGCTTAGGCATTATTTCCAAGTTTTAAAAATAAATCTAATCAACACTGAAATGTCTCTGCGTGTATACACACACACACACACACACACACACTTTAGCTTGTAATTTTCAGGATCTCAAATTTTGGCCTGAATAGGCAATAAAACCAAGACAGGAAATAAAGGACTAAAACGTCACGCCACACCTGGGATGACAGTCACTGACCATCAATAGTTCAAAACCCTAATGAAGCTTTTTGTGAACTCTACTTGAAAATACTACTTTGCTTTCTCACCCAACATGGGACCCACCCTAATGTGGTAACTCCAAAGAGGTTTAATTTCCCTTAATTCTATTTTAAGAGTAACATATTATCAGGACCTCACATAAGTTATCCAGAATCACGGTTTCAATTGTATAGAGCTGCCAGTTTGAAATACTGCCTCAAAGTACCGAAAATCCAAACAATTTGTCAGAATTCCATATACCCAAAAAGGTTATAAACCAAAAGCAACTTAATTTAGCTTCTCAGAATCTCAGATACACCATTAGTCCACTCGTCTAACTAGTGAATCTTACCCTATTAAGCTTGCTAGAATGGCTGTGGACCAAAAGACTACCACTGCTCAGCAGTTGCTATTTTTGTGGAGACTATGCTAAGTCAAAGCTTGGAGAAGCAAAATATGAACTCAGGGAACCTCTTCCCCACCCCCATTGAAGGCTTCTAACAGCTTCACCTAATTCTAGTCTTACTAAATATAGATCAGTCCCTTTCTCCAGATCTGCCCCACCCCCCATACTCAGCATGAGCCTGAGGGCTTACCTCCAACATGACCACGCAGATCTGTTTGACACACTCAATGATGGATTGCGGAATGCCAGCGATAGTGATGGCCCGCTCGGTTGAGTTGGGGAGCATATCCCCTGCCACCTGGACCTGAGCCCCTGTACTCTTCAGATAAAAAGAAATTCAAAATCAGAGAAAAATAGCTCATTCTCTTCTAATTCCTCACAGTTGCAATTTTAGAATCTAAAGTTCTCCCCCTTTTGTCCTTCCTCTTCCCACTTTTCCATTATTCCAGATTGATAAGACAGAACTATTTCACCAGAATTAAAAATAAGTTAAGCTCTAAGAGCCAAGAATAAGACTGGATAACAGCCTAAATATAACCTGATCTCAAGAAAACAGTCCTTCTAGATAGTTTCATCTGAGCTAATGATAGTTTCATGAACTACCAAACAAAACCCCTACAAATATCACCCACCTTTCATTCTTTTTTTTTTTTTGGTAAGATTTTTATTTATTTATTCATTTATCGCCCCCCCCCCCCTGCTGCCTGTGCTCGCTGGGTCAGCCAACCATGCCGTGAGGGCGGGCCCACCCTCACCAGGAGGCCCCGGGAACCGAACCCGGGGCCCCCCATATGGCAAACGGGAGCCCTACTGATTGAGCCACAGCCACTTCCCCACCTTTCAATCTTTTTTTTTTTTTTTTAAAGATTTTATTTATTTATTCATTTATCCCCCCCCCCTTGCTGCTTGTGCTCGCTGGGTCAGCTAACCACGCCGTGCGGGCGGCCCCGCCTTCACCAGGAGGCCCCGGGAATCGAACCCGGGGCCTCCCATATGGTAAACGGGAGCCCCACTGATTGAGCCACAGCCGCTTCCCAACCTTTCAATCTTATAACCAACAAATATTTCTATCAACCACCATTTCAGGTGCTTGGAATACACAAATGAAGTCAAGATTCTTGCCTTTGGTATATATGGATAGGCTCCCAGAAACTCAAAACTAGTTTTCCTTTAGGAGCCATTAAAGTGCCATTCTAACACCTAATTAATTCAATAACCTCTGAATACAACTAATAGCTGCCATAATTCAACATAACTTCCGTAATTTATAAGTAGTATTACAACTACACTCCAATAATTCTTCCAATTTTCCTCTTGCTATTTAATGGTCAAAAAAATTACTGTTATTATATATCAGACTGTATTCTCCTTAACCATGCAAAAAATTATGTAGCCCCATGAAAGAGGTGCCAAATTATTATAAAATGGAAACAAGCCATATATGCAACAGTTGAAAATTCTGAGTAACTTCTTCACATTCTGAATTAGTATGGTTAAGATGTCATATTGAGTGAAATAAGCCAGCCAGGTAATCTGTATTGTAGTTTCTGACTTCATGAATTTGCTTATTCTAATTGTCATGTCAGTGAGATACAATATTTGTCTTTCTGTGGCTGGGGGAAGGGTGTGGGAATGGGGAGTTAATGCTTAATGGGTCCAGTTTCTGTTTAGGGTGATGGAAAAGTATTGGCATTGCATGTTGATGATGGGAGAACAATGTGAATGTAATTAACACCACTGAATTACACCAATGAATATAGTTAACAAGGGAAAATGACAGATTACATGTGTTACTAGAATAAAAGTTAGGAGGAAAAAAACAAAAACAAAACACCCAACACAGCACTGTAAAAGTCTGACATATAAACCATAGACTACAGTTAATAGTGTAATTTTAATAATACTGTTTCATCAATTTTAACCAAGGTGCCATACACCACATTAATGCAAAGTGTTAATAATAGGCAAAACTGTGAACGTGGGGGTATATAAGAACTCTATCTTCTGCAGGATTTTCCTATAATCCTACAATTTATCTAATAAAAAATTAAAAACAGTCAATTTTAAAAATATATCAATTTTAATCTCTCAAATTTTATAATAACTTTATTCCCAGTACATCAGAATTGAATCCTCTAGGACTGTTACTTTAATAAAAATTTTCATCTCATCAAATGCAAACCTATCTTAGCCACACTCAGCACTAATAGAACAAACCACATTTAGAACGGCTGATGTTTCTAAAAGAAGCACAAAATTTACCAACCTCTCGTATTTCCTTGATCTTACAACCACCTTTTCCAATGAGAGAGCCACACTGACTAGCAGGGACCACCAGCCTCAGGGTGACTGGGGGTCTACTGGCAGCTGTGCTATTAGTCATAGAGCTGCTGATGTCCTACAGAAAGGAAAAAGAATTAGAACACCAGAAGGATGTACAAGTTAAACAAGCTCTCCAGAAACCCACAACTATCATAAAACACAAACACCCATGTCATGCCACAACCCACCAACAAAACTTCAAATATTAACCCCCATATATTTCTGAAGTGAAAATATAAACTACTGCAAACTTCCTAATAATTAGCCCCAAATATATTTTCCTTCATCTTGGGGAGTCGGTTTTGTGTCTTAGTAGAGAAAGAAGCTATGATGTGGAATTTATAGTTAACCGGACAAAGGTAAACAAAAGTTTAAGCCAAATATTAACAGAAAAATAAAAATAATGCAAGCCCAGATTCAAGCCACCAATTCTGTCCTCTGCTGAGGGTGTTAGAAAACAGGAAAGATGGAGTACTCTATATCATTTAAGTTTTTGGAAATATTAGCATTGAATGAAACTGAGGCTCAGAGTACTTCTCCCTATCACATCAAAAAAGGGGTCAAATTTAATTTTATTAGCTCCAAAGGCCAGTCTTTCCCATTGATGCTACATCAGTTAAGTTCAGTCTTCTGGAATGGTTTTAAACATCACTTCTCAGCCTCATCTCTATAGAGACCTGGGAATTGCTGAAGCATAAGCCCCTGAAGTAGAAAACGCGTTTTTTGGTTAAATAATGTTTTTTAAGCCATAAGCTCTGGACAAGCACGGTCCTGCGGGTTAAGAGAGCATTTCTGATCTTTGCAGGGATAAGATTTCAGGCACTATTAAGTATCCAAACACCAACCAACCAAGCTGCAGCCAGAAGCTGCCTGTGGTGTCAACTGCACAATTAACTGCATCACTGCAAAAGGAGGAAAGGGCTAGAGACTAAACCTAGGACAATGCTTGATGTTCAGCCTCTGAAGGAGGTTGCTTGGTCAGACAAAAAAAAAAAATCCCTTCTGCCAAAAATCTCTGGTATAGACCTTTTGCTTCTGGTAACCCAGAAAACATCCCCTCCTCCCATTATAGTTCTGACAAATTATCAGTGTGATTTCTAAAAATAACAGCATCCAGGACTGAAGGATATCTTCATCTATAGAGTATACTGGTGTTCAGCAGGGCCCCTAAAAAAGCACATTAACTTTGCTCATTCAACTGCATTAAGAGGCATAAAGTTGACCAAAGCAGCAGTGTCATACCCTCAAAACTGTTGGTCAAGAAATAAAACATGCCAAAAAGATGTCAAGTACCTTATTTATTACAAATGGGCAAATTTGGGGGGATGTTGGACAGTAAAGAAACCATCTATAGATTTTTAGGATCTAGTTTTAAAAGCTCCTGTGAGAAGGCAGGATGAAAACCCCTTAGAAAATAACTAAGCTATCTAGAAACACTATGAAAGGAAGAATAAGTAGGTGGGGGGAACAGAGGACAACAAACCTCTTCCAGTTTGTCAATGATCATAGCAAAGGCTTTAAAGATGGCATTAGTGGGTCCAGCCAAAGTGATGATTCTCTCAGGACAATTCCCTTCTGAAATGTTGATACGTGCACCACTCTGGTAAGAGAGCAAAAAGAAATTAAACAGACAAAATATTTGAGTATATGTAGGAGGTATCTAAAGCCCATCCTAAATAAACACGGACAATGGCCTGGGTACATGACATGATCTACGTACAAGGCAAAATCACTATCATCTCAAAACACCAATCAGTGTCTGTTTTCAAACTTAGCTTAGATCAGTTGTCTTAAGTCTTGAATGAATTCTGAGACTTGCCAAACTATATTTCCCAGCATACCATTACCAAAAAAAAAAAAAAAAAAGTCTGAAAATACCTACTTCTCCTATTGTGAACAAATCCCCACAACCTCTCATTAAACAGAATTTTTGCTTTTGTCTTAAAAGGTTAATTTAACAAAAATAACAATCCCAAAGCCCCTCCAAAACTTACTTCCTCGCGCATCTTCTTAACTGATTCTCCTTTCTGTAAGAGAAAGAAAAGTCAAGAGTGAGTTCCAACTGCTATTTCAACCCAGACTATCTAAACTGTAATTACAGTTGAAGTGAAACTGTATTACCTTCCCGATGATACTGCCAACTTCCTGCAATGTAGAAAATTAGTGTCAACCGTGTTAATTATCATTAACAGGAATTTATAACTGTACAGCTAGTCAACTGCTATCTATGCTAATTACAACAAACCATGGGAAAGATTTTAAGACTTATGAGGGGGTCAGGAGCTTATTCTTTTCTGTGCTCGGAATTAGGAAGTGAAGCTATCAAAGAATTGTGAAGAAATAATGACGCACAAGTAATTAAATGCTACATTTGTGTTTAATATAAACTTTTATACCAAATGTATCTTCCCCTCTCTGGGTTTCCCAAGATCTTTTCCCTAGTGGGAATGTATCTCAACCCATAGAAACCTCCATGAAAAAATCTTTCCATCCAGTTATCAAATAGTCTTTGGTTCTGTCCTCTAGTTAAGCCTTTCCTGCTCAGTGGAGCTTCCTAGTAAAGTATGCCCCTTTTCCAACTACACTCAGCTAGGGAAGAATGCTAAAGCCAGACATCCCACAGTGTTAATCTGATGAGCTCCAAGATGCATGCCCTCTCTTCCTGGCCCCTCCCCTAGCAGTTACTATGACCCAATTTTCCAAGCTGCTGCATACCTTTCCATGCATAAGTAGCCGGATGGTGAGAGTGACATTTAATCCACCTTCAATCACACCGGTGTCCATGTCGAGCAGTGTTCTGGGGAGCTGGACTTTGAGTGGTCAAGTCTTTGGTCACTGGTGGGGATGAAAGCCAAAAACGGAAATGTACACATGTCCAAAATCAGAAGGGGAAAAAAGAGAAGAAAGACTCCCCAGGTTATCTTCCCATTATCACTATTCTGTAATTGAACACTTTTCTTTAAATGACAACAGGTTTGTAGATACCTAACACAACTACATTTGTATCTCAGGTTTTATTTGCATATAGAAGGCAGTTTTCCAATGCGCTCTTGTTAGTGGTAGGGTTTCGCTCTTTGGATGAGAAAGGTTCCTTCAACTGCCAACAGTTCTAAGGAAACTGCTGAATGAGCACCAGTTGTCCTCTAGCAGAAAAAGCCTAAACAGGATGGAGAGACACCTGGAAATCATAAGGGCAAACTAACCAACTACAGTAAGAGCAAATGACCTCTTGTTTCCCTGTTAGGTAGCAGTTCAGGTGAAAAGCTAGAGAACATATGTAAATTTTTAGCAATTTCTAGATAAAGTAATTGAGATGTAACTCATATCACAAATTACAGCTGTTGAAGGATGATACTAAATGATTTTTAAAAGATTTAAACCAACAAGCTCACTGAAAAAGGCATTATTCGAGATAATGCTGGAGTTTTATATTACCCTTTGGAAAATGACTCAAACAATGTATTAAATACAATCTTTCTCCCTCCTAATCCAACTTGACTGTTACTCAAATTTGAGAAATTTTCCTTGCTTCTCATTATTAATCTTTATTACCTGTCTTTACTGAATCTTCTTCCAAAGAAAACAAAGCTGGCATTGCTAAAAATTTATTTTGCAATTGTTTTAAGCAATAGTAATGTGCCTTTCCTATCCAGCAGGGCTCCTTCCCCACTGATCCTCTGAACCAAACAATGTTCCTAACATTTCTGCTTTGAAATAACTGGTTATATGCGAAAGAGAGAATTTTTAGATACACTTCCACCTCATGATCTAGCCATGTTTCTTGGATGACATTTTAGGTACTCACCCATTTAATGCAGATGACCCCCCTTCCTAGTTTTCCCCTTCACTAAACCAGCCACCTTTTTATTTTGAACCTTAGCCTAACTCAAAGACCCATAATCTAAATATTTAAAATGTGTTTAAGTAGCTGCCACACCAATTAGTATATGGGAAAATGCCCCCCATTGATTATATAAAAAAAGATGAGCCTTTCATCCCTGAAGCACCTCATTTCCACATTTTCAGAATATACTTGCTGGCAAAACCCCAGAATTTGATACTTTTGACTCATGGAAAACCAGTACTGCTTGGTGGGGGAGAGTTAGGACTTTTTTTTTTTTTTTAATGAAATATGGTTAAAAAATCTAGCGGTTCAATTCCTTATCCCTATTCCAATATGATGGCAAGCACTTTCCAAATAACACAATTATGCAGCTCGAAAAGGGAATATAATTAAAAACTTATTTTGAAGCCCCTTTTCTCTGTTAAGGCACAAAAACTCATTTCTAACTCCAAAACATCCAAGTAATCCAAGAAATACCTGCCATATTTAGTCTCCCGACTAGGTTAACGCAAGCATACCCGATCCCAACAATACAACTGTTAATCCTGCAGTCCATTACCCCTTCTATAAATAGCTCGGTCTGGGTCTATAACTGCAGGCATTTTGTAATTTCAAAATTCGTTACCCCGCGAGAACGTCCCGAATATCTCGGTAACTGAGAGCCCGTCTACCCTGTCTTTAACTCCGCAGTCCCCATTCCCCTCGACCATCTAGGCATTTTCCACTTAAAAAAAAAAAAAAAAAAAAAATCCCCCCCCCCTCCCCCACAAGAGACAGGAAAAAAATAAACGGTTCGGTCGGGGGGGGGCGCTGCGATCCAGGGGGAGGGGCCGGACTAGTAGCGCCTCCTCGTGTGGCTGCGCCAGCGCCTGACCCCCGCGGGGAGCCGTGCTCACCAGCCCAGCCAGCAAGCCGGCCATCGCCTCCCCCCACCCCCCTCAACCAACAAATCCACCGCCGCCCCCCCTACCGCGCGCGCGCCCTCCTTGACTCCTGCGCAGCCGCCACCGGGAAAAGGCGGGGGGGTGGGGGAGTAGGCCTAGCGCGAGGCCTACTAGGCCGCGCTGGAGCCAGGGCCTCGCGTGAATGGCCGGCCAGGCTGAGTGAGGGAGTAAGCGCTCACGCGGGACTACGCGAGGCCGAGGCTCGTGACGAGGACCGAAGCCCGCTATTAAAGACGGCAAGAGAAACAGGAGCTATAACCGGGGGTGGAGGGAGAGTTTTTAAGCTTACCTGCAGGCGCGAGGCGACTGTGGGGAAAAGGGGAGCGGGCGGGAAGGGGAAGGGCGGGAGGCCGGGGGCGGAACAATAGGGGCGGGCGGGAAGGCAAGGGGGGCCCCGCGGGCGGGCGGAGGAGGAAGGGGGGGTGGAGGAGGAGGAGGAGGAAGGGGGAAAGAGACCCCGGGGCGGGTGGAGGGCGGCGGAGGGCGGGCGGGCGGGCGGAGGGCGGGCGGGCGGGAGAGGGCGCAGGCTGCGGCTGCTCCGGCTGCTGCCTCTGCTGGTCTGGGAGGGGAACGGGGCGGAGCGGCCCGCTTTCAACCCCGCGCACCCTCCGACCCCGGAAGCGCTAACCGCCTCGGGGGCCGGCGAGGCGACTGCGTAGTCTCACCCTTCCCTACGCAATGGGAACGGCCTCCCAACAGCCTAGAGCGGCTCCATGGACAGCGTCGGTACCAGCGAGACAACGGTTGGTAGTGGATGGCGAGTTAATGATAGAGCGGTAGCGTAGGGTCGAGAGGGAAATTAGTGACCCCTAGTGGGCTTGTTGGGAAACCCAAGCGCAAGTGGCAAGCGCCATGGATGAAGAGAAGCTGAATGGTGGAGAGGGAATGAGAACAGATGGAAAAACCCCAGTAGTCCATAGTGATACTCAAAAAAAGAAAGGGGGAAAAATTTGCCACAATATAAGTTACCTAACTCCTTATTTTGAAAGTTGATAATTAAAAGGAAAGAATTAAGCATTTTCTTTCCCTTTTTTCGGAGGAACTTAAGTTTATCCGCAGATAAGGGAAATCTCTTTTTATAAAGAGTTCCAGCTAATAAATGGAGGAGGAATGAAAGAGAAAATTACCATCGGCAACCCAGAATGAAATTATTGATTTAGGTAAGGATCATCAATCATCAAAACATTAAGAGGTTGGTCATGTACCAAATATCACCCCACAGATTATTTGCAAATCACCATGAGAAAACATCTTTACAATTGAGAGATCTGGCGGTCACCACCTCACCCAAGTGATCAAACTTTGCATCACTAATAGTAGGACAAAATTTGATATTGTATGGTCCTTAAGATGAAAAAAAAAATGACACGGCATCATTTATTAATTATTCTTGCCAAAGGTATTTAATCTTAATCTAATCAAGCACTTAGGCCTAGTTTCCAATTCACAGGAACTATGGAGAGAACAGTTAAATACTACAAGGAAATTATCAGCAAACCCAGAATATGGGCTATTCTACAAGATGACTAGCCTCATCTCTTCAAAAACATGTTACGTCATATAAAAAAAAAATTTTTTTTTTAAGGCTTAATGACTAAATGTGTGGGTTCTGGTTTGAATAAACATATAGCTATATAAGATTTTAAGAGACTACTGAGGAAATTCAACCATGAATTGAATGTTAGGTAATATTGGGGAGTATTGTCGCTTTTCTTAAGTGTGATAATAGAATTGTGGCTCTGTAGGAGAAATGTTTTTTAGGAAGTGCACAATGAAATGTTTAAAAGGGTGAAGGGTCATGATGTCTGCAACAGACTTTCAAACAGTGTACGTAGGTATATCAATAAAGCAAATATGGCAAAATGTTAACAATTGTTGAGTCTAGTTGGTAGGTATATAGGTGTACTGTTCTTTAAACATTTTCTTTTTTTTTTTTTTTTACAATTTTCATTGTGAAAACTAGAAAAAGTCATGTAGAATGGTACTAGCAAAATTATTGAAACTAGATGATGGGAAGACAGGAATTCATTATACTACTTTCTCTACTCTTGTGTATATCTAGTATATTAAAAAGTTTTTTAAATACTAGAGAGGAGCACTGGCAGGGAGTAATACAAAATAAAGTGAAGGGAATTGAAAGAGGCAGCATATATGAGGTTATTATTGAACATTGTTCAAGTCCTTTGGGTATCTGTTCTGGCCTTGATATCAGCGAAATTTTATTGGGCAGCCCCAGTTCAGTGGAGTCTTTTGAAGGCAGACAGCTTCCTGAAGTGGAAAATAAGGCTTGGGAACTCCAGTGCCTTTCCTCCCATCTGCCAAGTGAGAGGGTGGGCAATAGGAACAATGGGAATAGAAATAAAAATAAGTCTGTCATTTGGCAGGGCAAGGTGCAGACCAATTACTGAAAGATAGGAAAGGAAGCAGGAAAATATTAGGACACCCAGAAAAAGGTAAACCAGGGAGCAGGCTTACTGTGAGGACTGGCCTGAAGATCAGTTCAGCCTCAAGATTTTGCTGCTAGGTTTTTTTTTTCTTTTCTTTTTTTTTTTTTTTGGGGGGGGGGGTGTTTTTGTTTGAGAAAATAAAGAGTTTATTGCATAGTTGACCAGCAAGGAGACCGGAGGCAAGCCTCAGATCAGTCTCGATCTGAGCCCTGGGACTCTGAAAGCCCAGGTGAACGTAAGTGGCTATCTATGAAATCATTTCTACCATGGTTCAAATTAAAAGTTAATAAAATATTCACTATAGGCAAAAGGACTCCCAAGTGTCCATCAGCAAATGAATGGATAAACAAAATGTGATATATACATACAATAGATTATCATTCAGCTATAAAAGGAAATAAACTGCCGATAGGTGCCAAAACATGAACTTTGAAAATATTATGCTGATTGAAATAAGCCAGACACAAAGGACAAATAGTTTGACTCTATGTATATGAAATATCTAGAATAAGCAAATTCAGAGACAAGGTATATTAGAGGTTACCAAGGCCTAGGGGGGCAGGGAGGGAAGATGGGGAGTTATTGCTTAATGGGTACAGAGTTTCTATTTTGGGTGATGAAAACATTTTAGTAATGGATGGTGGTAATGGTTGCACAACACTGTAACTGTAATTAATGCCATTGAATTGTACATGTAAAAATGGTTGCAATAGCAAATTTTATGGTATATATATTTTACCATGACAAAAAAAAAAAAAATTTGTTAAGGTTAATAAAATAACCATCCTCCACTAATAGCATGGGTTCTATCTAGGGCTGCCCAACAGTGGCAGCCAGCTTTGAAAGAGAAAGAAGGGATGCATGTGATAATAATTTATATATAACATAATATAATAATTTTATGAATCAATAGATTCTTTCCAGAAGGGGAATCAAGAAAGTGACTTGTCTAATATAGGGAGATGATTACAAAAAGGCAGCAAACTAGATAAAAACTCACCCCCTTATTCTCAGTACCCAAAGCTAAAGTATCCACTTGTATGTCATGTGTTTTCTATACTTCCCATTCTTAATTATGTGGAAATCTTGCTACAGTTTCTAGTAGGAAGAGAATGGCAGGATCCCAAATGTTCTTGTGGATGCAGGGTGGTGAAGGAATAAGATAAAACATTTAAAAACCACCATTTTTACAGACTTATACTGCTGTACAAAAGCCAGGTGCACAAACCTAATACTCAGGAGCCCAGCAAGTAATGTAATTGGATAAAGCTGGCCTATAGGAAGACAGCAGGGAGTTAAATGGACTGTGAGCAGGCTGCAGTATGGGACTCACTGTTAAGGAATAACCACTGTTTTAAAAGGAATAACCAGAATTTCTACCTTCAGGAATGTGGGCCCACTGTTGCCAGTTAACAGCTTGAAATCTGAATCTTTACATGAAAATTACCAATTTTTAACACAGTGGGTGGTCCCTCCAAAGGGGAAAAAAGTCTCAGCCGACTATAGCCCTTGGCACCCAATATTTCAACCTTTAGCAAAGATATATGTACCAAAAGATGTTCAAATTCCATCAATAAAAGTTTGGTTGAATAAACTGAATACTATTAAAAGAATGTTATCTATCTATATGCATTGATATGGAACTACCTCCAAAACTGTTCATTTAATGAGAAAAAATCAGATGCAAAAGATGGCCTATTGTATACTCCCATTTGATATAAGGTGGGAGGGGGGTTGGGCAATAGGAGTAAAGTGAGGGAGATGTAAAGGAAAAGCTTGACAATGCACAGAAAAGCTCTGGAAGTTTACAAAATAATCTGGTAATACTGGTTGCCTTTAGGGAGAAAGTCAGGAATCTGAAATCTGCATATATTTTTCACTAAACATTCTATTAAAAGTGTTACAATCATCCCCAAGTGCACACATTGCTTTTAGCTTTTAAAAAGTTAATAAACTTTTGAGAAACAACAAAAAATACAAGAAAGGCTTAGAAAGGAGAGGAAGGGGAAAGCTGTGCTCTTCATGGTCAGAAGTGGGAAGGAAGGGGTCAGTGAATTCTCTAATTTCTCTCTCATATTTTCTCTTTGTGTTTTACCCCCTCTGGCTTCTTCTTAGCCTCTCCTTATTTCTAGTTCGTTTGTCAACATTTATTTCTCTTTACTTCACAATAGGCCTATGCCCACATCTCTCTTCTCCTCAAAAAAGAAAAGAGCTGGAGCTGATGTGGCTCAGTGGTTGAGCGCCGGCTTTCCACTTCGAGATCAAGAGTTCAATCCCTGGTGCCAGCACCTCACCAAAAAAACATAATAATAATAAAGAAAAAAAGCTCATGAATAAATGAAAATAGAGCCACTGGAAATAAACATTTGAATGAGCCCCAAATCCAGGACTCTGTAAAAACAGGCCTTGGCCCCGATTTTCTAATAAAACCGGAAGCTAACCATAAAATATAGGAAGACCTCAAACATTTTCTTTCATATAGCTCTCCCCAGGGACAGGTCACAGAGGCATTGCAGCCAACTAAACATACTCCTTCCCTGTTCTTCCTCAAACCCCAGACCCAATTCCCAAGTCTACTCCTTCCTTTAACTCCACCCTCCTTCAGCTTCATTTCCTGCTACTTTCAGGCTCCTACACAATAACTCAATTTCAGGAACTCCTGAACTTTCATCCTACCCTTTTTACAACTCTGAGCCTCTGTAAAACTTTCCTTTGCTTAGAATCCACCGTGCTAAGAGCCCGGACTCAGGAGCCAGACTGCCTGAGTTCAAATCCTGGCTGAACCACTTATTACCATGTGACCCTGGGTAAGTTATTTAACCTCTTGATACTTCAGTTTTCCTCATCTACAAAATGAGACTAATAGTCTCATTGCTGGGAAGATCACACAAGTTTTAAATGTAAAGCACTCAGTGGGAAACTTCTACTCATCCTGAGGCCCAGCAGAGACCTTGCTCATTTTCCCAATGAGAATGTCACTCCTTCCTTTGCTCCCCCATTGTAGTCCTTTTTACTGTATTATAATTACCTGTCTAGGGAAGCGGCTGTGGCTCAATCAGTAGGGCTCCCGTTTACCATATGGGAGGCCCCAGGTTCAGTTCCCGGGGCCTCCTGGTGAAGGCAAGCCCGCCCGCACGGCATGGTTAGCTGACCCAGCGAGCACAAGCAGCAAGGGGGGGATAAATGAATAAATAGATAAAATCTTTAAAAAAAAAAAAAAAAATTTACCTGTCTACATGTCCACCTTTTCCTTTAGCTCTAGCAGCTCATGAGGAACAGGAACTATCTTATTTATCTTTACAACTTCAGCACCCAGAAGGTAATAGTTGCCCAATAAACAATTTTCCAGGAAATGAATCTAGCCCCACTGGGATACCTGTGATTCCCAAACATGGTATGTAGCTTTTAACTCTACGCCTAAGCACAGGCCTTTCCCAGCTCCTCTCCACCATTCACTTGGTAAATCCATCTTTTCATCTTTTCTCATTCAAGACTGAAGAGTTAGTTCAAATATCACTTCTGTCAAGTTACCTTTGACTCTTCCCACCCCACCTAGCAAGAATTATTCCTATGTCTATATCCCCCTGGCATTTTATAGCATCTATCTTTACTGAGTTCTTTTAGATGTCTTTTTCCTCCTGTAGACAGACCTTTGCAAACCCATTGTGTAGTGCCATGCATGGCATATAATAAACAGGTAGCCCTCAATTTTAACTGTGCATCAGAAGCACCCACACAGTTTCTTAAAAATATTGATTCATGGGGTCCATCATGGACAGCCAGGGTTGAGAACCTCTATGGTAGAGATGCAAAACTTATGCAGAATGCCCAAATCCATTCACAGAAGGGAAGATAGTAAAGATTCCTCCCAAATGCCTGAACCAATTCTGAAGGTTCCTCCCACTTAATACACATAGGGATGGTCTGCTTTCTTCCTCACTGACACTCTGGCTCCTAACTATAAAACTGAAACACATTAGAAGGTTTTATAGAAAGATAGCAAAAGCAGTAGAAAATGCTCAGCCCAGCCAAGGTAATGGCACAGGTGAGAAGAGACTAGGAGGAATAGTTTTATTTGGACAGAGAGCTGGAGAATGTGCGTAGGACTTGAAACAGCACACGGAGCTAAGGAGTAGAGATGAGTTTCCAAAATGGCAACTGAGAGCTCACCCACCAAATGGACTCCATTCCCCAGCAGTCAAGCAGTTGATGCAAACAATAAAAGGCCTACTGGGAAATGTATTTGCCACTCAATCACCCGAGTGTGCCACCATTTCAAAAAAGATACAGGTTTTTTTTTTCCCCATAATTAAATTTCCACAACACCCCCCAACCACTACTATTACAAAAGAAAGTAAGAAATTGCATTTTACAGATCAGAAACTTGTCTTTAGCATTTATCTTAAAGTGCTCACCATCTTCAAAAAAACAGTTCCCCTGCTAAACTCATCAGCTGAAAGTTCTTTCCAAGAAGTGAGAAGGCGGCCTTTGCTAGCCCATGGCAATCCTCTTCCCACTTTCCCTAGCCAGTAGGACTGAGCAGCAGGGTGAGGCTCAGGCAGGAGGTACACAGGCTAATTTCCCCAGTACAACAGGACAGCTGAGGCTTGATGGGAGAGCAGAACTGGTGAGACTTGAGGGAAGGGTCCAGACCCTGTATTCAATCAGAGTCACTGCTGGAAGAGGAGGAAGAGGAATGCTGCAAGGGAGAGGAGATAGCATCAGATCCAAATGACCTTTGATCATCCCAGTGGCCAATCTTTGGAGCCCCACCCCTCCACCCAAGTACCCTTTGCTTCCCCATAGTCAGGAGTCTTGAACCAGACCGTCCCTTAAACAGCAAAAGCAAGAGTTTCCTTCAGCAGAGAGCAAACAAGGATGGATTAAACCATTCTAAATTATTGCAGAGAATTTAAAGTACTGCATTTGAAGCAAATTTCCAACTTTCTTTACCTTGAGTCAATGCCTAGGCAAGGAATAAATTATAGGCACAAGCACCATACAGTGATAGGAGAGCAGCTGCTACTTTACAAATGCGTATTGATTAGCTGCATAATAAGTCCCTAGTGGCTATGAATCTCAGAAAAATGAGTAGAAACAGCAACTGTGAGTGCATGCGCCTCTACTTTTCCCCAAACCCCAAATGGGAGAAAGCCAGGAAGGTGGGAGAGAAGGCTAAACCTATTCAAGGTTTGTCACATGCCATTAAAACAATTTTTAAATCTCTGAGGTAATTTCTCCCCCATTTAATCTCACCTTTCTATCACCTCTGACTTCCACCAAAGACCCAGAATCAGGAAAAGAGAACCAGAACCCAAATCCACAAGGCAAATAAATACTAGGTCTTAAGATGTAAATTAAGGCCTCCACAAGATCCAGAGTGGTTTAACTCTTCCAGGGTTGTCCTGAGAGCTGCTCAGATCTTGCTAATTGACACTCCTGTAGAATGAAGACACTTAGCCCTTGGGGCTGAACAGGAACTCTCTTGGCCTCAGGCTTTGAGGCTCAGTCATTCAACAGTTCAGGTCCTCAATTTGCCTGATGGATGGTAGGATGAAAAGGCCCAGGTAATTAAAAAAAAAAAAAAAAAAAAAACAAAAAAAAACACCTTGAGGAAACTGAAGAAAGGAACCGCAGGAATGAGGGCCAGATTCTTATTCTGTTAATTATTATATCAGACTGCTTTGTCAGAGGACTGACCCTATTGCTATTCTGACAACTTCAGTGGATTTGTCCAATTTGCCAAAACGTGCATGGGGGGTGGGGGTGGGGCAAAAGTTTTGGGAGACAAGCAGACAAGACGGGTTTTTGAGTCTGATATCCATTCTAAGGTTCAGCCTTGCTCCTCCCAGGTATGAGGTCTAATAAGCCTAACATTTCCTCTTAAGATTATCAGATTCCTTCCCAGTGGGGATCCTTCACTAAAAGGAAGAACCATCTACCAGAGCACCACAATTGCCATCCCCCATGGCCACAGACAGTATACTCCCTTCACCCAACCCCCGTCTGCATAGTCCCTCTAATACAGGGCTGTCTCCCTAGCCAGGCTCTAGAGGAACACCGACCTTGCCATGCTTGTGTTGTTTGTGCATCTTTTTATGCGCTTTCTTCATCTTCTTCCGCATCTTCTTGTCCATCACCATTCCTGGTCCTACCATGCCAGGAGCCAAGGGATTCACAGGCAGCATGCCAGGGGCAGGTGTTGGATAGGGAGGGGGGTAGGGACCAGGAGGTGGGTAGGGACCTGGGGGTTGGCATCCTGGATATCCTGGTTGAGGCATAGGAAGAGGGTGCCCACCTGAGGGGAAAGCTGGATTCCCCTGGGGAACTCCTGGGGGAATTGGAAAGGGGCCCTGGGGAAAGGCAGGATTGGCAGGCGGTGGATGGGCAGGATTGGAAGCTCCAGGGTACCCGATGTTGGGGGGGTACGGATTTGGCCCTGGCTGTCCTAGTAGAAAAACAGAAAATAAAGATTAGAACTGCCTGGAACCTCTTGCAATAACCAAGAAGAAAAAGAAGAAAAAAAAAGGAACTCAGTTTCTCATCCAGTATTTAAAGGGATATGGAAAGATGAAGAAGGAGAATGGTGTGTGGGGGGCGGGAATAGACACATCTAAGTCGGGGAGAAAACAGGGAACGTCCTTGGAAGGGCTGGGAAGAACTCTGGTCTCAGTAGTCTGAGGACTTTGCTTTGGGGAAAGTGGAGAGAGGTGGGGGAAAAAGTGACAGACTTCCTGTTACCGGGCCCATCTGAAAAAGAGGTCGGAATGGGAGAAGAGATCCCCAAATACCTACCAGCATTGGGATTCCACATGTCCAGGTGTTTTCCCCTGCCTGAGGAGAAAGAAATGAAGTCAAAAGCGGTTGGCTCCGAGGTGGGAAGAGGATTTAGAGCCCCGGCGTTGGCTTCCCGCCCCACAGCGAGTTTTCCACTTGGCTCCACCTAAGAAACATTTCTTCCCACTCGTTCCCTCGCCCTCAATACCTATTTTATTCCTCGTTCTCTAACCCAGGAACCTAGTTCCTATTGCCCCTCCACCTTCCACTACCTCTGGCCACAACTGGAGGTCTCAAACCTCTCACAAGAGGGGCAGAGGCCACGAATCTCCCCGGCTCCATCTCCCCTTCCCTGTGACTGAGTAGGGAAGACTTAAACCATGCACAGGGTAAGGAGGGATCTTAACCCGGGAGGGGCCGTGGCGGGGGCAGGACCCGCAGCACGGGCTAAGAGAAGGACACCTTGAGGCCAAGCGAGGAAGGGGGCTCAAGAAAGATTCTGAAACGCTTGAATATGTGGACACACCCCCCTTCCCATAAAAACGGGGCGAATGGAGATCCTAGTTCCCAGCTGCGAAGAGACCCCTGACCCAGCTATGGGAAAAGGAGGAAATCGGGGGTTCCAGAAGCCCCGTCACCTTCACACCGCCGCCGGCACCGCCGTCTCAACCTTAGCTCCCACTTCCTGGTCACCCCTACTCCAGACTTCAACACCCGCCTCCGCCACCGCCTAATTGGTAATTAAGTGGTCATTCGACATTATGATTGGAAGACAGACTCGTCAATCACCCTAGTTGCTACTATGCTAGGAGGAAATGGTAGCTTTAGGGGCGGAGCTGGGCCTTTTTAGGGCGAGGCGGGTGCAAAGGAGCTGGTGGGCGGGCAACCTGCTGCGAGCTGGGCAAGGGGAAGGCGGAGCCACCGCGAAATCGCTGAGGTGCGGAGAAGAAACTCCTCCCCTGCCCTATGAGCTCACAGTCTAAAGGGTGCAAAGCCTGGTACAACCCCGTGATCGCTGTTGTGATGCAAATGTGTACGGAACGCTAGGGAAGGGCAGGGGAGCTGCCGAGTCAGAGCCTCAAGCCTTCGACCTTGCCAGCTTCCTTCTCTGCCCCAGGGGAAGCAAAGAAACATCATCCTTGACGCCTCTCCTACACCTCTCTGAGAAATGCATCATCACGACTTGCCCATCTTGTCTTCCCAATAAATCTGGAATCCCTCCACTTCTCTCCATTTTGCCTACTCCCAACCTGCCATCATCTCTGGCCTGAATTGCTGCAATGACCTCATTTTGTTTCTTTGATCAACACAATTAAAAAGCTTGATTTAATGAACATATAGAACCATGCAACCAAAAATTGAAGAATATTCATTCAAGCACACATAGAACATTTATAAAAATTGATCTCATTCTAAGCCAAGCAAACCTCAAATGTTATGATTCAAATTTCAAAGAATTGTATAATACACTCCATATTCTCTGATCACAATGTGAAATAGAAATATAAACATACATCTGGAAATTTTTTTTTTAAGATTTATTTTATTTATTTCTCCCCACCCCCTCGTGGTTTGCATTTGTTGTGTCTGTTTGTTGTGTGCTGGTCTTCTTTTCAGGAGACATCAGGAAGCAAACCCGGGACCTCCGATGTGGGAGGGAGGCACTTAATTGCTTGAGCCACCTCTGCTCCCTGCTTGGTTATGTCTCTCATTGTGTTTTCCTCCTGTCTCTTGTTGCTGCAGCTCGCTGCGCCTGCCAGTAGCATCTGCTCACTGTCTTGCTCTTCTTTAGGAGGCACCAGGCACCGAAACTGGGACCTCTCATGTGGTAGGCAGAAGCTCAAAGCTTGAGCCACATCTGCTTCCCCATCTGGAAATTAACAACTACAACAACAAAGTCTCCCAAATAATTTAACTTTTTATTTTGAAATAATTTTAGACTCACAGGAAGTTACAAAAATAGTACAGGGGATGGGAGGCGGCTGTGGCTCAATCAGTAGGGCTCCCGTTTACCATGTGGGAGGCCCCGGGTTCGGTTCCCGGGGCCTCCTGGTGAGGGCGGGCCCGCCCGCACGGCGTGGTTGGCTGACCCGGAGAGCACAAGCAGCAAGGGGGGAGATAAATGAATAAATAAATAAAATCTTAAAAAAAAAAAAAAATAGTACAGGGAAGTGGATGTAACTCAGTGGTTGAGTGCCTGCCTCTCACATATGAGGTCCCAGGTTCAATGCCCGTTCCTAAAAGAAAAAAAAAAAAAAGGAAAAAGATGGAATATTATGCAGTTGTAAGAAGAAATGAAGTCGTAAAGCATATGACAACATGGATGAAACTGGAGGTTCATGGATGAACCTGTTGAGCGAAGCAAGCCAGAAACAAAAGGAAAAATACTGTATGATTGCGTTACTATGAACCAAATATATTGTGTAACATAAAAAAAAAAAAAAAAGAGTGTATGCCTGGTAGTGACTACTGTAATGGACCATGGAAAACAAACTGAGCAAGGAAGGAAACAGATCAGGGGAGGGATGGATAGTGAAAAGTGGCAGGGTCAGTGAATTGGCTGTCGTACTGGAGGTGCTCTAATGTAAGTGAGCTGGAAAGATAGACAATAGTGTCCAGAAAGTGTAATGTTTGAAACTGAGATATGGGCAGCTGAGGTAGTGGAGGAAAATCTTGCTGGAAGTAAGGAGGTCAAAGTCAAAGGTTTAAATGGATCATCACCAAGAATGATGTCAAAAGTAGTGATAAAAAGAAAGTCTACAAGCCAGATGCTAAAATCTTTCACAAATTAGGAGGAGTCACCAGGAGATCAGTAAATGACCACAACAAGATAAAGTGGCAAGTGGTATGGTCTGATGGCATGTATTTCAGAACAGCTTGGGTTTTTGAGGGAGGAGGATAGACAAATGGCTAGAAGCAGCGATGAACTGAAGGGAAAAGACCTACTCCTACTCCAGGGTATATGAAATAAAAAGCAGCCACCACTCCAGGTAAAGCAAAGTTCATTTCAGTTGATGGGAAAAGGTGAAGGGACACTTCAAAGAAGAGGTTGAGGATAGAGGATTTCACAGATATTTCCCTAGGCCTGGGATAGGCACTATAGAAATGCAAAGGAGCATGAGACACATATATTCCTTGCTCTCCAAGAACCTTAGGCAGACATTGAAAAGTAAAGCTTCTTCCCACCATTCCCCACCCCATCTCTCAGCCACCCAGTTTCCCTCCCATGAGTCCACCACTACTGATAGATATATATGTTTTAATTTCTGAAAAGTTTGTTTACATGCATATTGCATCTCCATGAGCATTAAATCACTAATCACAGCAATATCATACTAGAGGCTCTCTGTGCCTAGAGGAGTCCACACGAAATCTCAGTGCATATTTCTGTCCTTCTCTCCCATTTCTCAGCAAGCTCTGTTCTTTTCCCCCATTTCCCAATAAATTCTTTTTTACTGGCCTAACTGAAAAAAAAATTTTTTTAATCATATTAGGCAAACACTAGGTTTAGTGAAGGAAAACTTCACAATTGGGACTTCAATGTTTTATTATAGATAATGAAATTATGGAGTTAGAAATGAGTTTGAGAATTATTCATTCAATTTTCTGAGGAAAAACAGAATAAATTAACTTCTCTAAGGGTTCATAGTCAGGAAAGCCAAGAGTATAATTTAGGTTTTCTGGCTTTTATGTTAGCGATCCCTTCAATACGACATATTAGTAACACATCCACTCAAAATTAAAATTGTAGGGGTCGGATGTGGCTCAACTGGTTGGGCGTCCGTCTCCCATATGGAGGGACCCGGGTTTGATCCCCAGGACCTCCCGGTAAAAAAAAAAAAAATTGTAAAGCTTACCATGATTGTTGGAGATTGAATTATGTTCCCCATAAAAGGCAAATTCAGGTCCCAACCCCTGGTCCTGTGGGTGTGAACCCATTTGTAAATAGGACAGTTGAAGATATTTTGCTTAAGGTGTGACCTCCTGTATTAGTCAGCCAAAGAAGTGCTGATGCAAAATACCATAAATCTGTTGGCTTTTATAAAGGGTATTTATTTGGGGTAGAAGCTTACAGTTACCAGGCCATAAAGCATAAGTTAGTTCCCTCACCAAAGTCTGTTGCCAGGTGTTGAAGCAAAATGGCTGCCAACATCTGCTAAGAGTTCAGGCTTCCTGGGTTCCTCTCTTCCCAGGGCTTGTTCCTTTCCAGGCTCAGCGGCCCTGCTCTCTCCACAAGGCCAGCTGTAGACTGTCAGTGCACACGGCTCTGTCTCTCCTCCTGGGGCCTCTGCCGTGTCCATGGAGCCATCTCTATTCCTCTGTTTTCTTCTCCTGTGTGTTTAGTTCCTGGGCTCCAGTTGAAAACTCAGCATCAAAACTCCAACTCACGCCTCTGCTCTGCTCTGTAGTTTTATCTGTGAATCCCCACCTACCAAGGAGGTGGGGACTCAACTTCCTACTGATGTGGCCCAATCAAAGCCCTAATCATAATTTAATCTTGCCCAGGTACAGACCAGTTACAAACATAATCTAAATCTATTTTTGGAATTCATAAAAAATGCCAAACTGCCACACCTACTGAATCAGGTTGGGTCTTAACCTTTTACTGGAGATATTAAAGAAGGCCACAGAGAGAAGCCACAGGAAAAACCAGAAGCTGGAAGCTAATGAAACCAGGAAGAGAAAGGAGAAGACACCCCCATGTACATTGCCATGTGAGAGAAAAGCCAAGGATTGCCAGCAGCCAGTCCCAGAAGGCCACAGTCTTGGGGAGAAAACATCACCTTACTAACACCTCGATTTTGGACTTTTCCTATCCTCAAAACTGTGAGCCAATAAATTCCCATTATTTAAGCCGATCATAATATGGTATTTGTTTTAGCAGCCAGAAAACTAAAACAATGTACCTCTCCTTGTTCTTTGAAGTTTTGGGTAAGTTTCATTTTTTTTGTTGTTTGCTTGTTTTTTTGTTTGAATAAACTTTACTTTTAAAGAGGTTTTAGATTACAGAAAAGTTACATAGAAAGTAATTCCAATGCCCTATGTTCCACCTATTATTCCTTTCCTCTCCCCTCAGAGCCTCTGGTAGCCACTATATTTATATCAGTGTTACATGTACTTCTGTTACTATAATACTAATAAGTTTACTTTGTTCATGGTTGCATTCCCCCCCGCCCTTATGTTTGTTCATTCTTCAACCTTGAGGATTTGGGGATGGTGATGCCTGCTCTTTCTCAAATTGAGAGAGAGGCTTAGATCTTATGGAGCAGAGGGAAGGAACTGTTTTGTTTTCAGTTGTAGATACTCTGTTTTTATGGATGGCGATTGTTCATTATCATTTTGTTTGTTGTCCAGGGCAAGTCCGATGAAATGGAGAGTATGGGGAGGCGGCTGTGGCTCAATCAGTGGGGCTCCCGTTTGCCATATGGGAGGCCCCGGGTTCGGTTCCCGGGGCCTCCTGGTGAGGGCAGGCCCGCCCGCACGGCGTGGTTGGCTGACCCGGCGAGCACAAGCAGCAGGGGGGGGATGGATGAATGAATAAATAAAATCTTTAAAAAAAAAGAAAAGAAAAAAAAAGAAATGGAGAGTATGTGTTGGCCACTGGGTAAGTTTTAATAAACTTTGTTTTTTCCTTTGTTTTGTTTTTTAAGCAAATCAATTTTATGGATACATTTAATAAAGCATATTCATCTAAAGTGTACAATCAATGGTATTTGGTATAGTCACATAGTTGTGCATTCATCACTTCAGTCATTATTAGAACATTTTTGTTATTTCTTTTCTTTTTTTTTTTTTTAAAGATTTTATTTATTTATTCATTTATCCCCCCCTTGCTGCTTGTGCTCGCTGGGTCAGCTAACCACGCCGTGCGGGCGGGCTTGCCTTCACCAGGAGGCCCCGGGAACCGAACCCGGGGCCTCCCATATGGTAAACGGGAGCCCTACTGATTGAGCCACTGCCGCTTCCCTTTTTTTTTTTTTGTTCTTTCAATAATAATAAACAATAAAACAGAAAACAAACAAGAAAATTCTTCACCTCTCAATCTCTCTCTGTTTCCCCTGCTGTGATTTCTGGCTATTCTTGCACAATTATTTATTTATTTATTAAGCAGTTTTACTGAGATATATTCACATACCGTGCGATGTATCCAAAGTATATAAGCAATGGCTATTAGTATAATCACAATATTGTGCATTCATCACCACAAAAAATTTTGGAACCATTTCATTACTTCAAAAACAAAAACTCCACACCCTTTAGCAGTCTTCCCCAGCACTACATAACCACTAATCTAATTTCATCTGTATAAATTGGTTTATATTTTATATAAATGGAATCATACAATATGTAGTATTTTGTGTCTAGTTTCTTTCACTTAGCATAATGTGGTTTTTTTGTCTGATATTAACATCTTGTAGTATTAACATATATTTTGTTCAGTTTCAAAGAAAGTCATATATGTAATATTACCCATATTCATATTTCACATGCAGTTTTACTATGCTATACAGTCCCATGTTGCATTTTTTAACTTTTCTTTGAGTAAAATACTTGACCTTAGATTTTCTTTTTTTTTTTTTTTAAAGATTTTATTTATTTATTCATTTATCCCCCCCTTGCTGCTTGTGCTCGCTGGGTCAGCTAACCACGCCGTGCGGGCGGGCTTGCCTTCACCAGGAGGCCCCGGGAACCAAACCCGGGGCCTCCCACATGGTAAACGGGAGCCCTACTGATTGAGCCACAGCTGCTTCCCTTGACCTTAGATTTTCTAAACTTTGTTTTCATTTATTTATTTTTTTAAGATTTATTTAATTTATTTATTTCTCTCCACCCCCCCATTGTTTGTGCTCGCTCTCTGCTCTCTGTTCATCTTCTTTTTGTAAATACACTTTTTAAAAAAAAAAGATTTATTTATTTATTTCTTCCCACTCCTTGTTGTTTTTGCGCTTGCTTTCTGCTCTCTGTGTGTTCTTCTGTGTCTGCTTGTCTTCTCTCTAGGCGGCACCGGGAACAGATCCTGGGACCTTCCAGAGTGGGAGAGAAGCCTGGATCTCTTGCGCTACCTCAGCTCCCTGGTCTGCTGTCTCTCCTCTATGTCTCTTTTTGTTGCATCATCTTGCCGCACCAGCTCTCGTGTGGGCCAGCTCACCACACGGGCCAGCTTGCCTTTCACCAGGAGGCCTCGGTAATTGAACTCTGAACCATCCATATGGTAGACAGGAGCCCAACCACTTGAGCCACATCCATTTCCCTGTTCATCTTCTTTTTTAGGAGGTACTGGGAACCATACCTAGGACCTCCCAGGTGGGAGGGAGGCACCAATCACTTGAGCCACCTCCACTCCCTGCTTGTTGGGTCTCTCATTGTGTTTCTTCACTGAATCTCTTTGTTCCATCACTTTGCTGCATCATCTTGTTGTGTCAGCTCGCCATGACAGCCCGTCGGGTCAGCTCACTGTCTTGCTCATCTTTGGGAGGCACCCGGGAACCGGACCCGGGACCTCCCATGTGGTAGGTGGGCACCTACTGCTTGAGCCACATCCACTTCCCTAAACTTCATTTTTAAAAAGAGTTTTAGACTCTTTTTACAAAAATTGAGAAGATGACACAGTTTCCACACCCTGAACCCAGTTTCCCTTATTAACATCTTACATTAGACTGGTACATTTATTACAATAAATGAATGAATATTGACATCTTGTGTTAGTGGGATGCCACTTCACACCCCATAGGATGGCTATTATTAATAAAACTAAAAATAACAAGTGTTAGAGAGGAGGTAGAGAATTAGGAAACATCATACATTGTTGATGGGAATGTAAAATGGTGCAACCGCTCTGGAAAATAGTTTGTTCCTCAAAAAGTTAAACATAGAATTACCATATGACCTGGCAATTTCATTTTTAGGTGAATACCCAAAAGAATTGAAAGCAGAGACTCAAACAGATATCTGTACACTAATGTTCATTGCAGCATTATTCACAATAGCTAAGAAGTAGGAACAATTCAAGTGCCAATCAACAGAAGAATGGAATAATCTTCTATATCCATACAATGGAATATTATCCAGCTCTGAAAAGAAGTGAAGTGCTGGTATATAATACCATATGGATGAACCTTGAAAACATCATATTGAGTGAAATAAGTCAGACAAAAAAGAACAAATATTATATGATCTCACTGATATGAAATGATTAGAATAAGCAAATTCATAGAGACAGAAAGTAGAATAGTGGTTACCAGGGGATGGAGGGGCAAGAAAGTAAATGGGGATTTTTTGCTAAATGATTATAAGTTATGGTTTGGGATGGTGAAAATAGTCTGGAAATACATAGCACTGAAAATTTCACAATATTGTCAATGAACTTAATATCAATGAATTGTCCACTCAAAATGGTTAAAATAATTTTTTTATTTGTATTTCACCTCATCTAAAACTAAATAAATTTTTAAAATGGATCAACCTAAAAGTAAGAAACAAAACTATAAAATTCTTAAAAGCAAACATAAGGAAATATCTTCATGGCCTTGTATTAAACAATTGATTCTTAGACTCTACACCAGAGCACAAGGAATCAAAGAAAACATAGATAAATTGGAAACCATATATTTCATAAGGGTTTAAAATCCAGAATATATAAAGAACTCCTGCAACTCAACAACAACAACAAAAAACCAACAACCCAATTTAAAAATGGGCAAATGGCTTGAATAGACATTTCTTCAAAGAAGATATACAAATGGCATAAGCACGTGAAAAGACACTGAGCCTTTGGAGAAATGCAAATCAAAACCACAACGACATACCACTTCACATGCACTAGAATGGCTATTATTTTTAAAAAAAAGAAAGAAAGAAAGGTAGAAAATAACAAGTGCTGACAAAGATGAGGAGAAATAGGAACCCTCTGACACTGTTGGTGGGAATGTACAAGATGCAAGACAGTGAGCTGATGCAACAAGATGATGCAATGAGATGACACAATGAAGAGACACAATGAGGAAACACAATGGGAGAAACAACAAGCAAGAGCAGCGGTGGCTCAAGCTATTGGGTGCCTCCCTTCCACATAGGAGGTCCAAGGGTTCAGTTCCCAGTGCCTCCTAAAAAAAGAAGATGAGCAGACAGCGAGTGCAAAGGAGGGGGGGAGGATAAAAAAATAAATCTTTTAAAAAATACTTGAAATTTTAAAAATTCCCAGGAGGGTTTTAAGAGCAGATTGGAAGTAGCAGAAGAAAGAATCAGTGAACTTGAAGACAAGACACTTGAAATGAGTCAAGTTGAGGAGCAGAAAGGAAAATGAATTCTTAAGAGTGAAAATAATCTAAGAAACCTCTGGGACACCATCAAGTGCACCAATATACATATTATGGGAGTTCCAGAAGGAGAAGAAAGAGAGAAAGGGGCAGAAGGAACGTTCAAAGAAATAATGACAAAGAACTTCCTAAACTTAGCAAAAATTGTGAATATGCACATTCAAGAAGTCCAGAGGACACCAAACAGGATAAACATGAAGAAAAACAAACCCTGTATATATATTGATCCTTTATTGAATGCAAAGAACAAGGAGAGAGTTCTGAAACCTGCAAGGGAAAAGCAATGTTTTACATAGGAGGGAGTCCCAATTAGATTGAGTGCTGACTTCTCATCAGAAACCATGCCAGCAAGAAGGCAGTGGACTGAAATACTTAAAGTACTGAAAGACAACAACTGGCAGCCAATAATTTTATAGCTGATGAGATTTTCTCTCAAAAATGAGGGAGAGATTAAGATATTCTCAGATAAACAAAAAGCTGAGGGATTTCATCAGCACTAGACCCGCCCTACAAGCAATGCTAAAGGGAGATCTTCAGATTGATAGTAAAGGACAATAGACAATAATTCAAAGTGGCATAAAGATATAAAGACCTGCAGTAAAGGTAACTGTTTGGGTAATTATAAATGCCAATATTAATTTTGTGTATTGTTTGGTATGTAACTCTACTTCTTACTTGCTACAGGTGTTAAAATACAAACACATAAAAAGTAATAATAGGGGGTGGATGTGGCTCAACTGGTTGGGTGTCTGTCTCCCATATGGAGGGACCTGGGTTCGATCCCCGGGACCTCCCGGTAAAAAAATAAATAAATAAATAAAAAGTAATAATATGCTAAAAATGTCAGACAAAAAGCATGCATACTGTATGAATACATTCATGTAAAACTTTAGAAAATAAAAACTAACCAATGTAGGGACTTCCGGGAAGATGGTGGACTAGTAAGACACGGGAATCTCTTCTCCAGAAAAATAGCTAGAGGACAAGCTGAAACAGCCCCGAAAAAGATCTTCTAGGGTTTAGGTCAGCAGGTGAAGGCTGCACACCACCCAGGGAGAGAGGGACAGAAGAGGGAAATCGTGACAACGGAACTGTGAGTGGGAAGTAGCAGCTTCTGCTGCTGCCAGCACCCTCCCTCACACTCTTTAGAATTCTCGGGCCCCTGGGCCTGCGACCACAGACAAAGGGGGCTTCAGGGATCTACCACTCCCGGAAAGGGGAGAGAGAGGGACACAGCCTTAGGCTGACTCAGGTTCGGACCTGAAATTTGGACTGCAGAGCCCCACGGACCCTTCCACACGGAGGTTTGCCCTGGGAGCCCTGAAAGGACTGGAGAAATCCGATCCTCACAACCTCCCTCTCTTCTAGCCTGGACTAATTGTTGAGGACACCACAGAGGAGGGGAGAGAGAGCCTGGGGCTGACACTGCTTTTGACTCCCAGGTTTGGTCTGCCCTGTCCCGAGGGCCCTTCCAGGCTGGGTGGGGCCCCGCCATTGTTTGCCTTGGAGCCTGCAAGGGGCTAAAGATATATAAACCTCCCAATCTCCTCCTCTACTAACAGGGACTGATTGTTGAGGATTCAGAAGGGAGTGGAAATATTTCCTAGCTGGGAAAAGGGGGGCGCTACGAGAGAATTCTGGAGAACTGTCTCAGAAAGTTTGAATCACAGGGCTCATAGCCGCCCCCCCCAGACAGGAAGCTCTATCACATTGATCTGGTCTGTGTCACAACAAATACACTCCGACCAGGCATTGAATTGAGAGCAGCCAACAAGCGCCATCTCCTGGCGGACCAAGGAAGTACACATAAGAAAATTAATAAGTAAGAGAGTCTTTTCCTGGCCTCTATAGCCTCCCTGCCCAAGGCCCTAGGAAACGACTCTACAACCAATTACTGGGTCCAGTGCCCAGTTTTGAGCAACCAGCAGAACAATCCTAACAATGAAGTTTGAGCCAAAAATCAAAGATCGGTGGTAACTCACAGCCTCCTGCCACTAAAACCCCATAACAGAGAAAGAGATAGAGCATCTAAGTAAAATACAAACTAACCAGATGCCTAAGCACCAACAAAAAA